>CM026403.1:24916760-25054735 GCA_014843695.1 Archivesica marissinica
CGACACTTTAAAATAGCACGGCACAACGCATGCCGGCACTTTAAATAGCACGGCACAACGCATGCCGACACTTTAAAATAGCACGACACAACGCATGCCGGCACTTTAAAATAGCACGGCACAACGCATGCCGGCACTTTAAAATAGCACGACACAACGCATGCCGACACTTTAAAATAGCACGGCACAACGCATGCCGACACTTTAAAATAGCACGGCACAACGCATGCCGACACTTAAAATAGCACGGACAACGCATGCCGACACTTTAAAATAGCACGGTACAACGCATGCCGACACTTTAAAATAGCACGGTACAACGCATGCCGACACTTTAAAATAGCACGGCACAACGCATGCCGACACTTTAAAATAGCACGGCACAACGCATGCCGACACTTTAAATAGCACGACACAACGCATGCCGGCACTTTAAAATAGCACGGCACAACGCATGCCGACACTTTAAAATAGCAGGCACAACGCATGCCGACACTTTAAAATAGCACGGCACAACGCATGCCGACACTTTAAAATAGCACGGCACAACGCATGCCGACACTTTAAAATAGCACGGCACAACGCATGCCGACACTTTAAAATAGCACGGCACAACGCATGCCGACACTTTAAAATAGCACGGCACAACGCATGCCGACACTTTAAAATAGCACGGCACAACGCATGCCGACACTTTAAAATAGCACGGCACAACGCATGCCGACACTTTAAAATAGCAAGGCACAACGCATGCCGACATTTTAAAATAGCACGGCACAACGCATGCCGACACTTTAAAATAGCACGGCACAACGCATGCCGACACTTTAAAATAGCACGGCACAACGCATGCCGACACTTTAAAATAGCACGGCACAACGCATGCCGACACTTTAAAATAGCAAGGCACAACGCATGCCGACATTTTAGCACGACACAACGCATGCTGACACTTTAAAATAGCAAGGCACAACGCATGCCAACATTTTAAAATAGCACGGCACAATGCATGCCGACATTTTAAAATAGCACGGCACAACGCATGCCGACACTTTAAAATAGCACGGCACAACGCATGCTGACACTTTAAAATAGCATGGCACAACGCATGCCGACACTTTTAGCACGGCACAACGCATGCCGACACTTTAAAATAGCAAGGCACAACGCATGCCGACATTTAAAATAGCACGGCACAACGCATGCTGACACTTTAAAATAGCAAGGCACAACGCATGCCGACATTTTAAAATAGCACGGCACAATGCATGCCGACATTTTAAAATAGCACGGCACAACGCATGCCGACACTTTAAAATAGCACGGCACAACGCATGCTGACACTTTAAAATAGCACGGTACAACGCATGCCGGCACTTTAAATAGCACGACACAACGCATGCCGACACTTTAAATAGCACGGCACAACGCATGCCGACACTTTAAATAGCACGACACAACGCATGCCGACACTTTAAAATAGCACGACACAACGCATGCCGACACTTTAAAATAGCACGGCACAACGCATGCCGACACTTTAAATAGCACGGCACAACGCATGCCGACACTTAAAATAGCACGCACAACGCATGCCGACACTTTAAAATAGCACGACAACGCATGCCGGCACTTTAAATAGCACGACACAACGCATGCCGACACTTTAAAATAGCACGGCACAACGCATGCCGACACTTTAAAATAGCACGGCACAACGCATGCCGACACTTTAAAATAGCACGGCACAACGCATGCCGACATTTTAAAATAGCACGGCACAACGCATGCCGACACTTTAAAATAGCACGACACAACGCATGCCGGCACTTTAAATAGCACGGTACAACGCATGCCGACACTTTAAAATAGCACGACACAACGCATGCCGACACTTTAAATAGCACGGCACAACGCATGCCGACACTTTAAAATAGCACGGCACAACGCATGCCGACACTTTAAAATAGCACGACACAACGCATGCCGACACTTTAAAATAGCACGGCACAACGCATGCCGACACTTTAAAATAGCACGGCACAACGCATGCCGACACTTTAAAATAGCACGGCACAACGCATGCCGACACTTTAAAATAGCACGACACAACGCATGCCGACACTTTTAAATAGCACCGCACAACGCATGCCGACACTTTAAAATAGCACGGCACAACGCATGCCGACATTTTAGCACGACACAACGCATGCCGGCACTTTAAAATAGCACGGCACAACGCATGCCGACACTTTAAAATAGCACGGCACAACGCATGCCGACACTTTAAAATAGCACGGCACAACGCATGCCGACATTTTAGCACGACACAACTCATGCCGGCACTTTAAAATAGCACGGCACAACGCATGCCGACACTTTAAAATAGCACGGTACAACGCATGCCGACACTTTAAAATAGCACGACACAACGCATGCCGGCACTTTAAAATAGCACGGCACAACGCATGCCGGCACTTTAAAATAGCACGACACAACGCATGCCGACATTTTAAAATAGCACGATACAACGCATGCCGACACTTTAAAATAGCACGACACAACGCATGCCGGCACTTTAAATAGCACGGTACAACGCATGCCGACACTTTAAAATAGCACGACACAACGCATGCCGGCACTTTAAATAGCACGGCACAACGCATGCCGACACTTTAAATAGCACGACACAACGCATGCCGACACTTTAAAATAGCACGGCACAACGCATGCCGACACTTTAAAATAGCACGGCACAACGCATGCCGACACTTTAAAATAGCACGACACAACGCATGCCGGCACTTTAAAATAGCACGGTACAACGCATGCCGACACTTTAAAATAGCACGGCACAACGCATGCCGACACTTTAAAATAGCACGGCACAACGCATGCCGACACTTTAAATAGCACGGCACAACGCATGCCGACACTTTAAAATAGCACGACACAACGCATGCCGACACTTTAAAATAGCACGGCACAACGCATGCCGACACTTTAAAATAGCACGGCACAACGCATGCCGACACTTTAAAATAGCACGGCACAACGCATGCCGACACTTTAAAATAGCACGGCACAACGCATGCCGACACTTTAAAATAGCACGGCACAACGCATGCCGACACTTTAAAATAGCACGGCACAACGCATGCCGACACTAAAATAGCACGACACAACGCATGCCGGCACTTAAAATAGCACGCACAACGCATGCCGACACTTTAAAATAGCACGGCACAACGCATGCCGACATTTTAAATAGCAGGCACAACGCATGCCGACATTTAAAATAGCACGGCACAACGCATGCCGACACTTTAAAATAGCACGGCACAACGCATGCCGACACTTTAAAATAGCACGGCACAACGCATGCCGACACTTTAAAATAGCACGGCACAACGCATGCCGACATTTAGCACGACACAACGCATGCCGACACTTTAAAATAGCACGGCACAACGCATGCCGACACTTTAAAATAGCACGGCACAACGCATGCCGACACTTTAAAATAGCACGGCACAACGCATGCCGACACTTTAAATAGCACGGCACAACGCATGCCGACACTTTAAATAGCACGACACAACGCATGCCGACACTTTAAAATAGCACGGCACAACGCATGCCGACACTTTAAATAGCACGGCACAACGCATGCCGACACTTTAAAATAGCACGACACAACGCATGCCGACACTTTAAAATAGCACGGCACAACGCATGCCGACACTTTAAAATAGCACGGCACAACGCATGCCGACACTTTAAAATAGCACGGCACAACGCATGCCGACACTTTAAAATAGCACGGCACAACGCATGCCGACACTTTAAAATAGCACGGCACAACGCATGCCGACACTTTAAAATAGCACGGCACAACGCATGCCGACACTTTAAAATAGCACGGCACAACGCATGCCGACACTTTAAAATAGCACGGCACAACGCATGCCGACACTTTAAAATAGCACGGCACAACGCATGCCGACACTTTAAAATAGCACGGCACAACGCATGCCGACACTTTAAAATAGCACGGCACAACGCATGCCGACACTTTAAAATAGCACGGCACAACGCATGCCGACACTTTAAAATAGCACGGCACAACGCATGCCGACACTTTAAAATAGCAAGGCACAACGCATGCCGACATTTTAGCACGACACAACGCATGCTGACACTTTAAAATAGCAAGGCACAACGCATGCCGACATTTTAAATAGCACGGCACAACGCATGCCGACATTTTAAAATAGCACGGCACAACGCATGCCGACACTTTAAAATAGCACGGCACAACGCATGCCGACACTTTAAAATAGCACGGTACAACGCATGCCGACACTTTAAAATAGCACGGCACAACGCATGCCGACACTTTAAAATAGCACGGCACAACGCATGCCGACACTTTAAATAGCACGACACAACGCATGCCGGCACTTTAAAATAGCACGGTACAACGCATGCCGACACTTTAAAATAGCACGGCACAACGCATGCCGACATTTTAGCACGACACAACGCATGCCGACACTTTAAAATAGCACGACACAACGCATGCCGACACTTTAAAATAGCAAGGCACAACGCATGCCGACATTTTAAAATAGCACGGCACAATGCATGCCGACATTTTAAAATAGCACGGCACAACGCATGCCGACACTTTAAAATAGCACGGCACAACGCATGCCGACACTTTAAAATAGCACGGTACAACGCATGCCGGCACTTTAAATAGCACGACACAACGCATGCCGACACTTTAAATAGCACGGCACAACGCATGCCGACACTTTAAATAGCACGACACAACGCATGCCGACACTTTAAAATAGCACGACACAACGCATGCCGGCACTTTAAAATAGCACGGTACAACGCATGCCGGCACTTTAAATAGCACGGCACAACGCATGCCGACACTTTAAAATAGCACGACACAACGCATGCCGGCACTTTAAAATAGCACGGTACAACGCATGCCGGCACTTTAAATAGCACGACACAACGCATGCCGACACTTTAAAATAGCACGGTACAACGCATGCCGACACTTTAAAATAGCACGGCACAACGCATGCCGACACTTTAAAATAGCACGGTACAACGCATGCCGACACTTTAAAATAGCACGGTACAACGCATGCCGACACTTTAAAATAGCACGGTACAACGCATGCCGACACTTTAAAATAGCACGGCACAAAGCATGCCGACACTTTAAAATAGCACGGCACAACGCATGCCGACACTTTAAATAGCACGACACAACGCATGCCGGTACTTTAAAATAGCACGGTACAACGCATGCCGACATTTTAAAATAGCAAGGCACAACGCATGCCGACATTTTAAAATAGCAAGGTACAACGCATGCCGACACTTTAAAATAGCACGGTACAACGCATGCCGACACTTTAAAATAGCACGGTACAACGCATGCCGACACTTTAAAATAGCACGGCACAAAGCATGCCGACACTTTAAAATAGCACGGCACAACGCATGCCGACACTTTAAATAGCACGACACAACGCATGCCGGCACTTTAAAATAGCACGGTACAACGCATGCCGACATTTTAAAATAGCAAGGCACAACGCATGCCGACATTTTAAAATAGCAAGGTACAACGCATGCCGACACTTTAAAATAGCACGGTACAACGCATGCCGACACTTTAAAATAGCACGGTACAACGCATGCCGACACTTTAAAATAGCACGGCACAAAGCATGCCGACACTTTAAAATAGCACGGCACAACGCATGCCGACATTTTAGCACGACACAACGCATGCCGACACTTTAAAATAGCAAGGCACAACGCATGCCGACATTTTAAAATAGCATGGCACAACGCATGCGACACTTTAAAATAGCACGGCACAACGCATGCCGACACTTTAAAATAGCAAGGCACAACGCATGCCGACATTTTAGCACGACACAACGCATGCCGACACTTTAAAATAGCAAGGCACAACGCATGCCGACATTTTAAAATAGCACGGCACAATGCATGCCGACATTTTAAAATAGCACGGCACAACGCATGCCGACACTTTAAAATAGCACGGCACAACGCATGCCGACACTTTAAAATAGCACGGTACAACGCATGCCGGCACTTTAAATAGCACGACACAACGCATGCCGACACTTTAAATAGCACGGCACAACGCATGCCGACACTTTAAATAGCACGACACAACGCATGCCGACACTTTAAAATAGCACGACACAACGCATGCCGGCACTTTAAAATAGCACGGTACAACGCATGCCGGCACTTTAAATAGCACGGCACAACGCATGCCGACACTTTAAAATAGCACGACACAACGCATGCCGGCACTTTAAAATAGCACGGTACAACGCATGCCGGCACTTTAAATAGCACGACACAACGCATGCCGACACTTTAAAATAGCACGGTACAACGCATGCCGACACTTTAAAATAGCACGGTACAACGCATGCCGACACTTTAAAATAGCACGGTACAACGCATGCCGACACTTTAAAATAGCACGGTACAACGCATGCCGACACTTTAAAATAGCACGGTACAACGCATGCCGACACTTTAAAATAGCACGGCACAACGCATGCCGACACTTTAAAATAGCACGGCACAACGCATGCCGACACTTTAAAATAGCAAGGCACAACGCATGCCGACATTTTAAAATAGCACGGCACAACGCATGCCGACACTTTAAAATAGCAAGGCACAACGCATGCCGACATTTTAGCACGACACAACGCATGCCGACACTTTAAAATAGCAAGGCACAACGCATGCCGACATTTTAAAATAGCACGGCACAACGCATGCCGACATTTTAAAATAGCACGGCACAACGCATGCCGACACTTTAAAATAGCACGGTACAACGCATGCCGACACTTTAAAATAGCAAGGCACAACGCATGCCGACATTTTAGCACGACACAACGCATGCCGACACTTTAAAATAGCAAGGCACAACGCATGCCGACACTTTAAAATAGCACGGCACAACGCATGCCGACACTTTAAAATAGCACGGCACAACGCATGCCGACACTTTAAAATAGCACGGCACAACGCATGCCGGCACTTTAAAATAGCACGGTACAACGCATGCCGACACTTTAAAATAGCAAGGCACAACGCATGCCGACATTTTAGCAAGACACAACGCATGCCGACACTTTAAAATAGCATGGCACAACGCATGCCGACATTTTAAAATAGCATGGCACAACGCATGCCGACATTTTAAAATAGCATGGCACAACGCATGCCGACATTTTAAAATAGCATGGCACAACGCATGCCGACATTTTAAAATAGCATGGTACAACGCATGCCGACATTTTAAAATAGCATGGTACAACGCATGCCGACATTTTAAAATAGCATAGTACAACTCTTTACTATTAGTCAGTATGCCGATCAAAAAACCCAATATTGTAGTCTGCACAAAATATTTTTGCATAAAAAGGTTCCTAAATATGTCCCTACTTAGAAACTTGATAATGCAACTTTGGCAACTTTGGCAACTTTGGCAACATTTTGAAATATTCAAGATGGCCGCCAAGATGGCCACCAACAGTACAAAATCGACATATCTCATAATTTAAATGAGATTTGAACACGAATCTGAAAAACATTACCTTGTTTGTTGTTAAGAGATAACATTATAAACATTATATTGAAATATTTAAAGCAGAAAAACATTTCAAAAATCCAAAATGGCTGAAAAAATGGCTGCCCAAACCAAGAAGTTTTCATATAAACATGAGCTTTTTATTAAATATTTGAATGAATATGGTAATTGTGATATCTAGTTTATAGCGATCCTGGAGACAAGAGCAGCACATAGTAGGACAACCAAACTTTTGTTGGAGTGTCTTAACAAACCAGTCTTGATAAAGCTGTTGTTTGTTCGTGCAGAGAGGGAAGGATAATGTGCCTTACATCTCTATGCCGTGTCATCCATGATGCCGTACTTCTTTGCGGCTCGGCATGTTAATTATGCAAAGTATGGCCTGTACTATTTGCGGTGTATGGGGAACCTTCCAGATGACGTACAGTCCAGGTTCAGAAATGGGGAGCATGTAATGCGACATAAAGCAGGTATGTGGAATGCAATATTGTCGGACATGTTCATCGAGACGACGTTTATGCGTTACGGCCATGGTCCTGGGGTTGTGTAGTCGGGATTGCTCTCAGTCAGTCTTCTCTGAAGCGATGGGCGCTAAGTCGTCACACCTGCAGCCGTCTCCTCCAAGACGTGAATATTATGAGAGACCGCACAGAATAGTCACATAACGTCACAACGCACAAGGAGAAAGCAGCCGCACGTATTGCATCCAATGCAGCTGACAGGAAGAAGATTTGTGTGAAGTTGGGTGCCTGTATTGACCCATTGAATCCAGAAGAGCACGCAAATAGTATGTTGAACATCGTGACTGGTAGGATATGCCCATATACAGTTAATGTTGACGATGCTGTGACACATTGACGGACTCAAATGTCTATATATGAAAGTTCATGGCCTGAAGGTTTCAACCGACCTATACCCAACAAAGTGGTAACTATGTCAGTTAGCAGAAAAAGTATCAAGTGTGGATCTGGCTCTGTTTACGACACACAGTTGATCTACGCAAGAGTTATGGGACTGGCATCAACTCGAACGATCGACTTAAAAGATGTATTCAGCCATTAGCTAGCTCCTGTCCCAACGTCAAATGTTTGACGACAATGAGGACAGCCACAAAAAAAATCGATGCTGAAGAAGAAGCTTCAAATCATTCACTCGGCCCGAGGAACCGGACAACTTAATGCGCTGGTTATCGATAGATGTGCAATTCTATGGTGCATACACTGGCCATCTAATGGTATTTGACAGATACTACCACAGGAGATACGCATGGGAGTTGCCATTGATCGAGTAGATTTAAGGTCCAGCCATGAGGAATCTGATGTCATAATCCCGCAGCAGGTTGTGTATGCTGTTTTACATGGAGCAGAATCTGTGACAGTGATATGTGACGACACGGACGTATTTGTTCTGTTGGTTCACTACTATGCCCTCAAGGAGTTGTCATGCACTCTAATAATGGAAGGAACTAGTGCTCAACGAACAATAGTAGATATTGCATCAACATGTAAGACACATTCAACTATTATACCCCAGCTCTTAGCTGCTCATGCTCTATCGGGCTGTGATACAGTCGCCAAACTTAGTGGCCTTGGAAAGGCAACCGTTATTAAACAGCTTAAACGAGGATGCAACCTCGATAAACTTGGAGATGTAGATGCAGATATGAGCAAAGTTAATGAAGAAGCTAGCTGTTTTATTGCAGCATGTTATGGCAAGAATGCAGCTACAAATATGTCCAATGTCAGATATGATGTTTGGTCAGCAAAATGGAAAAGAAAACAGTCCGAAATCAGAATCGTTCAATGTGAATGTCAAACGAGCACACATCCAGTCAAGCATATGGAGGAATGCATTGGACCCAGATCTTCCAACTCTTGATCCTACCAACTTTGGATGGAAACAGGATCCATACTCTAAGGTGCTCATACCGACGACAATCCTGGAGGACAAACCCACAGCACCACCATATGTCCTGAAGCTAATCTGCTGTGGTTGTGCATCAGAGCAGTCATGTGCAACATCCCGTTGCAGTTGCAGTATGGCTCACCTTGCCCGCACAATATTCTGTAACTGATATCAAACCAGTAGCTGTCAAAATAGATGGACGAAGGATGTAAATGAATTATTAAGTGATGCATATGGTGATTCCAGTGAATCAGATAGTGAAGACGAACATTGAACAGCTATAGTGTTGCGGAAGTTAAGTGTGTTGTTTACTGTCAAGTTGCGGAAGTCAAGTGTGTTGTTAACTGTCAAGTTGCGGAAGTCAAGTGTGTTGTTTACTGTCAAGTTGCGGAAGTCAAGTGTGTTGTTTACTGTCAAGTTGCGGAAGTCAAGTGTGTTGTTTACTGTCAAGTTGCGGAAGTCAAGTGTGTTGTTTACTGTCAAGTTGCGGAAGTCAAGTGTGTTGTTTACTGTCAAGTTGGTATACAGTACCGGTACCGGTATATAAATAAATGTGTATTGTTCAAACATCTATAAGATGAAAATTACAAGCATCAGTCTAATTAAAACAGCTAAGACTTGTAATGACTTTTGATGTATATGTAGCAAATACGAAACACTCATCATTTCTGTTATTGTGTTTTCAAATTGTAATGCCGTTTTAATAAGAACAACCATTTTATCAATCTGCTTTTTAATAAATTGTGAAAGAAACATGTTAAGCTATTATGCATTTTCAATTATCAATAGTACCCAAATAGTGTAGATAAATCAACTCATTTACTGTGTATAATGCAATATATATAGATTGTTCTAGTTTTGGCGGCCATTTTGGAGTTTATAAATATGTTTCTGCTTTAAAATATCAATATAATGTGTATAATGTTATCTCTAACAACAAACACAATAATGTTTTTCAGATTCCTGTTCAAATCTCAATTAATTTATGAGATATGTCAATTTTGTATGTTTGGCGGCCATCTTGACGGCCATCTTGACTATTTTCAAAATGCTCAAGTTGCATCGTTCAGTTTCTAAGTAGGGACATGTTTTAGAACCTTTTTATGCAAAAGCATTTTGTGCAGACTTTTTTTGGGTTAGGCAGCTAATTGGCATTTGGCATACTGACTATATAGAACAATGAGCTGCATCACGAGCAGTATTACTGTTGGTAGTTTGAAGGTCAATGTCAAAGTCACAAGTGGTCAACTATTCCATTATCGATGCCTATGACTTCGTTTCACACTTATTAGACTGAAACACTAGATTAGTTTATACACATTTATTTTAGCTCGATTGCGAAACAAGTTCTTACAACTATAATCACTCTCGAGACCTCATTCCTGCTGGAATCCATCGTCACGAGGGAGATAGAAGATACATGTGGAATTTAAATGCATTACATAAGGACATAATTGTAACGGTTCTAGCGGGGCGCGAACATTGGGTCTTTCGAACCTGAAGCGAACGCGCTACCACGGTGCTATCACGACTTCCACTGAAGCATTAGGGCATTGTTCCTGCTAGTCCGTTTGCAGAAGAGAGCACGAAAGCACAATAACAATACAAAGTAATCACACATGTCTACTATTATTACTCCATATGATAGTGTACACAGTCTTTATCACAACTGTGTATTGTCATTGCTATATTAAAGTAACATACAGACGGATCTGTAGCCCAGTGGTAACACGCTGGACTGGTAATCCAGGGATCGCAGGTTCGATTCCCCGTCTGACCCTAATAAAATTAACAGTCTTTCAGATGGGACGTTAAACCGAGGTCTCGTGTCAGTGCTTTACACCGTGCACGTAAAAGAACCAGAGGAGACTCTGGAATGGGTCTCTCTCTGTATCATTGCACTATCCTCCAAAATCTAAAATGACTAATCTCTTCAGGAGGCGTCGCTCATATGGGCAACCGGTAGCGACGATGAATAAACGTAAAACACACAATTATAGTAACATAATGAATGTAGTTTAAAGGTAACGTAATAGAAATTTGGGATATTAGAACTTTTGTTGTGTATACTGTTTTTGAATATCAAGCTATGTGGATTGATCATCACATCATGTGTTATACTGTATATATGTGTCAAGAAACGGTATGGTGTAAGACAATAACATATTATGTCTGTCTGTCTGTCTGTCTGCTATATTTACTAGATCCTGCGAATTGATTTCATCATATTTTGAATATACCCCTATAAGTCATATATGCACTTTGTTAGATAGATTTATTATCTATTTTCTACGCGTCTAGCAAATTCCTAGCCTTTGAACAGGCGTTGATATATTTTGCCTTGGCCACACATACATAAATACTAACAGAACAAAAAAAATGTGCACTTGCCTTAGAGGTAAAATTTATATCATTTAGAAAAAAATATAGGGAACATTTGGCATGTAAATTAGTGCAATGCGTGAAGGATTATTTTCTTCTCTCATGATAGTAAAATCCATAATTCTAAAATTTGTAATGAAAAATAACGTTCTATATAAAAGTGAACATTTTATACGGTGGCAGTATAATTAATTAATTTTACACCCAAACCGTTAAGTCGTGGGGTTTTATGATCATATCAACTTGTCGTTTTGCCAGAAGTAAAACAGTGAGAGAGAAAACGACAACATAGGCTAGCCAATTCCATATATCATCATATTCCATTACCTAATATTATGTATAGTGTATTTTATGTAATTTATTTTAGCTCGATTGCGAAACAAACTCTTATAACTTATAATAGTCACTTACAAAACCTCATTCCTGATGGAATCCATCGTATGAGGGAGAGAGAAGAGACAACGTGGAAATTAAATGCCTTGCCTAAAGGCACAATCGTAACGGCTCCAGCGGGATTCGAACTCTGGACTTTTCGTACCTCAAGCGAACCCGCATCCACTGCGCTATCATGACGTCCACATTATGTATAGGATATAAGCCGAAAACGATCCAATATGTAAAATATTGGACTATGTGAGGGGCGTAGCAAGCACCTCGTCCTACATTCTCTGACGACGGAACATGGTCATCACACATATCCTCATCAAGGCATGGCAAAGAATCGGAATCCTACGATCTCGTAAATGCCGTATCTCTCACTCGAGTCTCGTGCGTATGTACGTCTCTTTTATCAGACCACTCCTAGAATATGCTGACGTTGTCTGGGACATAAGCACCGACATTGAGGCAGTGCATAGCGAACCGCGGCTGCATAGTCAGTTGTGCTACTAAGCTTTGTAACCTCGATCGTCTTCGGAACGGTCTGAACTGGGAAGCCCTTGCATCGAGACATACAGTCAATAGATGTATTGACTACTTTAAAATGAGGAATACTCTAACTCCCGCATATATATCTGACATCATACCACCACAGCCCATTCAAACATACTCCCTACGTTCCGTTCCTGGTCTCCCTTTAATACACACTAAAACGAAATCGTATGCTCATTCACTTCTTCCAGCAATCATCCGCGATTGGAACTCTCTCCCTTATGACACCCGTAACTGCATAAATGTGTTCGAATTTAAATCAGCAATCCTGAGAACTGGTCTCCTCTATACGACGCGGGAACCAGAAGCCTCAGATTATACATGCCCATCTACGAGTAGGATGTTGTTCTTTGAATTTCGACCTTCATCGTAAAACATTGAATGCTCGAACTGTTCCTGTGCAATGAAAACAACAATGTACTTCCTCATGCAGTGTCCACGATCCAACAATGTACTACCTCACGCAGTGCCCACGATACAACAATGAACTACCTCATGCAGTGCCCACGATACAACAATATACTACCTCATACATTGTCCATGTTACAACAATGTACTATCTCATGCAGTGCCCACGATACAACAATGTACTACCTCATGCAGTGTACACGATACAACAATGTACTACCTCACGCAGTGCCCACGTTACAACAATGTACTATCTCATGCAGTGCCCACGATACAACAATGTACTACCTCATGCAGTGCCCATGATACAACAATGTACTACCTCATGCAGTGCCCACGATACAACAATATACTACCTCATGCAGTTCCCACGATACAACAATGCACTACCTCATACAGTTCCCACGATACAACAATGTACTACCTCATGCAGTTCCCACGATACAACAATGTACTACCTCATGCATTGTCCACGATACAACAATGCACTACCTCATACAGTGTCCACGATACAACAATGCACTACCTCATACATTGCCCACGATACAACAATATACTACCTTATGCAGTTCCCACGATACAACAATGCACTACCTCATACAGTGCCCACGATACAACAATATACTACCTCATGCAGTTCCCACGATACAACAATGCACTACCTCATACAGTGCCCACGATACAACAATGTACTACCTCATACAGTGTCCACGATACAACAATGTACTCCCTCATACAGTGTCCACGATACAACAATGTACTCCCTCATACAGTGTCCACGATACAACAATGTACTCCCTCATACAGTGTCCACGATACAACAATGTACTACATCATACAGTGTCCACGATACAACAATGTACTACCTCATACAGTGTCCACGATACAACAATGCACTACCTCATACAGTGTCCACGATACAACAATGTACTACCTCATACAGTGTCCACGATACAACAATGTACTCCCTCATACAGTTCCCACGATACAACAATGCACTACCTCATACAGTGTCCACGATACAACAATGTACTACCTCATACAGTGTCCACGATACAACAATGTACTACCTCATACAGTGTCCACGATACAACAATGTACTACCTCATACAGTGTCCACGATACAACAATGTACTACCTCATGCAGTTCCCACGATACAACAATGTACTACCTCATGCATTGCCCACGATACAACAATATACTACCTCATGCAGTTCCCACGATACAACAATGCACTACCTCATACAGTGCCCACGATACAACAATATACTACCTCATGCAGTTCCCACGATACAACAATGCACTACCTCATACAGTGCCCACGATACAACAATGTACTACCTCATACAGTGTCCACGATACAACAATGTACTCCCTCATACAGTGTCCACGATACAACAATGTACTCCCTCATACAGTGTCCACGATAAAACAATGTACTCCCTCATACAGTGTCCACGATACAACAATGTACTCCCTCATACAGTGTCCACGATACAACAATGAGCTACCTCAGACAGTGTACACGATACAATGATGCACTACCTCATGCAGTGCCCACGATACAACAATGCTCGTCACCTTCATCTGTCCAATATCCCTTGCGCACTGACGACAAACACAATTATGTACGGCGACGATCATTTGCCATTCAATAGCAACACGTCCATATTTCTAACCGCCCAGGCGTACATTGCAGCCACAAGAGGGTTGATGCATGATTCGACAGCCGGCTGCGTATTCCAGGTCCTTCCTTCCTATCCTGCGTGTGTCACAGCAACCCATTTCATCCAATGTTTAATTTCCCATTTCTTCCAATTCAGTTTATCACAAACACATGATGACTAAAACACCTATTCCTAATTGACCCACATAATTAACACACGTACGGATATATAAACCCAGGCCCAATCTGGGTTATAGCACTTAAGACAATTCCCGTCATATGTCACTAACCGCATTCAATGCTAACAACTGTATCTTGTAACATCATTATGGAAAGGAGTTTACATAATCTCTTTCCAATCCATTACACATATATTGTGTATTTTATATTTATTGTATGAACTGAACTTTTTTGGTTTAAACTAAGCATCGTAAATGTAGGGGACTTCAAATAGGAAGTGTACTTATGAGCATAAGTGAAACATTGAACAATCTAGGCTTGGCTGTTTTAGCAATTGAAGTATTTCAATATATTTGACCAACATAAAAATTGAGATAAGACAAAAATGACAATTAATTACGCTATGAACTAAAGTATCATTTTGATGTGTACTCGTTACAACATACTGAACGCGAGTTTTTAATTTAAATTATATTTGGAATACTGCAAGCGAATATTTAATATAGATTATATTTGGAATAATTTAAATTGTATTTGGAATACTGCAAGCGAATATTTAATATAGATTATATTTGAAATAATTTAAATTATATTTGGAATACTGCAAGCGAATATTTAATATAGATTATATTTGGAATAATTTAAATTATATTTGGAATACTGTAAGCGAATTTTTAATATAGATTATATTTGGAATACTGTAAGCGAATTTTTAATTTATATTATATTTGGAATACTGCAAGCGAATTTTTAATTTAGATTATATTTGGAACAATATATATTATATTTGGAATACTGCAAACGAATTTTTAATTTAGATTATAGTTGGAATACTGTAAGCGAATTTTTAATTTAGATTATATTTGGAATAATCTAAATTATATTTGGAATACTGCAAGCGAACTTTTAATTTAGATTATATTTGGAATTATGTAAGCGAATTTTTAATTTAGATTATAATTATTTGGAATACTGCAAGCGAAATTTTAGTTTAAATTATTTGATACATCTATGTTTAAGCAGTTTTCAAACAGTAAACTAAATGTTCGCATTCTAACCTACTTAATGTTTGAAAACTGCTTAAACATTAAAATACATTAAAACATAATGTGGAAATGAATATTGTCAGTTTAATTAGTTTTAATATATCATTTCTTAATGCAAATGTACATGTATATAGCAAGCACACTCGTAAACATGGGACATACATATCCACTGAAGTTTGGACTAAATAAATGTTGTTCCGCGGTCTAAATATCATCTTCATTTAGTGGGAATAATGATTATAAGTGTCTGATATATTGAACTATATACAAAACACGATCAAATTTGTAATAAAACTATCATTCAAAGCAATTTAAAATATTAAAGTTTAGGCTGAAAAATTAGCATACAGTAAGTGCATAGTCTTTTCACATAGTTTGAATGGTACATCTCAAATGTGTAACAATGGTGTTTATAAGTGCTACCCTTTCCGTTACAGAAGCCACTATGCAAGGGTTCACCATTCAAAGACTCGGGCTGAGAATTCGGAACACATGGGTAACAGATTGCCTTTCGGAGATACTGAGCACATTTATACTAGCTGTAGGTATCCGTTTGTATTGTGATTCAGAGATACTGAGCACATTTATACCAGCCGTAGGTATCCGTTTGTTTTGTGATTCAGAGATACCAAGCACATTTATACTAGCTGTAGGTATCCGTTTGTTTTGTGATTCAGAGATACCAATCACATTTATACTAGCTGTAGTTATCCGTTTGTTTTGTGATTCAGAGATACCAAGCGCATTTATACTAGCTGTAGTTATCCGTTTGTTTTGTGATTCAGAGATACTGAGCACATTTATACTAGCTGTAGGTATCCGTTGGTTTTGTGATTCAGAGATAACAAGCACATTTATACTAGCTATAGGTATCCGTTTGTATTGTGATTCAGAGATACCAAGCACATTTATACTAGCTGTAGGTATCCGTTTGTATTGTGATTCAGAGATACCAAGCACATTTATACTAGCTGTATGTATCCGTTTGTATTGTGATTCAGAGATACCAAGCACATTTATACTAGCTGTAGGTATCCGTTTGTATTGTGATTCAGAGATACTGAGCACATTTATACTAGCTGTAGGTATCCGTTTGTATTGTGATTCAGAGATACCAAGCACATTTATACTAGCTGTAGGTATCCGTTTGTATTGTGATTCAGAGATACTGAGTACATTTATACTAGCTGTTGGTATCCATTGGTTTTGTGATTCAGAGATACCAAGCACATTTATATTAGCTGTAGGTATCCGTTGGTTTTGTGATTCAGAGATAACAAGCACATTTATACTAGCTGTAGGTATCCGTTTGTATTGTGATTCAGAGATACTGAGCACATTTATACTAGCTGTAGGTATCCGTTTGTATTGTGATTCAGAGATACCAAGCACATTTATACTAGCTGTAGGTATCCGTTTGTATTGTGATTCAGAGATACTGAGTACATTTATACTAGCTGTTGGTATCCATTGGTTTTGTGATTCAGAGATACCAAGCACATTTATATTAGCTGTAGGTATCCGTTGGTTTTGTGATTCAGAGATAACAAGCACATTTATACTAGCTGTAGGTATCCGTTTGTATTGTGATTCAGAGATACCAATCACATGTATACTAGCTGTAGGTTTCCGTTTGTATTGTGATTCGGAGATACCAAGCACATGTATACTAGCTGTAGGTTTCCGTTTGTATTGTGATTCAGAGATACCAAACACATTTATACTAGCTGTAGGTATCCGTTTGTTTTGTGATTCAGAGCACATTTATACTAGGTGTAGGTATCCGTTTGTATTGTGATTCAGAGATACTGAGCACATTTATATTAGCTGTAGGTATCCGTTTGTTTTGGGATTCAGAGATACCAAGCACATTTATACTAGCTGTAAGTATCCGTTTGTATTGCGATTCAGAGATAACAAGCAGATTTATAATAGCTGTAGGTATCCGTTTGTTTTGTGATTCAGAGATACCAAGCACATTTATACTAGCTGTAAATATCCGTTTGTATTGTGATTCAGAGATACTGAGCACATTTATACTAGCTGTAGGTATCCGTTTGTATTGTGATTCAGAGATACCAAGCACATTTATACTAGCTGTAGTTATCCGTTTGTATTGTGATTCAGAGATACCAAGCACATTTATACTAGCTGTATGTATCCGTCTGTATTGTGATTCAGAGATACCAAGCACATGTATACTAGCTGTATGTATCCGTCTGTATTGTGATTCAGAGATACCAAGCACATGTATACTAGCTGTAGGTATCCGTTTGTTTTGTGATTCAGAGATACCAAGCACATGTATACTAGCTGTTGGTATCTGTTTGTATTGTGATTCAGAGATACCAAGCACATTTAGACTAGCTGCAGGTATCCGTTTGTTTTGTGATTCAGAGATACTGAGCACAATTACGACTCTCTATGTATCCGCTTGTTTGATCTGTCCGGGACACTGTGCATGTTAGTTCCCTCTGTATGTATCCGGTTGATTGATCTGTACGGGACACTGTGCATGTTAATACTCTCTGTATATATCCGGTTGTTTGATCTGTCCGGGACACTGTGCATGTTAATACTCTCTGTATATATCCGGTTGTTTGATCTGTCCGGGGCACTGTGCATGTTAATACTCTCTGTATGTATCCGGATGTTTGATCTGACCGGGACACTGTGCATGTTAATACTCTCTGTATATATCCGGTTGTTTGATCTGTCCGGGACACTGTGCATGTTAATACTCTCTGTATATATCCGGTTGTTTGATCTGTCCGGGACACTGCATGTTAATACTCTCTGTATATATCCGGTTGTTTGATCTGTCCGGGACACTGTGCATGTTAATACTCTCTGTATATATCCGGTTGTTTGATCTGTCCGGGACACTGTGCATGTTAATACTCTCTGTATATATCCGGTTGTTTGATCTGTCCGGGACACTGTGCATGTTAATACTCTGTATGTATCCCGGTTGTTTGATCTGTCTGGGACACTGTGCATGTTAATACCCTCTGTATGTATCCGGTTGTTTGATCTGTCCGGGACACTGTGCATGTTAATACTCTCTGTATATATCCGGTTGTTTGATCTGTCCGGGACACTGTGCATGTTAATACTCTCTGTATATATCCGGTTGTTTGATCTGTCCGGGACACTGTGCATGTTAATACCCTCTGTATGTATCCGGTTGTTTGATCTGTCCGGGACACTGTGCATGTTAATACCTCTGTATATATCCGGTTGTTTGATATATCCGGGACACTGTGTATGTTAATACTCTCTGTATGTATCCGGTTGCGATATAGCTCTGATCTACAACTGAGTAGCTTATAGTACTCAATCATTTCTCAGTATATCGTGCACTATGGTATGTTCTGTTCTATTCGTAGCCTCATCCGGCCGAAATATCTCATAACGAAATGTCATTTCACTGTTATTGTCATATGTGAATCTCGTGTCCATTGTTGACTGGATGGAGGCTACTAAATCGTCTTGTCATTTATATGAACGTAATTAGTTCTTCTGTAATTGCCTGCCCCTGCATAAACTCTGCCAACTGATCATCTTCTCCAGTCGATAGTAGTATGTTAAGTGAGATGTCCCTGATCCCGGTTCTCAGGAAATTGTTCGAACGCATTATTTATCGGAGCATTTCAGTTTCTGGGCAGCCTAATAAATAACGTGCAATTGATTCCGGCTCGCCGTATGAGTAGTATGGCTCATCTTTCAGACCCACTTTATGCCTGTGCCCTTTTAAATTACATTGCCCACTTTGTAGTTGCAAGAGCAGACACTATGGTGTATTGTGGCTAAAGCACTGGGGTTGAAGTCGAAATGCTTGGCTTGGAATGTTGGCTTCAGTTCATGCAGGTATCTTCCTGTATCCATAGCGTCCCATCTTCTTTGCCATTTTATGTGCAGTGCTCTCTCTCTGCAGCCTTTCTTACATCCGCTTGTGTTATTGGATCTTGCGAGTCAATTGCGGCCTCTTTCGCAGCTTACTTTGCTAACCTGTCTTTGACCTCATTCCCAAGTAGTGTGGCATGTCCTGGATACCAGTCAAGTTGGTTGAATGTACCCAGGCCTTCCAGGCCAGTCCACACGAGCTTAATGTCTTGCACAGCTTTAATATGCATCTTACAATCCAAACTAAGCGTAAGTATACCTATAGATGATTGACTGTCGGATGGGATTCTTAGGTGGTTGATCTTGCGTTTTCTGTGCTCTTGCAGTATGAACTGTAGTGTGGTTTTGATCGCAATTAGCTCACCAATCAGGATATACAGGAAACTGCAACACATGGGCCTGGTTTGCCCCGACAAGAACCATCTGTGAAGGCAATGACAGCATTTGTGTCAATTTTCTGTAACATCTGGTTGATTACTTGTCCGGCTGTGTTTTGCTGTTCCGTTGTCCTGTTCTTTGAGGAGCCCATATTGTTCTAATATGTAGGCTTGCGTCTGCTGGGTTGGATACTTTCTAGGTATGACACCCCTGGCTCAATACAGCTGATATTAACATATGTTAGCGATTCCATGTCGAAAACCCGAAGAAACATCTTACCAATAGGTGTTGATGATGAACTGGGAGAATCTGATTTTTCTCTGCAATTGTTCAAACACTGCCAGGTGAGTTTGTATTCTGCCTTTGCAATTATCTTTGCACACTCTCGGATGGCCATCTCTTCCCTACGCAGATCAACCTGAACATCGATACCATCGCAGCTTACTGATGGTGCAGCTCCAAGACACAAACCAAGTCCTTTGCGCTGAATCTTCTCTAATATGTTGAATGTGGTACCTGACTGCCAGACTGGTGAAGCATATTCTAAGTATGGAGCCACAACACTATTGTGTAGTTTCAGCATATTTTCCGGCGATATTCTCTCCGACTTTGCTACACACATCAACTGTCCGAGCGCTTTGGAAGCCTTTGTCTCTACAGACTGTATATGCTGGCGGAAGTTTGGCTTCTCATCTAGACCGACACCAATGATCTTTGCTCTTTGTACTCTTTTCAGCTGGCTACCCTTCAGAGTAAAGTTTCCTCAATCCACGTTGCTTTTGCCATGTCACATACTCTTATCATAGCACTCATCTGTCTCTCTCAAATATATTAGTTGATTAGGTATTTTTCTGCGTCTGAAGTGTTTATTGTTAGCTTTGTTCAAATCTGTCTTTCGAACTGTCGACATCCTCGTTAACCCATGGATGATTCTTCATTCTTTTGTCAGAATAAAATTTTTTATATTTTGATATACTTTGTTCCTTGCACGACTCAAACACAGCCATATAGGAGATGAAGATCAATTTAATATCCTCTGATGACTGTTAATGATTATTGTTCCACACTCTGAATTGTTCTGGTGTTGTTTTATTCCATTTCTGCCAATCTGTTTTCTTCACGTTTTCAACCATTTCTTTTTGTGGTTCATTAATGCCATCTTCAATTACTGCTAGTATTGCAATATGGTCTGATCTTACATTTTCATGATCTAATGTTTGGCAACACATCACTCTCCTGGTCATGGGTGGTGTAATGAGAGCTAAATCAATAACACTAGTACTGTTGCGTCTCGCTGGAGCACCATCGTTTACACACATGAAGCTACTCTGCCACAAAAAGGTTTCCAAAAGTTCACCAGCATAATTATTTGACTGATTTCCCCATATCCGACTTTTAGCATTCATATCATCAGTCACTAAGATGTTCTTGAATTTCTTGCGATAAGCGTGGCTGTACACAAAATTAGTTTTCCTAACCGGATATATATTTATATATCTTGGAAGTGAAGCATAGTATACTAGAGCACATAGAAAAAAAACACACACACACACCTACATTATATGATTATTATTATTACATGAAAACAAAATACGAAGGATTCCATCAAATATATATCACATCTTTATTACAAAACACATATTGAACAACTAAAAATATTCCAAAATGTTTAAAACTATGTATTTATGTATTTACACTTATCCGAAGTATGCGTTTTCTATGTCCTCTAGTATAGTCCATTTTATTTCAGTTATTTGTTTACGCTTCTGGTGCTCAGCATATGCTGACATATGGGACTGCTAGTTCACCCGTAGGTAAAGCTCTTGCATCTGGGGCCGGGCTGACAATCGCTGTTTATGCTGGAATGCGGGCGTCAGGTAATATTTAGTTAGTTTATACAATATATTTTAGTTTAATCATATTTTATTGCTCGATGATTTATTTTACATATACATGTTAATAAAAAAGATGACAAATTAAATAAAGGCAAACGGGTCGGGCCACAAGTTCTAGCAACATTAGCTACGGCCCTTCCCGAAAACAATAATACAAAATATACAATATTTGTTGGAGTTTCCGTGGTAACGATGCAATTGCCGATGACTTCATTTAGATTTGTATCACGGAAGCTGCATAACATTTCGTTTAGAACATACACCACAGACAACATATAACAACCACTCTCCGGAGGTAACCGGAGTACCCGGAGAAACCCCACCAGTCCGATATGGCGACCACAGTACCATCTTATACCATATATCGACTTTCCATCTATTATTGGTCCCACCGAACAGTAGTGCAAGCACAGTTGGGCACCCGGTGTAGGAATATAGTGTTGCTCTCCCAGCGGTTATTAGTGTAGGAATATATTGTTGCTCTCCCAGAGGTTATTGGTGTAGGAATATATTGTTGGTTTTGGAGGATTAAAGTAGTACCAACAACTTTTGTGTGTTTTACGTTTATTTATCGTCGCTACCGGTTACCCATATGAGCCACGCCTCCTGAAGAGATTCGCCATCTTAGATTTTGGAGGATAGTGAATGATACAGACAGAGACCCATTCCAGAGTCTCCTCTGGTTCTTTTACGTGCACGGTGCAAAGCACCAACACGAGACCTCGGATTAGAGTCCCATCCGAAAGACTGTTAATTTTATTAGGGTCAGACGGGGATCGAACCTGCGATTCTTGGATTACCAGTCGAACGTGGTAACCACTGGACAACAGATCCGCCATGTACTGTATCTATCCCCTGTTTGTTGTCCACGAACAAGCTGTCAGTTTAAAGAAGAGATCAGTTCTTACTATATTTCTGTTCCAGGGTAACAGCACACATACTATAGATACAACATTAATACATATCTACATACAATGGTTTATTGATGAGATCTGCATTGCGGACTGGCACATACTCCAATTCTGCATAATTATATTAGGGTCAGACGAAGGATCGAACCTGCGATCCCTGTATTACCAGTCCAACGTGTTAACCACTGGACTACAGATCCGTCTGTACCAACAACGTATATCATATGGCGACTCTTGTATCAAATTGTTTATCCAGCATTGGCGTCTTACACCGGTTTATCACGCCCTTACATAGCAATTGGACACTGATTGGATGTGGACTCGGACTATGTAGTTCTTACCATCCAAGATTCTATGTTATGGAATTGTAGGTTGCCTCGGGTGTCTGGGAGGTTATAAAATATAAGTACTCTCTCGCATAGAGTATATTAACATCTTGCTCTTTTGTAAATCCATGTCGTTACCTATATGTATACATGTACTTGCTATAGACATTGTATGAATGTTTAATGCAATAAAGGTATTGTTGTTGTTGTTGTTGTTGGATAGCAGAGCGGTACTAGAAACTAGACTAGAACAGTCAGAGAGTTGGGAACCTGGGGAATTATGTAATTCATGAACTGATCTCATATGTAGTGTTTGAAATTGAGCTGCTGATTTTGCCACAATTTCCAAGACGTCGCTCAATTTGGTACTTTGGTACACTCTCCAGCTATTATCGATGGAGGAAGATATTGTTGGTTTTGGGGGATTAAAGTCGCACTAACAACTAGCTATAACTATTAGCTTATATGGCGACTGTACGGCTAATATTAGTGGAGGAAGAGCCCTGGTAGTCGTCCAAGCAGTATTTCAAGGCAGAATTCGACACCCCCAGTGGGATTCAAACCTGCAGCGGCAAGGGGCAAGTGGTTTGAAGTCGATGACCTTAACTACTACATCTATGATTTGCTATTGCTTGGGATTTCGTATAGATGTGCAACAAATCTAGTATTACTGCCAGTATTGCTGTTGTGTAGATTAAATCCACTCTCAATTTTATTTGATGAATAAAAAATATTTCTAAACTAAACTAAATCCACTCTGACCAGGAAGAGGACCGAATTTGTACAGGAAGTAGAATCAATCCATATGTATGTCTAATTGTACCATAACATTTTACTCCCATCCATTGTACAAATATTACAAAATTATGTATTTATAGGAGGATGCGCCAACCCCAATATCTCTATCATGTTCTGTCTGCTGGGAAAAATGCAATGGAAGAAACTACCGCTGTATATAGTCTCACAATTTATCGGGGCGTTCACTGCTGCTTCACTGACATACCTGATATATGAAGGTTATCTTTACACATCATCTTAATGAGGGTATCGTGTTTATAAGTAGGCCAGGGTCGGTTTCCAAAGCTGCCAAAATCTATATGTCGTAAAATTGAATTCATTTGTTTATTTGGATTTAGGCGGCAGTGCACATCTATTTCGGGCGGACAATCGAACCGATAGCAATTTTCAGATTATCTGCAGACATTTTCAGCGTGCAGTCACTATATTCAGAAATGGGCCGCTTTCCTTTATTTATTGGGAGATATTTAAGAATAATTAAATATTGGTTAAAATTGCATGGGATCAAACAAAGAAACTGTATTCTAAGTACAATTTCATACTCACACAGGCAGGATATATATAGTAAACCAAATACAAGTAATTGGTCAACCAAACTTCGTGACATATTGCATACAACCGGTTTTTCTGATGTCTGGTTATTTCCTGAATCTGTGTGCATAGACGCTTTTATACCAGTATTCAAACGTCGTCTGCAAGATCAGTACGTGTCACAATGGCGGATTAATATAGACGCTTCTTCCCAATTAATATTATACAAAGAACTTAAACCTGTTTTCGAACGATCTAGCTACTTGCAGTTATTGTGTAACGCCAGTCACAGAAACGTTATAGCAAAACTAAGGCTTTCCTCACATAAATTGTTAATAGAGTCGGGAAGACACAGAAACATTGAAAGAAGCCAACGTAAATGTCAATTTTCTCCATTAAACGACATAGAAGATGAATATCATTTCGTATTAATTTGTCCACTCTATGAAACAATTAGAAAAATGTACATACCAAAGTATTTTTCACAACGTCCTAATTTATTTAAATTTATTGGTTTATTAAACTCCGAAAAAAAAGTGTTATTGAACAAACTTGCATTATTCTGTATAAAAGGTTTTAAGCTTAGAGACCACACATTAAACATATACTAAGCACCCAACATTTTCAAGTTACATGACTGATATATTGTTATTTATAATAATATAAATCTTTGCGTTTAACTAACACCTATATCATATAGCAGAACACATACACTGCACAATATGTATGTCTGTACATTTTAAAGTTTCAAAATAGTTGCTTATATTTCCAGATATTTAAATATCATGCTTGCTGTAATGTCTGAAATATATATTCCCACATGTACATTTTACTATAAACAGTTTACTACCTGTCATGCTGTAACAAGAAAACCATCTTATGTACAATACAACTCTATTTACATGAAATCTGCTCTACTTAAAATTAGCTTCATATAGAGATGCTGAAATAATTCTTATCTGGTATCTCTAAATAATACTCTCACTTTACAAACATTTTGTCAAATTGATTAATCTACACATTTATTATTTATGACTATTTTCTATTCTTTTTCATTGCATGCAATTGTATTATATATTGTTATGATGATGAGCTATACAATGCTTAAGTCAAATAAAATATATGTTCTGTTCTGTTCTAAAATAAAGAACATATTCATTTCTTTCTACAAAGACCACAGCTTGACAAAACATCCTACAAAAGAACCAATTTAAATGTATTCCTACTTTTACTTATAAAAGTGTTCATGTTTATGCCACGAAAATAGGTGACAATCCAAGGCAATGTTACTAACTTGGTCAACTATTCACAAATAATTCGTTCAAAGGAAACCGTTTGAGTGCAACAGATGTTCCTTCTTTAGTTACCTACTCTTTGAACTAAACCGTGCAAATAGGTAGTCGGCCACCTACTTCTTTCACTATTTGCAATTAGTGTTACCCTATTTGAAATAACATGCTGCAAAATGGCTGCCCGAAGTTATCACGCTAAGGCAGCATACAGTATCACCGAGGTCAGAAATTAGCTCATAGAATAATTTATAACATCCATTATCAGCATCCAGGGGCTAAATCATGAACAATTCACTGTTATGAACATCACACATATAAATATTAAAATACAATATATGAGCTGCATTTTGGAATATTTTAGATAATTTGCATACTATTTGGTGACAAATAAACACCAGATTATAAATACAGATACTACACATTACTTACAGAGTAGGTGGTGTGTGCCTTTGTTGGAAATAAAAAAACACAATCGGTCAACCCTATTGAAATTTGACATTTTCTTGTTGCTCAAAGGTCAGTCCGTTGAAAACTACTGCCTTTTGTTGGAAACTATTGTTTGGGAACATATAATGGCACTGTGTGTTATAATGGTGGCCTATGAAATTTCAATAGCGGTGTCTGACCTAAAGTGGCATCGACAGCTTTTGTCATATGGCGACTCTCCTGCTGGTGAGAAATAACAAAGTAGCCGCTCCGAGCAGTATTTAGGGCACGGACGGCAATTCGAGTGTACACAATACAGACGGATCTGTAGTCCAGTGGTAACACGCTGGACTGGTAATCCAGGGATCGCAGGTTCGATCCCCCGTCTGACCCTAATAAAATTAACAGTCTTTCAGATGGGACGTTAACCGAGGTCTCGTGTCGGTGCTTTACACCGTGCACGTAAAAGAACCAGAGGAGACTCTGGAATGGGTCTCTGTCTGTATCATGCACTATCCTCCAAAATTACTAATCTCTTCAGGAGGCGTCGCTCATATGGGCAACCGGTAGCGACGATAAATAAACGTAAAACACACAATCGAGTGTACACAATTCGGAGATAGTAGTATGTTCACGGTGAATCTTAAGTAGTTAAAATAGTTTAATAAAATTGTGCTCGAATTACATTTAGCAAAATGCAGAAATTAAAACAGTTTAATATTACAATGTGTGTGTCTAATGCATCATTACTGCCAGTTTCGGTTTCGTCATTGTCAATATTTGCACATGTATAAAAGGTTGAGCATACTCTAACGGTGGCTGATGCGTAAATTAAACAATGTAAGCTAATAATCATATTGCTATATTGAAATACTTACATGATGGTGATACAAATTATTTGGTCTCTTTAGATCTTATTTCGCATTATTAATTGTTATGATTCTACATGACTGCTTATTTAACATTATGTAAATACATTATTGGTGTCCACCGGCAAGAATATCAAAATAAATGACACTCTTAATTCTGGTGGTTCACATGCGCAGTTGCATTTCCGGACCGTACCGTGGATCGGTTTTTATCCCGATTGACCACGCCATACCATGCATATATTGAACTATTTTTCTTGCATTCACCACATGTACTATGCATGATATTTGATTGATGCTACAATGCATTTCGACTATTTGGAGTTGTAACGTGTTGCTTGGGTGTACTAACCCGGTGGGTGAGTCCAGCTTATGCGTCGCGTGTCTATGGTATTCCAGCTTATGCGTCGCGTGTCTATGGTATTCCAGCTTATGCGTCGGGTGTCTATGGTATTCCAGCTTATGCGTCGGGTGTCTATGGTATTCCAGCTTATGCGTCGGGTGTCTATGGTATTCCAGCTTATGCATCGGGTGTCTATGGTATTCCAGCTTATGCGTCGGGTGTCTATGGTATTCATCATATCGTGTGGCTTTATTTGCAGATTTGATTAATGCATATGAAGGAACAACCGATCGCATACATGCCGACAGATTCAACTCCACCGCTCCATTATTTGCATCATTTCCTCATCCAATAATTTCTAAAACTACAGGTTTCTCAGATATTGTAAGTATGTTTGTGCAACTTTCTATTCATGCGGATCCAACTGCGTTTTGTATGTATTTAAAGCGACATTACATTGCAAAAGCACAACATATGCATTATTACACGTATAAATGCATAGCTACTACACATTCGTCTGAATACATTCGTACACTAACATTGAATCAATAAACACTGTTTTTTGGTATACAAACTTTGAAAAGTGAAAGCAGGATTTCATATAACGGTCATCCGCGCTTCTGAATTGACGTTTGTTTGTTAGTGGAGTCAATACTAAACGCACGATACTTTCGATTAGAGATATTTTAACTAAGATTAGTCAAATAAAATAAATGTGCATAGGCACACATGTGCGTGTACCATAACTCGTGTTATTCAGGACAAACGCGTTGTATTACGCATGAATGTCGACCCTAGTTACATTATTTTATTATGTATCAAACCGCGTATACGACGTTTGTTTATTTGTTGAAATACTCTGAGGAAAATATTTGGGGGGTTGGGGGGAAATTATACCATATAATAGCAAATTACATTCTGCAGACATTTGCGTTTTCACCGATGTAGTGTCGCTTTAAAGAACACATTCTCTTCCATTTACATACCTTGTAGTTTATTACCGATTTCACCGTCATCTGTGTATACATATATCCTTTTTTGCCAACCATGCAAACTCTTGGCAGGCAATATGACGGTACCTGCATAGTCCATGTCCAAGTAATTTACGGACAAGAAACATGACGGTACCTGAATAGTCCATGTCCAAGTAATTTACGGACAAGAAATATTACGGTACCTGAATAGTCCATGTCCAAGTAATTTACGGACAAGAAATATGACGGTACCTGAATAGTCCATGTCCAAGTAATTTACGGACAAGAAATATGACGGTACCTGAATAGTCCATGTCCAAGTAATTTACGGACAAGAAATATGACGGTACCTGAATAGTCCATGTCCAAGTAATTTACGGACAAGAAACATGACGGTACCTGAATAGTCCATGTCCAAGTAATTTACGGACAAGAAATATGACGGTACCTGAATAGTCCATGTCCAAGTAATTTACGGACAAGAAATATGACGGTACCTGAATAGTCCATGTCCAAGTAATTTACGGACAAGAAATATGATGGTACCTGAATAGTTCATGTCCAAGTAATTTACGGACAAGAAACATGACGGTACCTGCATAGTCCATGTCCAAGTAATTTACGGACAAGAAATATGACGGTACCTGAATAGTCCATGTCCAAGTAATTTAAAATTTACACTTCTAAGACATACAGGACACTGCAAGTTATTAACTAAACCGTCGTATAGCATATCCGACATGATCTAAGCAATGTCGTGCTGCATTAGCACGTGATCTCCTTTGTCTGATATCGATGATAACATAATTATGTTTGTTTTTGAGGTGTAAAGTCTTGTGTTGTACGTTTATTTATCATCGCTACCGGTTGCCATATGAGCGACGCCTCCTGAAGAGATTAGTCATTTTAGTTATTTGGAGGATAATGCAATGATACAGACATGACCCATTCCAGAGTTTCCTCTGGTTCTTTAACGTGCACGGTGTACAGCACCGACACGAGACCTTGGTTTAAAGTCCCATCTGAAAGACTGTTAATTTTATTAGGGTCAGACGGGGATCGAACCTGCCATCCCTGGATTACCAGTCCAGCGTGTTACTACTGGACTACAGATCCGTCTGTGGTGTAAAGTCGCAACAGTAGTTCGAGTTATATAGCAACGAACCAGTTTCCATTGGTAGAGGAAGACTCCGGGGTTCACATCGAGCAGTGTTTCAGTCACGGACGTGTAACTGGGTATAACCACCGACCGTTCGCAAGCCAGCGGGAAAACCTCCTCACATGACACGGTGAGATTCGAACATATAGAGCTGAGGGGGAAGTGATTTGAAGACAACAGCCTTAATCACTCTGCTACGGTAACCAACCGTAGCGTATTCTTATATACAGTCAGTTTATATACATTTTTAAATTAGCTCGATTGCGAAACAAGAATTTACAAAGTTAGATTAATCGCTCTCGATACCTCATTCCTGATGGAATCCATCGCCACGAAGGAGAGGGAAGAGGCAATGTGGAAGTTAATTCATTTCCCTAAGGGCACCATCGCAACGGCTACAGCTGGGCGCGAACTACGGGCCTCTCACACCTGAAGCGAACGCTCTACCACTTCCAAAATAATACTATAATTATATATGTTGCCTGAATTCCTTTCTGTAAACAACAATTACAAAGGACATATTTAAAAGCTTTCAAATAAAACAATAATAAACAAAACTTGAATTTCAAATATCATAAAAGCAAAACAGATACAGATGCTTACATATCCTTGCCTGGCCCCGTGATCAATATCGTAGTCATAAACACTGACTCCAAATATGTACTCACATTACAGATACAACCGATTTCCTGAATGCATTAAATAATATCTACGCAATTGCTACACTTGTAACTCGTGATCATAGTAACTGTATTACTCTGCAATACCACAGGTTATGGGAACAGCTCTTCTGACAGGTGCGGTAGCAGCCATTGTTGACCCCAACAACGCGGGAACTGCCACAGGACTTGTTCCATTCGTGTTCACTCCAATGTTATTCGGTATTATAATGTCTTTTGGAGTAAATACGGGAGCGGCAATCAACACGGCAATAGATTTGTCCGGGCGAACATTTGCCTATGCGATTGGATATGGCTCCGAAGTATTCACGTATGTTGCGTTCATTTCATGTGGTGTTTATGAAAAGTAATGAATAAATAAAAGTTTACGTAATACTACTGATAAAACAATGACATACTAGTAGGTGAAGGTATGCACTTACATATAGATATGAGATTTAGATTCATGCTAAACATGTTTATTGGTAAGCTAAGTTAAAGTTAATACGGTTTGTGATTGTGTAAACAAGTACTGTTTGATGAATAGCAAAGACAAGTTGTGTCTGACATGCTATTGTTGGATGAACATAATCGCCAAAATTTGTCGCAACATATGTTCATGACATCTCCTATTTTTGCAGACACGCAGACAACTGGTCATGGGTTCCACCTGTCGCCGGAATTACAGGTGCTGTGATTGGTTCTTTCGTCTACCAATTAATGGTTGGTAACCACTTACCGAGAGAACTTGCATATTCTGTAGAAGAAATGGACCACAAAGAGATTCCCGATATCCGGAATGGCAACCTCGTACACTTAAAGGAATACAAGTCATCGTCATCATCAATTGATTCCATTAAAACAGTATCGACGACAGTAGAAAGCTGATGCGATATATATATATAAGTACTGTACTTAGTACTTATATATATATATATGTGTGTTATTTTCTGATGTATATTTTAAATACTTTAGAAATCTCTCACCAATAAGCAAAGCATAATAACACTAAATTATATTGGAATTATATTAAAATGTTAATTAAACATAATAACAATAGTTTCATATCTATACTCACACTGCTTATTGAAAATAATAGAAATGATAGTTATTATAAAACAGATGTTGAAAATGCAACATGTTTAAACCAATATTTCGTATCGTATCTGTTTCAAGAATTGGTGATAAATTACCCCCTTTGCTTACAAAACAAATTCATTATTACCTAACTTTACAATCATTACTGTTAATAAGCGATATTCGTTCGTCATTTATGTTGAATAAGGCAGTAGATCTAGGGCCAGATGAAATAAGTCATCGAATTCTGGAAACACGTGACTCAATAAATAGTCCTCTATGTATAAATAGGTCAATTCGTGATAGGTCAATTCGTGATGAAGTCTTTCCAAATGCATGGAAATATGCGACGGTTTTGCCTCTTTTTAAGAAGGTTAGTAGGAACACCCCATCTAATTATAGACCAATTTATTTAATTAGCTGTTTCGGTAAAGTCATGGAAAAAATAATATTTAAACACATTCATAATCACTTGTATTCCAACAATTGATATTATTACTGCTAAAACTGAGGAACTAGAAACAGAAATCGGATGTATATATGACTCAAAATCTAGTAGGACGATGATGTCAAGAAAACAAAGTATAGAAGATGGCGGGAAAAAGTTCAAAATTATTTCTTAGCATGGACTTATCCCGACAAGCGCGGAAGTCTATGCAGTCTTTAAACATTGGAAATAAGATTGTCTCTAATAAGGACGATCTTGTGGAAGAAGAAGTCAAATGTTATCAAACATTTCATATGTCAAATAATGTAGATTATAACGATATTGATAATTATTTCTCGGGAAGCAATATAACATTGATCAACTAAGTAACTAGACTAACGTCATCTTACAACTCCAAACAACATATCACTGATCCAACCCACTGTACAGAGCATGATGCTGCATATAGTAATCAGACCTGACCATAGACTAGCGGACATTCCGATACCACATTCTAAATTAACCTTTATAGAAACGAAATATAAAGATAATTTAACTTTCCCGTCGATATCCAATGTCCACTTCCAATGGTGTATCTAATTCACATACACAATGATAGTTCTAATAGATAGATATATTCTTTATTAGCCTCCATTATAGGAAAGCTATCACATACATGTATAATACAGACACATTTATAATATCTATTATTGAATACGAACACACATTGTGATATCATGTAATTAAACTCTATACATGTAATTACAAAAACAAACAACACGAAAAACAAAATAACAGATATGCAACATTGTGACAAGAATTTCCGGCCTCGCATAACAAAATCGAACATTGAATTAACTATAATATCGGATCCCGAGAGTACACCTTACCGAAACGAAACATAAGGTGTAAACGGGAACTCAAATGTTAAACACGTAAGTTGACGAACTGTATCAGAACTCAGCCCTACACTAGAATTGAATAATGTAGAGTATATGAGATAAACCCATGCTAATTCCCACCACAACGACATATACATTATACAGTTACAAGCTAATTTTATTTGTAAACACACTATTTATGCGACGCAGACATTTATTATCTTCGAATATTGTTTGGGTTTTTGCATTTACGCTTTGCACAAAAGGCAAACATATTTTAATTCGACAACTTATCTACATTATTGAACAGTTCTGCTCTGTTCATGTTCATTCATGTACCACAGCACACTATGGCTGTACACGCGATAGAACATTGTATGCAATATATTCACTGCTGTAATTTGGATATTGTCACGGCTTGCTTCATCAAGTTCATAAGTAGACATACCTAACAGCAAACCACAAATTTGGCAATAGGATCCTTTGAGATGAAGCGTAACTATGTGTTTATTCCTGCTTGATCAATAACAGTTGTCCATAGGGTAGTTCTGAGATGCTCAGATTTCGGACATGAGTATATTATGTGTATTTTGCTATTATTAACAAACATATCACATTTAGGACAAGTTTCACTCTTGCTAAAACAAAATAATTTGTTTATAGTTGAAACAGCAGTATAACATTTCGGTTTTAATTTTGGGAATTGTCTGCCTAGTAACCACAGCTCACATGGTTTATTAACGTTGAATGTGTTTTCAGCATTTATTTCTGGAAAACGTATAGTTACCCTAGACATCATTTCATTATGTTCAGTTTCGAAAATTTGCTTCCGAAGAATTGACCTCCAATGAAATTGTGTTGGAAACAGTGCATCACTGATATAATTTGACAAATACGGTTTCAGATTATATTTGAGAAGAAGTCTGTGAATGTCTGGTATAAAACCATGTAGCTGCCTTTCATCATTGTCATAGTAAATCAGGCGCATTATAAACATCCCCTTGGACAGATAATGACACGGTAGACGGCATAGCTGACCCAGAAATGCAAGTTTCTTATAATCAAGCATCGTCTCTATTGGAGAGATTCCCAGACAACTAAGAGCTATATCTGTATTAGCAAATGGCGGTAAATTTTGGACCAGTTTAATACAGAATCGATGGCTTCTTTCTGGCAGCAATAAACTGGATCTGGACATATAATTCCACAATTCGCTGACAAAAAGTGCCTTTGTTACCACTACCGATTTGTATATAGTTGCCCAGGAGACGGGACTAATAGCATTCTGGGCGATTCCATTGTTCATTATACTAAGAAGACCTCCTCTTACTTTTGTATTTGCATCGCGCATATAGTCGCACAGTCATATACTTATCGCAGATCATCCCTAGGTGTACATATTGTTCTACTTCCTCAATAATCTGAGGACAAAAGTGATAAGTCCTTGAGTGTTTAAGGTAATCGAATTTGGATTCATTAAATACAATGATGGTACATTTCGATGGATTATACAGATACCGCCATTTCCTCGAGTAGTCATAACATATTGACAACATATTTTCCAGTCCTTGTTTGGAAAATGACACTAACAACATGTCGTCCGCAACTGTATGGCTATTTATATTCATATTATAAACACAAATACCTAAATCACTGTTCTCAAGTTTGCGAATTAGACCATTTATGAATAACAGATAAAGTAATGGTGAACTTTTGCCTCCTTGACGCGTGCCCTGTGTTACGTCAAACCAGTCAGAAATAAAATTGCGATTGCGCACATAAGTTCGCATAGATTTGTACATTTGAAGGAATGAACCAAATGAGTGTTGATCAATTCCAGAATCCAACATTCCTATATAAAAGGCTATCATGCCATACGATATCAAACGCTTGACGGGCGTCTAGATAGCAGACATATACCTTAGTTATGTTTTCTTTTCCAAAGAGGATGCTTTCTTTTAGTACAAAGGACGTCATGGTACAACCTAGTTCTTTTTGGAAACCGCCTTGTTGACAGCTTAAGGTCGATAATATATTTGATTCACACCTTTCTAAAATTATATATTCATACGCTTTAAGCAAGCAAGATGTGAGAGAAATTTCCCGATAATTATTTGGTTCATCTTTTCTTTTCCCCCCACCTTTATGTATAGTAATTATGACACTTTTATTCATCTCATAAGGAATATATTTGTGTGTGTGTGTTCTATGTTTATTTATCGTCGCTACCGGTTGCCCATATGAGTGATGCCTCCTGAAGAGATTAATCATTTTAGATTTTTGGAGGATAGTGCAATGGTACACAAAGAGACCCATTCTAGAGTCTCCTCTGGTTCATTTACGTGCAGGGTGTAAAACACCGACACAAGACCTCGGTTTAACGTCCCATCTGAAAGACTGTTAATTTTATTAGGGTCAAACAGGGGATCGAACCTGCGATCCCTGGGTTACCAGTCCAGCGTGTTGCCACTGGAATACAGATCCGTCTATATTTTAAGTTCAACATCGCATTATACAGTTGTGCTATGGCACGTACGAGTAATTTGCCACCATACATTAGATGTTCGTAATACATTTGGTCATGTTCACAACTCTTGACTTTTTTACAAGACTTAATTGCTTTAACAACGTTTTCTTCAGTGACTAGGGTTAAACATTCATCATCTATATGTAATTCGGATATGCATTGTAATAATCGCGATTCAACCACGTTTTTCCATTGGAGTCAAAGCTCTCATCTTCTAACGGTGAGTATAGATTTGTGAATTACATATTCCACTGATCTGTAATTGATTTTGGATCTTTATATACATAGCCATTAAACTTTATTTCAGACACTGCACTGTTTGAAGCATTTTTTCGTCGTGTTTTGACTATTCTCCAGAATCTTTGATTATCAAACTTTTGTCTATTTCTTCGTCTTGCTCTGACATATATTTTAAGACATGGTATCGTTGACAGTGCCGGAAATCGCTTTTCGAATTTTTATAGTTTACGTACGATTCGGATGAATATAAACGGGGCCTTCCATCTACAATCCACTTTCGACGGAGTTGTTTCATATGTTTATGGAGTGCAGACAGCTGGTTGGACCAATACGGCTTAAGAAAATATTTAAACGTTGGCTGCTTAAAACATTTCTTAGAGGTCGATGTTACTGTGTCTATAATATTAATATACGCGTTATCAACGTTTCACTAGTATTCATACGCGCTGTGCTCGTGCTTAGCAACGTCTGTGAAATGTCTACAAGGTTCGCATATTTAATGAGTCCATCTTCCTTAACCCGATTCCAGTTGATGAAGACTATATTATTATTGTTTACGTCGTTTATGTATTGGAAGGGTTCCTCTAACACTACAAGATGCATTTTACAAATAATTGGTCTATGCCTTGAAACATTCAAACAATTGTCATCAACTATTTCCACATACTGTACACAGTACAATTGTTCAACTGGAATCATTACATAGTCAATGAGCGTTTCATATTGGTCATCATATGAGACGAACGTGTGCTAGGCCCATATGCACATATCAAGTGTATTTACTGCAATAAGGTTTGTTTCACAGATAACGTGCTCTATGTATACACCTCTAGCATCTGGATTATTCCTTGTAAAATCAGTGTTAAAATCGCCCATCATTACCACTCTCAGTGTAGTAACTCCATATGTTGTACAGTCTATCAACATTATCTCTATAATATTGTATGCAATGATTTTACATGGCAAATATATTTGAAATATGTACATGCAATTATACTGTTCATAATTAAATTGTATACCTATTATTCTGTCGGATCAATATGTAATGGTGTCACATAATTGTTATGTTTAGTGTGGCATAGTAAAGCAACCCCGCCTTTATCCACACGTCTATTACTGGGTAGTTCTAAGCTATTGTCACACGCACCATAAGCATTGTAATTGCTGTTTACTGACGTTAAGATTGATATGTTTCTGTTGTATAACCAATGTTCAGTTATTCCACAAAAATCAATAGAATTTTGATTTAAAGTGTCGTACAGATAACTACAACTAGACATCAACCCTGATACATTCCATGATAATATGTTTAAGTTCATGAAACAAAATACGAAATACATGTGTTAATGAAAGCACTAAAGAATTATGTACTAAATAGTGTGCACTTAGTCAATGTTACTTAGTTGAGAATAAATGTTATAGTTATAGTATGATCTATTCTCATTATCCGCAGTTGTCGAACTTGTCCAATCGTGTGAGTTGTAGGTCGGACGCATGTGATTGGTTCGACGTCTCTGCAACACACCACGGCAGAGCCACGGTTTGCAATACACGTTGTCGGGTCAGAATTAAGTGTGTTCTAATAGATGACAGTTTTCATCGGCCTCAAGATTGAGATGAATAATAACAAAGCCCGAAGATCAGCGTGAGGGGAAAATTGTAACAAACGCCACTCTGGTGCCCCTCCAATTAACATAGGCGGCAATCTGGGATTCCGTTATAGAATCCTTATACCCACTAATAAAGAACCTTTTAGGTCTTTTCTTAGAGACACAGAATTCGTCCGAACACTGTAGAACCAGATTGTGGGTATGACGTGATGATATATGCACGGGGATTCCATTTCTCCTAGGATCATTGGGGGTCCCAATGTCAGCAATGATCTGTGCAAATGTCACTTTGTGTTTTCTCGATGCGTTCGCTGAACCATTGCATGCATCCTGGTGGGTGGGTGCATAACATGTGAACGAGTATGATCACTTGTCAGAATACTGGCGACATCATTTTGTTTTGCACAACTAACGATGTTGAGAATATCGCACTGCACAGATGTATCTGTTTTTACAATCACAACAGACGAACTAAGCTGACTGTCTACATATACAGAGTTGCTACTTTCATTGACGTGTTCTGAATTGATAGGCTTGTCAACAAATCCAGATAAGAAGTCAGCAATATCGTCAATACACGTATTGGAAGTAATTGTTTGATTTTGTTTTATCCACCGGTAGTGGGAGTTTCCGAAACTATTAACATCTTCTGGTAACTGTGGAATGGGTTGTGACCCTGGGTCTGCATACGCATAGTCACGAGGACAATCCACACGATTCACAATACAGACACGTCCTGAGATTAAATACGTTTCAAGGGCAATAACTCTGTCGATGGTGGCAGATATTTGAGAGGTCACACTACCGAAGTTACTCACCATTCCATTGTGAATATACTGTTTCAGATTACACAAGTCACTAATAATGCTTCAAGTTCGCCGATTCAGCTAAAGATTTAATTTGATCAGATCTTATCTTTTCGGAAGCAACGCTGGACTGCTTGATAAGAGGCATTTCCGCTTGTAGGTTTGATACAGCGTCCTTCAGCATTGTTAGTTCCTGGGTACACTGACAATGCTGACTTGGACGCGACGTCTCTGATGCAGACGCTCTGGGTGTCATTGAGAATGAGGCCTTCTGTGAAGGACGGCTACGAGTACTCAGCATGTCTTTAATAAGTAAATAATCGTCACCTTCAATGACCGCCAACAAAGTATGAATCTCGTTTGCTAGCTTCACTGCTATTGGATCACCTCTGCGAGTGAAAACACGACGTTTCAGTTCTGCTTGCAGACCTTAGGGGAAGTCGTCACCTTCACGTAGAGTAACAAACAGCAACGACCTGGACGACTCAAGTTTTGTTTCACATGTCGATTAGTCATGTAATAGTCTTGTGACAAACAAGTCTGCTGGTAACTCACGGTACAATGATACTAAACGATTATATTCTATAAGATCTGGGTCGCTAGATGATTCGTCATCACGATTCAGCTTCGTATTGGGGGTGCTCATGTATTCAAAGGCAGTCACATCTATACAGTATCCCGGTGCGGCAGAGGAGATGGGAACATGGACCTCAGTGTTATCGCCCAACAGTGCAAGTTCCAACTCAAGCAATTGAGAAATACTTCTAGACCGAGTTGCCATACTTGATTTTAATCTACACTCAACAACACCAATTAACACCGCATATTATCATACACAGTATATAATAGTATATTACAAAACAGATACCGTGGACCATTCCAATGGTCAATAGTCAATAGCCAGATGGTCCGATATACACATGTGAAGAATGGTGAGCTGTAAGTGAACACACCACTTAAAGTATCTATTGTTCTTGACACTTTCCACAATTACATCCAAGACACAGCTAGATCCCCCAAACAGAGTCAGCCAACATCAGTATCAAACATTCACGAACATGTTGGTATATTATTTATATCCTCATGTAGTAGATCAATCAACTTTGTATCCACATTTTACGGAGCCAGACGAAAACACAACCGATACGCTGACAACTTACCTTACAAAATGGTAGTTCTAATAGAAAATGCATTCCAAATTTCCAGATTAGATTCTTGTGTTCTGAAGTGATAACTTCAATAAATGTGTTCATGCTAAGTATACACCGATATTTCCTTTGTATATAGAGTTTCCTATAACCCAAAATATTCTACACTCAATAATAAAATGATACTTTGTTGCATATAATACATTTTCTTTCATTAAATGGTGTGTGTTCAGGTCTAGACCACCTGCCCGATTCAATATGCAGTATGTGAGAGGAGATGATTAACCATGTCAAATGCCATGGCTATCCGATTAGCGCAGTGGTCAGCACACGAGCTTCTCACCAATGCAACCTGGGTTCGAGCCATAAGCAATAGATACAATACACAACTAGTGATACATGTAAATTGATAAAACAAATGGTTTGTTGTTGTATAAACTGGGCAATTAATCGTTGTTTAACGAAGTAAAGAAACATATCAATATGATCAATATTCAAACATCTACACAACCAAGAGAACATAATGAATCTGTTACTTGTGAACACCAATATGTTATACAGTGTAAACTGTCAATAGCGACACCTGACTACAACGACAAACTGTGTTAACTGACATTATATGTCGGTCCCGGCAAATTTACTATATAATTCATATAAGCAAAACCTCGTTGTACTGACACCTGTCTTACTTGTACAACGACATTGTTTCGTGGTCCCATTTAGCACATTGCATGCATTTTCAACCTGTGCAATCGGACTAACCCAAATTACACAATTGGGACAATCCACATATCTTACAGGTAAGCTGTTTCCCAGGTGAGTTGAGCCAATTATTACCTTACATTGTGTGGTCATCTATTGAATGGATTTTTACAGGTATTTGTGTTCAATGGTAATCCCATTAAATTTGAGATGTACACATAGCCTATGTTTGGCCAGTGTTTGCAAACAAATGATGCAAATTGGAGAACCTTGTTATAACGACAACCTGTGTTATCTGACACAAAATCCTGGTCCAAGTCGATGTCGTTATAGACAGGTTTCACTGTACGTTCAAAATAAATGCTTACCATATTATGTATAATAAACACATATTTGGAGAATCGTCAACCCAATATTTGAACATATTAAACATGTGTATTGTTTTGAACGATATACGTCACAATTCTCCATATATAAAGTCATTTGTGTGTGGGTTTCGTAACTAAGGTCTCGTGTCGGTGCTGTACACCGTGTGCCTGATTCACAGTATTCAATCAACATGTATTTTCACTAAAGGGAAATTCACAGTTTGTAATCCACATTTTTTTTATTTTATTGGGAAATAAGCAGTATATAATCCATTTGGGGTACGGGTCAGCAACAGTTGGATCTGTAGTCCAGTGGTTAGCACGTTGGACTGGTAATCCATGGATTGCAGGTTCGATCCCCCGTCTGACCCTAATAAAATGAAGTCTTTCAGATGGGACGACGTTAAACCGAGGTCTCGTGTTGGTGCTTTACACTGTGCACGTAAAAGAACCAGAGGATACTCTGGAATGGGCCTCTGTCTGTATCATTGCACTATCATCAAAAAATCTAAAATGACTAATCTCTTCAGGAAGCGTCGCTCATATGAGCAACCGGTAGCAACGATAAATAAACGTAAAACACACAGGTTTCTTAACAGTTAATAGTTTCTTACAAACTGCAAATGTACACATTCTATAGATAAATAATTTGCAAAACCTACTACATGTACCTCACTACAATAGTTTAGCATAGGCCATATTAACTTACCAAATAGTTTGAACTTATGTGTTGGCAATATATAAATAACTTCATACACATATATATTTAGCTTACATATTGCTTTTTGTACTTATCTTGATAAATAACTGTGTGGCGTACTTAATGATACACCACTCGTGAATACAATACCAAGATATGCTTTGACAATTTCAATAGGTTCACCTTGAAGTTCATGATAAAATACAGTACTACGTGAAATAGAACCGCCGTTCTTAAATACCATTACCTTTGTTTTTGCAATAGTTACCTTAATATTTTCCATATATTATTATCATTCAATATATGAATACATCGTTGTAGTTCTTCAGCTGTATTTGCAAATAACACAATCTCATCAGCATACAGTTATACGACAACCGTAAACATATTTGCATCAACACTTTCCATTGTGCTGTTGTTTAACATGTCTTCCAAATCATTTGTAAGTATCGAAAATAAAAATGGAGATAGACATTGTGAAACGTTTCAATTCCTTTATAGATTAGTGTTAGCTTATACAATCAATTTAAACAACAGAACCAACAACACCAGAGGAGAAATACCTATAGTCGAAACAATACTATTTTCAAAACATATACATGTATTATATATTATTAAGACGTGCAACAATATAACAGTAGTATCGTTCTTTAATGCTTCAGCTGGAATTTCATCTATTCCACAAGTTTTACCATGCTTTGCGTTGTCAACAGTTTTCTTCTCTTTTAACAGAGAAATATACTCAATCACTCGGCACCTGTATTTATATCAATCAATCAATTAAAGCATCGCATGCCGCTGTAGACGTTACGATTGTGCCCTTATGCAAGACATTTAAATTCCACATTGTCTCTTCTCTCTCCCTCGTGGCGATGGATTCCACCAGGAATGAGGTCTCGAGAGTGATTAATAGTTGTAAGAACTTGGTTCACAAATAAATATGTGAACAAAATTAAACAGAGAATCGAACTCTCTGTATCATTTAAATAAAACGTCATCAATACACGAGGAAGTAGAAGCATGATCAAAAATGATTTGCATTGGTATTAATTTACTTCAAATTTACTATGTAATGGTGAACATTAAACTGGCAGTGTGGCATATACATCCAGCGCAATGTTCCAAAGCAGTGCAGTGGTTAACACTTTGGACTGGTAATCCAGGATCGCAGGTTCGATTCCCCGTCTGACCCTAATAAAATTAACAGTCTTTCAGATGGGACGTTAAACCGAGGTCTCGTGTCGGTGCTGTACACGGTGCACGTAATAGAACCAGAGAAGATTCTGGAATGGGTCTACCTCTGTATCATTACACTATCCTCCACAAATCTAAAATGACTAATCTCTTCAGGAGGCGTCGCTCATATGGGCAACCGGTAGCGACGATAAAAACGTAAAACACACACAAAGCAGTCGCATTAGTAACATAACTGGTAACATCAGAAAATCACTTTAAAATAAAAAATACAAATTGTATTATAAGTTATGTGTAGCAACATTATGTAATACGTAGTGCACTTAAATGAGCAATATATAGAGCGGATGCTTTACTCTGAATTACTCTGATGAGTTACAGTGGCAACTTCGTGTGCATGAAATCATCATGCAACGTCTCTTCAGGGACGGTGAGTGAGAATTGTGTTTAACGGCGCATCAGCACAGTACGGGATACATCGAATCTGGTTGAATATATTTCAAATATGTTGTAATAAATTTACATATTTATTCTCATTGTGTTATCCATATGTTCCCCATCTACCGCAGTTAGAAATACGATGACTGATAGCCAGTTTGTCATCAACTACATATATTACGGCATCCAGCTCTCTGTCGTACACAGACGGTAACACGCCGGACTGGTAATCCAGGGATCGCAGGTTTGATCACCCATCTGACCTTAATAAAATTAACAGTCTTTCAGATGAGACATTAAACCGAGGTCTCGTGTCGGTGCTGTACATCATGCACGGAAAAGAACCAGAGAAGATTCTGGAAAATGGGTCGTTGTCTGCATCATGGCATTATCCTCCAATAATCTAAAATGACTAATCTCTTCAGGAGGCGTCGCTCATATGAGCAACCCGTAGCGATAAATAAACGTAAAACCACCACTCTCTGTCGTAGAAAACAGGTTCCAGACGAGAATTACAGGTTCGATTTAGTGTATGATACAAATGTATGTCATCACAAAAATAAAACGCTAGATATCACTACTCGTGATAATAGGGATTTCATTGTTCATTCTGTGTCATCATAGACTGAACAAGAAAAACTATTACATATAGATATAACTATGTAATAGAAGGACGATTGAAAACTCACTCAGCATAATACACACCCGGATAGTGTATTGAGTGAATGTATATAAATTATAAAGTGCATAATTTAGTAATTAAATGCAAATGTGTTGAGAATAACACGAAACCCTGTCCAACATAATAGTATATACTATATACCACATCTCTGCTGGAACATCCGGGAATCATATGGGAACCAAATATTGTTGCAGAATTTCAACAACGTAAATAGATTGACCTGGCCATTTCTGGATTCCAGCTCAGGCCTGTATTTCTATGCCGCACACCAGTGAAAGCTTGGAACTAGTTCCATGAAAACAAGTTTTAAAAAGCGTATGTTACATACTTTCCTAAAATAATACCCATACGAGATATATTGGGAATCCATTAAAAAGCGTATGTTACATACTTTCCTAAAATAATACCCATACTAGATATATTGGGAATCCATTAAAAGCGTATGTTACATACTTTCCTAGAATAATACCCATACTAGATATATTGGAAATCCATTAAAAAGCGTATGCTACATACTTTCCTAAAATAATACCAATACTAGATATATTGGGAATCCATTAAAAAGCGTCTGCTACATACTTTCCTAAAATCATACCCATACGAGATATATTGGGAATCCATTAAAAAGCGTATGTTACATACTTTCCTAAAATAATACCCATGTTAGATATATAGGCAATCCATTAAAAAGCGTACGTTACATACTTTCAGAAAATCATACCCATACCAGATATATTGGGAATCCATTAAAAAGCGTATGTTACATACTTTCCTAAAATAATACCCATGCTAGATATATAGGCAATCCATTAAAAAGCGTATGTTACATACTTTCCTAAAATAATACCCATACTAGATATATTGGGAATCCATTAAAAAGCGTATGTTACATACTTTCCTAAAATAATACCCATGCTAGATATATAGGCAATCCATTAAAAAGCGTATGTTACATACTTTCCTAAAATAATACCCATGCTAGATATATAGGCAATCCATTAAAAAGCGTATGTTACATACTTTCCTAAAATAATACCCATACTTGATATATTGGGAATCCATTAAAAAGCGTATGTTACATACTTTCCTAAAATAATACCCATGCTAGATATATAGGCAATCCATTAAAAAGCGTATGTTACATACTTTCCTAAAATAATACCCATGCTAGATATATAGGCAATCCATTAAAAAGCGTATGTTACATACTTTCCTAAAATAATACCCATACTTGATATATTGGGAATCCATTAAAAAGCGTATGTTACATACTTTCCTAAAATAATACCCATGCTAGATATATAGGCAATCCATTAAAAAGCGTATGTTACATACTCTCAGAAAATCATATCCATACTAGATATATAGGCAATCCATTAAAAATCGTCTGATACATACTTTCAGAAAATCATACTAGATATATAGGAAATCCATTAAAAAGCGTATGTTACATACTTTCCTAAAATCATACCCATACGAGATATATTGGGAATCCATTAAAAAGCGTATGTTACATACTTTCCTAAAATAATACCCATGTTAGATATATAGGCAATCCATTAAAAATCGTCTGTTACATACTTTCAGAAAATCATACCCATACTAGATATATTGGGAATCCATTAAAAAGCGTATGTTACATACTTTCCTAAAATAATACCAATACTAGATATATTGGGAATCCATTAAAAAGCGTATGTTACATACTTTCCTAAAATAATACCAATACTAGATATATTGGGAATCCATTAAAAAGCGTATGTTACATACTTTCCTAAAATAATACCAATACTAGATATATTGGGAATCCATTAAAAAGCGTATGTTACATACTTTCCTAAAATAATACCAATACTAGATATATTGGGAATCCATTAAAAAGCGTATGTTACATACTTTCCTAAAATAATACCAATACTAGATATATTGGGAATCCATTAAAAAGCGTATGTTACATACTTTCCTAAAATAATACCAATACTAGATATATTGGGAATCCATTAAAAAGCGTATGTTACATACTTTCCTAAAATAATACCAATACTAGATATATTGGGAATCCATTAAAAAGCGTATGTTACATACTTTCCTAAAATAATACCCATACGAGATATATTGGGAATCCATTAAAGAACGTATGCTCCATACTTTCAGAAAATCATATCCATCAAAATATCGCCATGGGCGTCAATAAGCAGCTTAAGATATGTGCACCATAACTATATGAGTAGTATTGAGTACTGTTGCTTAATACAACATACTAGCAATGTTGGGAAACCAAAGTGTGTAACCGTTTTTCTAGATTCTGGGCAACTAGGCTTAACTCACCTTAACCCATTCAACACCAAGTAACTGACATGGACTGGTGCATGATATTTTCAGACCAATACATGAATAAGAAAATTACATTTGGACCAGTTCATTTATCAAAAGTGGTAATTTTTGTTTAAAAATAGTAATATTACTGGCAAAAAGTGCAGATCCTGATGAGACGGCTCGTTACGAGCCGGCTCATCTGGATATACACTTTTTGTAAGCCTATTGAGAGGTATGTGGTGTTTAAAGGGTTAAATAGATAGCATATACAAACTAAACGCTGTGATAACAGTTTCTCGACATGTTGCTTGCGACCATCATGCATTTCAAGATTTCGAACCTAATTTGCCGTTAAGTTATATCTCCCTTATTAATCACAAATCAGCAGAATAATAGTGTCCGTACCTACATTTCTGGCGTCAATGAAGACAATGGTGGCAGGGTATGTTTCTTCATTATTTTAGTTTCTTTCGCTGTCTATCCACAAAAGAATATTTACTACAATGCATGTGCTCACAAAAAGTGTAAATACGTATGTTAGTACCATAAACCGTCTCTTTTCTGCACAGTTGCCGCTGCTACAAGCATTATAAACTCTATACATTCCACCAACGTTTCTAACCAATGTCCGATTTAGAAGAATCCCAATCGTCCCAAAGATTCCGGCTATACTATTAGTAAGAAGATCATGTAGCAAGTTACGAAATACTTTAGTTCATTCTTTCGCAGAACATAACTATGAGAACATCAATAGCATGACTTAATAAATGATTTCAAACACAAGGCCACCTGTGCACCAAAACCAAGCTATATTCATCGTTTATGTTGGAATGCTGATGAGTAACAGACATATCCGGAACTGTTGTCGCCAAAACTATGCTCATCTTGATGAGGATGATTATAATTGCCATACATAGCCAACCAAGGATACAGACCATCTAATGCGTTACAAGCTATTATATCTGTTGTTTCCACTGTATCGACATTGCGCAGAAGTTCAGCCAAATTAAACCAGTCTAACACTATTCCAACCACGCCAAATGTAAAGCTTACCGCCGTCGGCGAAATATATCCACGGCCAATTTCTGATGATAAACAAGTAGAAGTATCAACTATTTGTGTTTAAAGCATCATCCTCAGTTATGTCATGTGGCGGTTTTGGGTGGAAGAAGACCCCGGATGTTTCAGGCACGGATTGGCACTCGTATAGAACCATAGCACTTCCGCACGCAGGCTCGATAGCTTCCTCACGTGAAATAATTCTACACACAGGGTGAAATATATATATGTAATTCATACCCAAAACAGCATAGGTTGATCTACTCTTTTATTGACTTTTTGTTAGCCTACTCTAGACTACGACGTGACGTTACATATGAAAAATTCAAAAACATTCCATATTCTGCAGTATTTGAAGAACGATCTAAATTTTAGGAAATGTTATATGGTATGAGCATCATTAAAATGGGCAAATGGCAAACATGTTGTAACGCCTTTACATTACAATTGTAAATAAATAATACTTTTGGCTGATTAGAACAAAAAGGTGTGAGGTACGTGAAAAAAGATAAAATGTTATATTATGAAAACCTAATAATAGCTGATCCCAAGATATTAGCATGCACAGTGTCCCGGACATATCAAACAACCGGATATATACAGAGAGTATTAACATGCACAGTGTCCCGGACAGATCAAACAACCGGATATATACAGAGAGTATTAACATGCACAGTGTCCCGGACAGATCAAACAACCGGATATATACAGAGAGTATTAACATGCACAGTGTCCCGGACAGATCAAGCAACCGGATATATACAGAGAGTATTAACATGCACAGTGTCCCGGACAGATCAAACAACCGGATACATACAGAGAGTATTAACATGCAGTGTCCTGGACAGATCAAACAACCGGGTATATACAGAGAGTATTAACATGTACAGTGTCCCGGACAGATCAAACAACCGGATATATACAGAGAGTATTAACATGCACAGTGTCCCGGACAGATCAAACAACCGGATATATACAGAGAGTATTAACATGCAGTGTCCCGGACAGATCAAACAACCGGATATATACAGAGAGTATTAACATGCACAGTGTCCCGGACAGATCAAACAACCGGATATATACAGAGAGTATTAACATGCACAGTGTCCCGGACAGATCAAACAACCGGATATATACAGAGAGTATTAACATGCACAGTGTCCCGGACAGATCAAACAACCGGATATATACAGAGAGTATTAACATGTACAGTGTCCCGGACAGATCAAACAACCGGGATACATACAGAGAGTATTAACATGTACAGTGTCCCGGACAGATCAAACAACCGGGATACATACAGAGAGTATTAACATGCAGTGTCCCGGGCAGATCAAACAACCGGATATATACAGAGAGTATTAACATGTACAGTGTCCCGGACAGATCAAGCAACCGGGATACATACAGAGAGTATTAACATGCACAGTGTCTCGGACAGATCAAACAACCGGCATACATACAGAGAGTATTAACATGCACAGTGTCCCGGACAGATCAAACAACCGGGGTACATACAGAGAGTATTAACATGCACAGTGTCCCGGACAGATCAAACAACCGGATATATACAGAGAGTATTAACATGCACAGTGTCCCGGACAGATCAAACAACCGGATATATACAGAGGGTATTAACATGCACAGTGTCCCGGACATATCAAACAACCGGATATATACAGAGAGTATTAACATACACAGTGTCCCGGACAGATCAAACAACCGGATATATACAGAGAGTATTAACATGCACAGTGTCCCGGACAGATCAAACAACCGGATATATACAGAGAGTATTAACATGCACAGTGTCCCGGACAGATCAAACAACCGGGATACATACAGAGAGTATTAACATGCAGTGTCCCGGACAGATCAAACAACCGGGATACATACAGAGAGTATTAACATGCAGTGTCCCGGGCAGATCAAACAACCGGATATATACAAAGAGTATTAACATGCACAGTGTCCCGGACAGATCAAACAACCGGATATATACAGAGAGTATTAACATGCACAGTGTCCCGGACAAATCAAACAACCGGGATACATACAGAGAGTATTAACATGCAGTGTCCCGGACAGATCAAACAACCGGGATACATACAGAGAGTATTAACATGCAGTGTCCCGGGCAGATCAAACAACCGGATATATACAGAGAGTATTAACATGCACAGTGTCCCGGACAGATCAAACAACCGGATACATACAGCGAGTATTAAAATGTTATATTATGAAAACCTAATAATAGCTGATCCCAAGAACGAGCTGATTCCTATGCTAACGAGAGTGTAATATAAGTTATTAAATTTTGTTTTGCAATCGTTATAAAATATATAAAGGTTACAATTTAGAACGAGTAATTAAAACAGAATAATAACAGTAATAAATTGATCAGAAATGCGATTATTATATATAATGAAGCATGTGTTTCTAAACTCTCTACACACGGCTAAATTGTGTGTGTATTTGTCTTGAATTCTTACCTATACTGTTAAAATAAAAGTGTTTCTTTAATACAATATATCACCAGTATGTGAATATCATAATGTTATTAATCAAGAGAGTTCATATTGGCTTTGTTATTGGGATTCCTCCTTTGTATGTAACCGCTAACACATGTCAGACGATGCCACGTATATAAATAATGGACAAAAAGAATCTTTTGGACGCTTAATAGAAGTAATAACTGAATTTGGAAATGAATCTGGCCTCATCGTAAATACTTCTAAATCAACAATATTAAACGTAGGAACTATGCAAAATTCAAACTACATTGCTGAAAAATATTTCAACTGAACCTCAGAAAATGCAAAAACACTAGGTATGGTCTTCAGCAATAATAGACAACTGAACAATGAAGTTAACATTATACCAACAATTCAAGAATTTAAGAAATGTTTAAAACAATGGTAGCACCGAAATTGAACACCGTTAGGGAAAATTACAGTTATAAAAACGTTTGCTCTACCGGAAATAATTTATCCTTTTGCTGTATCATCAAATCCCCAGGAAAACGAAATTAATGACATCAATAAAAGCATCTATAAATTTCTATGGGACAATACGCACGAACAGATGTAACGCAATATAGTAATTAGAGAATATGAAGATGGTGGGTTAAAACCAACAGACAACAAATCCTTTCTAAGAGATATAAAAGCATGTTGGGTAAACAGACTTCTAGGTGACAAAAAACAAAGGTTCATGGAAATGTTTTTATGCGAATATTATTGATAAATGCAAGGAACTATTATTTGAATGTAATATGTCATTAAAAGATATAAATAAATATCTTAAATGACATTTTAACAGCATGGTTTAAAATAAATACTGACTTTAGCAAAGATCTAGAACTAATTGATAAACATATCATATGGAATAACTCGTACATACAATTTGAAGGGAAAACTGTTTTCTGGAAAAGAATGCTATGAAAAGGGCATTTTAGATCCAACAGATATTATACATTCAATGAGGCAAAACTACTATATAAATTGAATGATGAAGATTTCTTAAAGGATGGGTGTGTGTGCAAACAGAGTGAAGAACTATTCGTTGTATGTGCCGGAAATCAAACATGAACTGTACTTCGTGTGTGTGTGTGTGTGTGTGTGTGTGTGTTGTGTGTGATGAACATGAAATCGAGAGTGCATATAAGGTACACATAGTCTGCTTTAAAGTTCCCATACATTTAAATGTGTTGATTAATACATTAGATTATCCTACTAGTAAAATACAGCAATGAATGTGAACTTTGAACATTTATGTTCTACCGAGAACGATACATATATATTTAGCTATATATTGACCATTTTATCGCTAATATCAGTGTTAACCTTGACCTTAAAACATACGAGGGGTAGCATGTGTGTGTGTGTGTCTATATGTTGCATAGTATTGATTGGTCGCTATTTTGAATTGACCTTTACAAGGTGAAGGTCACACATTTAAGATATGTATCAAGCTTTGGGTGTAGACATATACCCTACTCTCCTTGAAGGAAGACGGTGGGACGTTGACTTCTTGATGGCGCGATAACCCCGGCGAAGAAACCGGAACCAGTATTGCTGCTGTGAGCTGACACATCGTGGCCCTACAAGGGACCCATTCGATAGATGATACAGGACTTGTCACCTGAGAAGAACGAAGATGCCTTTCCAGTTGTCTACATAAGCAACTTAGATGACAAAGAAAACAGTCGCCCAAATGTATCGGCGGAGGCGACTATAAAAAACGTTATTTCGTCCGTTCATTTACTCTGCTGTTGGAGTTCCGATACATTCAGCTTTCATTTTGACAATAACTCTTTTGTTTGTCTCACCATAGAGTAGATGGCATTTTGTGTAGTTTAAGAGGTCATAGTAATCGTTCATTCCAGCCATGTACGTGTATTTATCGTATACGCACTGTACCCATTGTGTGTTACGTTTATTTATCGTCGCTACCGGTTGCCTATATGAGCGACGCCTCCTGAAGAGATTAGTCATTTTAGACCCATTCCAGAGTCTCCTCTGGTTCATTTATGTGCACGGTGTAAAGCACCGACACGAGACCTCGGTTTAAAGTCCCATCCGAAAGACTGTTAATTTTATTATGGTCAGACAGGGGATCAAACCTGCGATTCCTGGATTACCAGTCCAGCGTGTTACCACTGGACTACAGATACGTCTGTTTTCATTCTACTCCAATCATGTATAGGCCCTGCATTGCGGGCCGGCGCATACTCCAATCCTGTATAGGCCCTGCATTGCGGGCAGGCGCATATTCCAATCCTGTATAGGCCCTGCATTGCGGGCCGGCGCATACTCCAATCCTGTATAGGCCCTGCATTGCGGGCAGTCGCATACTCCAATCCTGTATAGGCCGCCCATTGCGGGCATGCACATCCTCCAATCCTGTATAGGCCGCCCATTGCGGGCAGTCGCATACTCCAATCCTGTATAGGCCGCCCATTGCGGGCAGTCGCATACTCCAATCCTGTATAGGCCCTGCATTGCGGGCCGGCGCATACTCCAATCCTGTATAGGCCCTGCATTGCGGGCCGGCGCATACTCCAATCCTGTATAGGCCGCCCATTGCGGGCAGGCGCATACTCCAATCCTGTATAGGCCCTGCATTGCGGGCAGGCGCATACTCCAATCCTGTATAGGCCGCCCATTGCGGGCAGTCGCATACTCCAATCCTGTATAGGCCGCCCATTGCGGGCAGGCGCATACTCCAATCCTGTATAGGCCGCCCATTGCGGGCAGGCGCATACTCCAATCCTGTATAGGCCGCCCATTGCGGGCAGGCGCATACTCCAATCCTGTATAGGCCGCCCATTGCGGGCAGGCGCATACTCCAATCCTGTATAGGCCGCCCATTGCGGGCAGGCGCATACTCCAATCATGTATAGGCCGCCCATTGCGGGCAGGCGCATACTCCAATCCTGTATAGGCCCTGCATTGCGGGCAGGCGCATACTCCAATCCTGTATAGGCCGCCCATTGCGGGCAGTCGCATACTCCAATCCTGTATCGGCCCTGCATTGCGGGCAGGCGCATACTCCAATCCTGTATAGGCCGCCCATTGCGGGCAGGCGCATACTCCAATCCTGTATAGGCCGCCCATTGCGGGCAGGCGCATACTCCAATCCTGTATAGGCCGTGCATTGCGGGCAGGCGCATACTCCAATCCTGTATAGGGCCCATTGCGGGCAGGCGCATACTCCAATCCTGTATAGGCCGCCCATTGCGGGCAGGCGCATACTCCAATCCTGTATAGGCCGCCCATTGCGTGCCGGCGCATACTCTAATCCTGTATTGGCTCTGCATTGAGGGCAAGCGACATCCTTCAAGCAACCACTCCAAACCTACAGGACACCAGCCTTGCGACTTCTTCACGAAACCACTCCAATCCTATGTTAGTGTGAACGTTCGTAAAAATAATAGTTCCGGTATACTTTTCAAGTTAGTTTCTGCTTGCTGTCAAAATTAAAAACTACAGACAAAACAAATTCCTCAGAATATATTACTTTATTGTTAGCTGTTCATGATAGTCGGAAAAAAGCTAAAATACAAAAGTACATCCAACTGCGGAAGGATACGTAACTCGAGCAGTGACGGAGAAAATGCCATCTTCCACTGTTTGAAAACAGTGAAAACAGTGAAAACTAGCTTTTCTTTCACTGAGAAAACTCAATAATGCATTAGAAAGCGTAAAGAAATAACATTCCAGAATTACGGGAGATATGGTATTACCGGTTATATCTTAGTACAGATACAAATTAAGACAGTCTGCACATTTGAAATCTTCATGGTATTATCATAGTACATATATCGTGATCTCGTCTCATCACAATTATTTTAGCCCATAACTGTGTGGTTTTAAAGTCAAAATTCGGATACTGGATGTATATTGCTACAGATGGTGCGGGCCGTTTTCTAATGTTGTTAAAACTTGTGGCCCAAACCATTTGTATTATCAGGCTATATTGTTATACCTATGTTTTGTATATTATATCTTGATCAATGCAATAAAATATGATTAAACCATATTGCTACAGAACTTTATGTTCTTGTTGCATATCGCTCACAGTAGTTTATTATAATACAACATTGCTTTTATAACAATGTATTTTCGTCACATATCGCTCACAGTAGTTTATTATAATACAACATTTCTTTTATAACAATGTATTTTCGTCACATAACCATAGTAGAAATAATAATTATATACATGCATATACAAATGCAATCTTAGAAGTGTAAGCCCACCTGACATTGTATACGCCCACCTGACATTGTATACGCCCACCTGACATTGTATACGCCCACCTGACATTGTATACGCGTACCTCCGAATGTCGCTGGAACACATTCTTGTATGAGTGACAGTCGGAGATATGAAAACAAAGCACACTGAGATTACAGCAGCCATAATATGCTTCTAAACATCTAATTATTTCGATAGGTCCAACTAACATTATCAAATGCATCTATGCGGTGACGACTTGACTTCCTGCTAAAAAGGAAGCATTGGCAGTATTACGTCCATATACTAAGTGGACTATTAATTCATGTAATATTATTTTGAGAATAATCCTATCTAAGTTGTATGAAAACTGTAGCTTACGCTATACTGAATGTACAGGCAAATCACCAACGCTCTCGATTTTGTGGTTTCAGAGAAGATATTTTATAAGGGAATTTTAGTATGTACATTGTAAGCAAATGAATATTATGAGACGACTTCAAAAGTGTGATCGTATAAGTATTTGTTTATTATCTTGTCACCCCTATTTAAAGGGCCAGCCATTTCTGACTTATGAGCAACATCTTTTTATGAACACCCAGTACCTCCCGAATCCAACGCTTGTATGCCAGGCGCTAGGCTGGTAGGCAATCGGGAACCATTATTTAACTAGCTGGTGGCTCACCAACCGGCCACATCAGAACGAATCCCCGACGAGGTTCGAACCTTCGACCTCCTGCTGCGTAGGCGGATGACTTAACCACGGAGCACGTGATCAATTTGTGGATTAAAGCTATGGACATTGCTGGGAAAATGAATTTTAAAGAGTTGTACTATATAAGTCTATGTAGATTGTGTGACCATGACGTTGGGTCAACTATTGTTGACAACACAATCACCATTTGAGCAGACTTAGCAGTGGTGACTAAGGTAATGCCACATGCAATAAATCAAAGCTCTGGGCAGGCAGTGTGATTTCTCAGATAATTTTGAAAGAGTTTTATTGATAATATGCAAGTCAATGTAAATTATGACCGCAGGAGCAACATTTGAGTAAACTTACTAGAGGTTCACTAGCAACGAACTGGGCATTGTCGTTTCTGTGACAGATTTTAGAGATTGGTACTATATAGGTAAATGTAAACTATATGACCCATATAGTGGGTGTGGTGGTCAAATATAACCCCATAGTAACGTTTGAGTAACTTAGTGGAGATTCACTAGGTGGTGTTACATGAACAATATAAATGATCTGGGCACTGTGGATTCTGAGAAATAGTGAATATATACTTTAATAGGAAACATAGCAACAACCATTCCAACACCAAGAGCAGCCATGATTTCCGGCGAACGGATACGACTTTAGCAAGAGCAGCCATGCTTTCCGGCGAAAGGATACGACATTAGCAAGAGCAGCCATGCTTTCCGGCGAACGGATACGACTTTAGCAAGAGCAGCCATGATTTCCGGCGAACGGATACCACTTTAGCAAGAGCAGCCATGATTTCCGGCGAACGGATACGACTTTAGCAAGAGCAGCCATGATTTCCGGCGAACGGATACGACTTTAGCAAACTTTTGAGACTATCATATATCTAATAATGCTTCACACAAAATATCATCACATTCGTACCAGTAATTTTGGAGAAGTGTTTTGAAATTTGGGCACTCATGTAACCTAGTGACCCCATATTAAGACATAGTGACATAATTTGAGCAATACATGTATATAAAGTGAATCAATTGGCGAACATTGCTATGATGTGCCATGGTGATTGGATTAGTTGTTGTCGTTGCTATGACGATGCATGCTATTTGAAGGATGTCGGTGAAGCAAATAGTTCACGCCGGATGTGTCCGACAAAAGCAAACATAGACATCAATATATATTAAGGCACAAGAGCAATTGAAGCAAGATAAATAATGCTAGACGAACATATTACACAATGAAAATCGGTATAATATTATGAGCAACTTTATCACGATCAATAATGCTAGACGAACATATTACACAATAAAAATCAGTATATATTCTTAGCAACTTTATCACGATAAATAATGCTAGACGAACATATTACACACTGAAAATCAGTATGATATTCTTAGCAACTTTATCACGATAAATAATGCTAGACGAACATATTACACAATGAAAATCGGTATACATTCTGAGCAACTTTATCATGATAAATAATGCTATACGAACATATTACACAATGAAAATCAGTATGATATTCTTAGCAACTTTATCACGATAAATAATGCTAGACGAACATATTACACAATGAAAATATGTATGATATTCTTAGCAACTTTATCACGATAAATAATGCTAGACGAACATATTACACAATGAAAATCGGTATAAATTCTGAGCAACTTTATCACGATAAAAATGCTAGACGAACATATTACACAATGAAAATCAGTATAATATTATGCGCAACTTTATCACGATAAATAATGCTAGACGAATATATTACACAATGAAAATCAGTATGATATTCTTAGCAACTTTATCACGATAAATAATGCTAGACGAATATATTACACAATGAAAATCTGTATGATATTCTGAGCAACTTTATCACGATAAATAATGCTAGACGAATATATTACACAATGAAAATCTGTAGGATATTCTGAGCAACTTTATCACGATAAATAATGCTAGACGAACATATTACACAATGAAAATCGGTATAAATTCGGAGTAACTTTATCACGATAAATAATGCTAGACGAACATATTACACAATGAAAATCTGTATAATATTATGAGCAACTTTATCACGATAAATAATGCTAGACGAATATATTACACAATGAAAATCTGTAGGATATTCTGAGCAACTTTATCACGATAAATAATGCTAGACGAACATATTACACAATGAAAATCGGTATAAATTCGGAGTAACTTTATCACGATAAATAATGCTAGACGAACATATTACACAATGAAAATCTGTATAATATTATGAGCAACTTTATCACGATAAATAATGCTAGACGAATATATTACACAATGAAAATCTGTATGATATTCTGAGCAACTTTATCACGATAAATAATGCTAGACGAACATATTACACAATGAAAATCGGTATAAATTCGGAGTAACTTTATCACGATAAATAATGCTAGACGAACATATTACACAATGAAAATCGGTATGATATTCTGAGCAACTTTATCACGATAAATAATGCTAGACGAACATATTACACAATGAAAATCGGTATAAATTCGGAGTAACTTTATCACTATAAATAATGCTAGACGAACATATTACACAATGAAAATCAGTATGATATTCTGAGCAACTTTATCACGATAAATAATGCTAGACGAACATATTACACAATGAAAATCGGTATAATATTATGAGCAACTTTATCACGATAAATAATGCTAGACGAACATATTACACAATGAAAATCAGTATGATATTATGCGCAACTTTATCACGATAAATAATGCTAGACGAACATATTACACAATGAAAATCAGTATGATATTCTGAGCAACTTTATCACGATAAATAATGCTAGACGAACATATTACACAATGAAAATCAGTATGATATTATGAGCAACTTTATCACGATAAATAATGCTAGACGAACATATTACACAATGAAAATCAGTATAATATTCTGAGCACTTTATCACGATAAATAATGCTAGACGAACATATTACACAATGAAAATCGGTATAATATTATGAGCAACTTTATCACGATAAATAATGCTGGACGAATATATTACACAATGAAAATCGGTATAATATTCTGAGCAACTTTAATCACGATAAATAATGCTAGACGAACATATTACACAATGAAAATCGGTATAATATTATGAGCAACTTTATCACGATAAATAATGCTAGACGAACATATTACACAATGAAAATCGGTATAATATTATGACCAACTTTATCACGATAAATAATGCTAGACGAATATATTACACAATGAAAATCGGTCTGATATTCTGAGCAACTTTATCACGATAAATAATGCTAGACGAACATATTACACAATGAAAATCAGTATAAATTCTGAGCAACTTTATCACGATAAATAATTCTAGACGAATATATTACACAATGAAAATCGGTATGATATTAGAGTGTGTTCTTTTTAAATTAGATGTTCATGTTTATATTGTATGTTGCTCTCCCTGCAGTGGAGGAAATAAAGTTATCTAGTTAACATCCATGTTTTCAACAATATCATTAATACATAGAATAAATAACAAAGGTGATAAAGGATCACCTTGTTTTAGCCAAACTGTAAACATAAAAGATATTTGAAAATTTCATCTTATAATATTAGACATTTTCACACATGATTGAACTCTGTTATAAATACATTTTAGCATGTTAACCATTTTACAGCTCACGCCAGATTGGATTAATTTTTCCCACAATGCATCCCGATGTGGTCGAAACTGTCGCCCTAGGGACCCTAACTTCGCACTCTGGGGGCCCCACTTCTCCCTAAAAAAACAACATATTTTTTGGTTTTTACGATTTTCAAACAAAATTTTGTCTATTAAGATACACTGGCCCACTATAAAGCACTCCTTCTATTCAAATGTTGTATTTAATGATTGTACTGTGCATTTTAACCCTATTTTGCAGAAGTATATTAAAGAACACCATTTAAGGTCACGCGCTTTCTCACTTCTCCCAAAAATTTTGACCTAGAATGAACCCTGATATTTTGGTTAGTAATACATAGTACTAAGTGATGTAACAAGTATGAACACATTCTATTATTGCAAACGTTTTTTACAAAACTGTAGAGAATGACTTTAAGCGTGAAAATGTTTGCTTCTCTTTATAATAGAATTTCCATCCATAACACGTCGTTTGGTTTTAACAACGCCCTGGTTTATTGCAAATTTAATAATGGTAGATTTGTTTGTTGTTTATATCAAGTCATGTTTTATGTTAATTATGTTTCAATATTCATCATATTGGTGCTGTACAATATACATGGTAATATCGTATTTCAAAACTACCATGCTTGCAACAAACACTGTTTGGTTTACAAGCAGCCGTGTTCAAATATACAAATTAATATATACACTATCCAAATAGTGGTTACCTATACATCACTGTCCGCAGATGCAACGTCTTTACTACGTTCGGTAAAGACCACTTGCAGAGGCTGCCTGCGAACCCATGCCGACATAACCTTCTCCAACGTGTCACATAATTCAATCTGCTGGTCCTTTCTGTAGGTGTCCTTTTGAATGAGTACAGCGTAGATATGTTTATCCTCTAAATAACAGAAATGAAAACGTGATAATAGGCTGCGCTGCATTAATGAAATTGAGCAACTATCATAAATCAGCAAATAACACAACATATTGAACAAAGCCTTTGTCTATACTTACTTTGAAACTCTTCCAAGAGTTTGTCTTCAAGCTGTTCCATCTTCTGGAAGTATTCCAAATGTATTTTCTTTAGAGAATCATTGTCCTCGCTAACAATTTTGAAATCAATGAGAATTTCTTCATCTGTGTAAAACGCAATATTACCGATGCAATCTGATTCTAATTTCCAGGTTGGTGTTGCGACACTGGTTTTCATGTGGTTATGTATATACTCATACAAGCTGGCGACTGATATTAAATCCTTTCTATTGTTCCAATATGTTTCGCAATGTTCACATCCATTGGTACATTCCGAGTTCTCGGATCTCGCTTTTAATCCGTTGATAAGGTGTTTGGTGAAGTTACTTCCATCGTTATTTACAAGAGCTTTTTCTTTGCATGCATTTATCTGAATAAAATGTTTATCCTTTAGCTCTATCAATTTTGGGAAGCAACAATCTAAAAACAGTATGATTTGATCTATATTCTTCAAAGTCTCTATTGAAGTCTTAAAATCGTCCATACTGATTGTATCTTCAGCAGATCCCAGTTCTATCAGATATTTGTTGTGTGCTTCTTTTCCGTGACAAGAAATATATATAAGCAAGGTTGTGATGTCACTGTCCTCGCTAATCTGTTTTATTTCTTCCTCTAGTTTTGGCCGTAGCTGTTCGGGTTCCCCGGGCTTGCTTGGTACAACCATTCGGACCTTGTCCTCACTAGTTATATGTAAGTAGAATATTTAATTAATTCACATGTTCAAGGTTTGCAAATACGTTTTTAATTTCATGTCTTCAATTGGAAATCCAATCTGTTGCAGGAAACTGATCACTGGCATATTATATAAAAGTGAATCAGTGAACCTTTCTGTCAGCTACAATAGGTCATTCATAGCATTATGATCAATTAAAATTGATGACAAACGGAAATCAAGTAAAAGTAGAGGTACAGGAAACAAGTGAAATAGAAACCAGATGAAGAATTGTTTACAATGAAAATGAAAGGAAATAAATAATGGTTTAATGAGACTTATCATGCATTACATACATATCTGTATATATGCATACAATAATTTATTTGAGGTGCTAGCGATAATCACGTTTACTTCACACAGCAACTGACTTCTAGAGTTTGGAGGGCCAACAAATAATAGTCTCATAACCAAACAGAGTTTAAATATAATATGACAATAGAAGCACTATATACATGTGTTTTCCTGCTTGCCTAATAATATATTTTTACCATAAGTAATGATAATTATATCTACTGCAATCAATCATCATACATGTCAACAGTTTGTGTAGCCCAAGGGGATACCTCTTATCCCCGTGGCATGCTTAAAAGTTGGACTTTATGTACCGGTATACGAGACAGCAACACTGAAGTGGGATAATCCCAATTTATAAGGATCATATATATACTGCTGTAACAATGATATGTATCTGACAATGAGTCTGAACAAAGTAAGAACATATAATTATGATATTGAAGATGAGGGAGATATGAGCTGTAAAGGATGCAAGACATTTCATGCAGTGTCATATAGTGTGCTATATAAAGGATACAAGATATGTCATGCAGTGTCATATAGTGTGCTATATAAATTAAGCAATACATTTCATGCAGTGTCATATAGAGTGCTATATAAAGTAAGCAAGACATTCCATGCAGTTTCATATAGTGTGCTATATAAAGTAAGCAAGATACTCCATGCAGTTTCATATAGTGTGCTATATAAAGTAAGCAATACATTTCATGCAGTGTCATATAGTGTGCTATATAAAGTAAGCAAGACATTTCATGCAGTGTCATATAGTATGCTATATAAAGTAAGCAAGACATTCCATGCAGTGTCATATAGTGTGCTATATAAAGTAAGCAAGACAATTCCATGCAGTGTCATATAGTGTGCTATATGAAGTAAGCAAGACATTTCATGCAGTGTCATATAGTGTGCTATATAACGGATACAATACATTTCATGCAGTGTCATATAGTGTGCTATATAAAGGATACAAGACATTTCATGCAGTGTCATATAGTGTGCTATATAATGTAAGCAAGACATTCCATGCAGTGTCATATAGTGTGCTATATAAAGTAAGCAATACATTTCATGCAGTGTCATATAGTGTGCTATATAAAGTAAGCAAGACATTCCATGCAGTTTCATATAGTGTGCTATATAAAGTAAGCAAGATATTCCATGCAGTTTCATATAGTGTGCTATATAAAGTAAGCAATACATTTCATGCAGTGTCATATAGTGTGCTATATAAAGTAAGCAAGACATTTCATACAGTGTCATATAGTGTGCTATATAAAGGAAGCAATACATTTCATGCAGTGCCATATAGTGTGCTATATATAGGATACAAGATATTTCATGCAGTGTCATATAGTGTGCTATATAAAGGAAGCAAGACATTTCATGCAGTGTCATATAGTGTGCTATATAAAGGATACAATACATTTCATGCACTGTCATATAGTGTGCTATATAAAGGATACAAGACATTTCATGCAGTGTCATATAGTGTGCTATATAAAGGATACAAGATATGTCATGCAGTGTCATATAGTGTGCTATATAACGGATACAAGACATTTCATGCAGTGTCATATAGTGTGCTATATAAAGGATACAAGACATTTCATGCAGTGTCATATAGTGTGCTATATAAAGGATACAAGACATTTCATGCAGTGTCATATAGTTTGCTATATAAAGGATACAAGACATTTCATGCAGTGTCATATAGTGTGCTATATAAAGGAAGCAAGACATTCCATGCAGTGTCATATAGTGTGCTATATAAAGTAAGCAATACATTTCATGCAGTGTCATATAGTGTGCTATATAAAGTAAGCAAGACATTTCATGCAGTGTCATATAGTGTGCTATATAAATGATGCAAGACATTTCATGCAGTGTCATATAGTGTGCTATATAAAGTAAGCAATACATTTTATGCAGTGTCATATAGTGTGCTATATAAAGGAAGCAAGACATTTCATGCAGTTTCATATAGTGTGCTATATAAAGTAAGCAAGACATTTCATGCAATGTCATATAGTGTGCTATATAAAGTAAGCAAGACATTTCATGCAGTGTCATATAGAGTGCTATATAAAGGATACAAGTCATTTCATGCAGTGTCATATAGTGTGCTATATAAAGGATACAAGACATTTCATGCAGTGTCATATAGTGTGCTATATAAAGGATACAATACATTTCATGCAGTGTCATATAGTGTGCTATATAAAGGATACAATACATTTCATGCAGTGTCATATAGTGTGCTATATAAAGGATACAAGACATTTCATGCAGTGTCATATAGAGTGCTATATAAAGGATACAAGACATTTCATGCAGTGTCATATAGTGTGCTATATAAAGGATACAATACATTTCACGCAGTGTCATATAGTGTGCTATATAAAGGATACAATACATTTCATGCAGTGTCATATAGTGTGCTATATAAAGGATACAAGATATGTCATGCAGTGTCATATAGTGTGCTATATAAAGGATACAATACATTTCATGCAGTGTCATATAGTGTGCTATATAAAGGATACAATACATTTCATGCAATGTCATATAATGTGCTATATAAAGTAAGCAAGACATTCCATGCAGTGTCATATAGTGTGCTATATGAAGTAAGCAATACATTTCATGCAGTGTCATATAGTGTGCTATATAAAGTAAGCAAGACATTCCATGCAGTGTCATATAGTGTGCTATATAAAGTAAGCAAGACATTCCATGCAGTGTCATATAGTGTGCTATATAAAGTAAGCAATACATTTCATGCAGTGTCATATAGTGTGCTATATAAAGGAAGCAATACATTTCATGCAGTGTCATATAGTGTGCTATATAAAGGATACAAGATATGTCATGCAGTGTCATATAGTGTGCTATATAAAGGATACAAGACATTTCATGCAGTGTCATATAGTGTGCTATATAAAGGATACAAGACATTTCATGCAGTGTCATATAGTGTGCTATATAAAGGATACAAGACATTTCATGCAGTGTCATATAGTGTGCTATATAAAGGATACAAGACATTTCATGCAGTGTCATATAGTGTGCTATATAAAGGATACAAGACATTTCATGCAGTGTCATATAGTGTGCTATATAAAGGATACAAGACATTTCATGCAGTGTCATATAGTGTGCTATATAAAGGATACAAGACATTTCATGCAGTGTCATATAGTGTGCTATATAAGGTAACAAGACATTTCATGCAGTGTCATATAGTGTGCTATATAAAGTATACAAGACATTTCATGCAGTGTCATATAGTGTGCTATATAAAGTAAGCAAGACATTCCATGCAGTTTCATATAGTGTGCTATATAAAGTAAGCAAGATACTCCATGCAGTTTCATATAGTGTGCTATATAAAGTAAGCAATACATTTCATGCAGTGTCATATAGTGTGCTATATAAAGTAAGCAAGACATTTCATGCAGTGTCATATAGTATGCTATATAAAGTAAGCAAGACATTCCATGCAGTGTCATATAGTGTGCTATATAAAGTAAGCAAGACATTCCATGCAGTGTCATATAGTGTGCTATATGAAGTAAGCAAGACATTTCATGCAGTGTCATATAGTGTGCTATATAACGGATACAATACATTTCATGCAGTGTCATATAGTGTGCTATATAAAGGATACAAGACATTTCATGCAGTGTCATATAGTGTGCTATATAATGTAAGCAAGACATTCCATGCAGTGTCATATAGTGTGCTATATAAAGTAAGCAATACATTTCATGCAGTGTCATATAGTGTGCTATATAAGGTAAGCAAGACATTCCATGCAGTTTCATATAGTGTGCTATATAAAGTAAGCAAGATATTCCATGCAGTTTCATATAGTGTGCTATATAAAGTAAGCAATACATTTCATGCAGTGTCATATAGTGTGCTATATAAAGTAAGCAAGACATTTCATGCAGTGTCATATAGTGTGCTATATAAAGGAAGCAATACATTTCATGCAGTGCCATATAGTGTGCTATATATAGGATACAAGATATTTCATGCAGTGTCATATAGTGTGCTATATAAAGGAAGCAAGACATTTCATGCAGTGTCATATAGTGTGCTATATAAAGGATACAATACATTTCATGCACTGTCATATAGTGTGCTATATAAAGGATACAAGGCATTTCATGCAGTGTCATATAGTGTGCTATATAAAGGATACAAGATATGTCATGCAGTGTCATATAGTGTGCTATATAACGGATACAAGACATTTCATGCAGTGTCATATAGTGTGCTATATAAAGTAAGCAAGACATTTCATGCAGTGTCATATAGTGTGCTATATAAAGTAAGCAAGACATTTCATGCAGTGTCATATAGTGTGCTATATAAAGTAAGCAAGACATTTCATGCAGTGTCATATAGTGTGCTATATAAAGTAAGCAAGACATTTCATGCAGTGTCATATAGTGTGCTATATAAAGTAAGCAAGACATTTCATGCAGTGTCATATAGTGTGCTATATAAAGTAAGCAAGACATTTCATGCAGTGTCATATAATGTGCTATATAAAGTAAGCAAGACATTTCATGCAGTGTCATATAGTGTGCTATATAAAGTAAGCAATACATTTTATGCAGTGTCATATAGTGTGCTATATAAAGGAAGCAAGACATTTCATGCAGTTTCATATAGTGTGCTATATAAAGTAAGCAAGACATTTCATGCAATGTCATATAGTGTGCTATATAAAGTAAGCAAGACATTTCATGCAGTGTCATATAGAGTGCTATATAAAGGATACAAGACATTTCATGCAGTGTCATATAGTGTGCTATATAAAGGATACAAGACATTTCATGCAGTGTCATATAGTGTGCTATATAAAGGATACAATACATTTCATGCAGTGTCATATAGTGTGCTATATAAAGGATACAATACATTTCATGCAGTGTCATATAGTGTGCTATATAAAGGATACAAGACATTTCATGCAGTGTCATATAGAGTGCTATATAAAGGATACAAGACATTTCATGCAGTGTCATATAGTGTGCTATATAAAGGATACAATACATTTCACGCAGTGTCATATAGTGTGCTATATAAAGGATACAATACATTTCATGCAGTGTCATATAGTGTGCTATATAAAGGATACAAGATATGTCATGCAGTGTCATATAGTGTGCTATATAAAGGATACAATACATTTCATGCAGTGTCATATAGTGTGCTATATAAAGGATACAATACATTTCATGCAATGTCATATAATGTGCTATATAAAGTAAGCAAGACATTCCATGCAGTGTCATATAGTGTGCTATATGAAGTAAGCAATACATTTCATGCAGTGTCATATAGTGTGCTATATAAAGTAAGCAAGACATTCCATGCAGTGTCATATAGTGTGCTATATAAAGTAAGCAAGACATTCCATGCAGTGTCATATAGTGTGCTATATAAAGTAAGCAATACATTTCATGCAGTGTCATATAGTGTGCTATATAAAGGAAGCAATACATTTCATGCAGTGTCATATAGTGTGCTATATATAGGATACAAGATATTTCATGCAGTGTCATATAGTGTGCTATATAAAGGAAGCAAGACATTTCATGCAGTATCACATAGTGTGCTATATAAAGGATACAATATATTTCATGCAGTGTCATATAGTGTGCTATATAAAGGATACAAGATATGTCATGCAGTGTCATATAGTGTGTTATATAAAGGATACAAGACATTTCATGCAGTGTCATATAGTGTGCGATATAAAGGATACAATACATTTCATGCAGCATCATATAGTGTGCTATATAAAGGATACAATACATTTCATGCAGTGTCATATAGTGTGCTATATAAAGGATACAAGACATTTCATGCAGTGTCATATAGTGTGCTATATAAAGGATACAAGACATTTCATGCAGTGTCATATAGTGTGCTATATAAAGGATACGAGACATTTCATGCAGTGTCATATAGTGTGCTATATAAAGGTTACAAGATATGTCATGCAGTGTCATATAGTGTGCGATATAAAGGATACAATACATTTCATGCAGTGTCATATAGTGTGCTATATAAAGGATACAATACATTTCATGCAGCATCATATAGTGTGCTATATAAAGGATACAATACATTTCATGCAGTGTCATATAGTGTGCTATATAAAGGATACAAGACATTTCATGCAGTGTCATATAGTGTGCTAAATAAAGGATACAAGACATTTCATGCAGTGTCATATAGTGTGCTATATAAAGGATACGAGACATTTCATGCAGTGTCATATAGTGTGCTATATAAAGGTTACAAGATATGTCATGCAGTGTCATATAGTGTGCTATATAAAGGATACAAGACATTTCATGCAGTGTCATATAGAGTGCTATATAAAGTAAGCAAGACATTCCATGCAGTTTCATATAGTGTGCTATATAAAGTAAGCAAGATACTCCATGCAGTTTCATATAGTGTGCTATATAAAGTAAGCAATACATTTCATGCAGTGTCATATAGTGTGCTATATAAAGTAAGCAAGACATTTCATGCAGTGTCATATAGTATGCTATATAAAGTAAGCAAGACATTCCATGCAGTGTCATATAGTGTGCTATATAAAGTAAGCAAGACATTCCATGCAGTGTCATATAGTGTGCTATATGAAGTAAGCAAGACATTTCATGCAGTGTCATATAGTGTGCTATATAACGGATACAATACATTTCATGCAGTGTCATATAGTGTGCTATATAAAGGATACAAGACATTTCATGCAGTGTCATATAGTGTGCTATATAAAGTAAGCAAGACATTCCATGCAGTGTCATATAGTGTGCTATATAAAGTAAGCAATACATTTCATGCAGTGTCATATAGTGTGCTATATAAAGTAAGCAAGACATTCCATGCAGTTTCATATAGTGTGCTATATAAAGTAAGCAAGATATTCCATGCAGTTTCATATAGTGTGCTATATAAAGTAAGCAATACATTTCATGCAGTGTCATATAGTGTGCTATATAAAGTAAGCAAGACATTTCATGCAGTGTCATATAGTGTGCTATATAAAGGAAGCAATACATTTCATGCAGTGCCATATAGTGTGCTATATATAGGATACAAGATATTTCATGCAGTGTCATATAGTGTGCTATATAAAGGAAGCAAGACATTTCATGCAGTGTCATATAGTGTGCTATATAAAGGATACAATACATTTCATGCACTGTCATATAGTGTGCTATATAAAGGATACAAGACATTTCATGCAGTGTCATATAGTGTGCTATATAAAGGATACAAGATATGTCATGCAGTGTCATATAGTGTGCTATATAACGGATACAAGACATTTCATGCAGTGTCATATAGTGTGCTATATAAAGGATACAAGACATTTCATGCAGTGTCATATAGTGTGCTATATAAAGGATACAAGACAGTTCATGCAGTGTCATATAGTTTGCTATATAAAGGATACAAGACATTTCATGCAGTGTCATATAGTGTGCTATATAAAGTAAGCAATACATTTCATGCAGTGTCATATAGTGTGCTATATAAAGTAAGCAAGACATTTCATGCAGTGTCATATAGTGTGCTATATAAATGATGCAAGACATTTCATGCAGTGTCATATAGTGTGCTATATAAAGTAAGCAATACATTTTATGCAGTGTCATATAGTGTGCTATATAAAGGAAGCAAGACATTTCATGCAGTTTCATATAGTGTGCTATATAAAGTAAGCAAGACATTTCATGCAATGTCATATAGTGTGCTATATAAAGTAAGCAAGACATTTCATGCAGTGTCATATAGAGTGCTATATAAAGGATACAAGACATTTCATGCAGTGTCATATAGTGTGCTATATAAAGGATACAAGACATTTCATGCAGTGTCATATAGTGTGCTATATAAAGGATACAATACATTTCATGCAGTGTCATATAGTGTGCTATATAAAGGATACAATACATTTCATGCAGTGTCATATAGTGTGCTATATAAAGGATACAAGACATTTCATGCAGTGTCATATAGAGTGCTATATAAAGGATACAAGACATTTCATGCAGTGTCATATAGTGTGCTATATAAAGGATACAATACATTTCACGCAGTGTCATATAGTGTGCTATATAAAGGATACAATACATTTCATGCAGTGTCATATAGTGTGCTATATAAAGGATACAAGATATGTCATGCAGTGTCATATAGTGTGCTATATAAAGGATACAATACATTTCATGCAGTGTCATATAGTGTGCTATATAAAGGATACAATACATTTCATGCAATGTCATATAATGTGCTATATAAAGTAAGCAAGACATTCCATGCAGTGTCATATAGTGTGCTATATGAAGTAAGCAATACATTTCATGCAGTGTCATATAGTGTGCTATATAAAGTAAGCAAGACATTCCATGCAGTGTCATATAGTGTGCTATATAAAGTAAGCAAGACATTCCATGCAGTGTCATATAGTGTGCTATATAAAGTAAGCAATACATTTCATGCAGTGTCATATAGTGTGCTATATAAAGGAAGCAATACATTTCATGCAGTGTCATATAGTGTGCTATATATAGGATACAAGATATTTCATGCAGTGTCATATAGTGTGCTATATAAAGGAAGCAAGACATTTCATGCAGTATCACATAGTGTGCTATATAAAGGATACAATATATTTCATGCAGTGTCATATAGTGTGCTATATAAAGGATACAAGATATGTCATGCAGTGTCATATAGTGTGTTATATAAAGGATACAAGACATTTCATGCAGTGTCATATAGTGTGCGATATAAAGGATACAATACATTTCATGCAGTGTCATATAGTGTGCTATATAAAGGATACAATACATTTCATGCAGCATCATATAGTGTGCTATATAAAGGATACAATACATTTCATGCAGTGTCATATAGTGTGCTATATAAAGGATACAAGACATTTCATGCAGTGTCATATAGTGTGCTATATAAAGGATACAAGACATTTCATGCACTGTCATATAGTGTGCTATATAAAGGATACGAGACATTTCATGCAGTGTCATATAGTGTGCTATATAAAGGATACAAGATATGTCATGCAGTGTCATATAGTGTGCTATATAAAGGATACAATACATTTCATGCAATGTCATATAGTGTGCTATATAAAGTAAGCAAGACATTCCATGCAGTGTCATATAGTGTGCTATATAAAGGATACGAGACAGTTCATGCAGTGTCATATAGTGTGCTATATAAAGGATACGAGACAGTGCATGCAGTGTCATATAGTGTGCTATATAAAGGATACGAGACAGTGCATGCAGTGTCATAAAGTGTGCTATATACAGTAAGCAAGACATTTCATGCAGTGTCATATAGTGTGCTATATAAAGGATACAAGACATGTCATGCAGTGTCATATAGTGTGCTATATACAGTAAGCAAGACATTTCATGCAGTGTCATATAGTGTGCTATATACAGTAAGCAAGACATTTCATGCAGTGTCATATAGTGTGCTATATAAAGGATACAAGACATTTCATGCAGTGTCATATAGTGTGCTATATGTGTCAAGCCTGATAAAATGGGCAAATAATGTTTGTATTGTTTGTGTCCTTGTCAGATATTTGGCCGACGGCCACTTTTACAAAACACCGCCCTATAAAATACTTTTTGTATTCCAGTCGAGATAATGTTTTATTTAACAGAAAATGAACAAAAGTATCAAAATCATTAAAACGATTTATTTTACAACGATTGCGAAACAAGTTTTAACAACTTATATTAATCACTCTCGTTGGCGTGGATGAAAGCGTAAATGTGGTCATTCGTGTGCGAGGAAACCGGAGTACCCGGTGAAAACCCACCTGTCCGATGTGGCGACCACCGTACCATCTCACATACTTTCCGGTCCGAGGATCGAACCTGGGTTGCATTGGTGAGAGGTGAGCGTGCTAACCACTGTGCTAATCTGACAGCCTGTCAATTTGATATGGGAGTGAATTGTAGATGAATAATAACATTAATATCGTTGATATTTGGCATTATGATTTGATACGGAGGTATGGAGAGTCGAACTAAAAAGAAACTACCGTATCCTAGTCAAAATCAGATTATAGATATTTTTGGAATACAGTAAAAGGATTGCATTTATTAACACAAACACTTGGGTAATACAAATAAATGGCAACAACCTATTTCGATATTGTATTTAATGGTTATAATGTCTCTTTAAATCCTATTTTGTTGAAATGTATTCAATAACACACTTTAAGGTAGCACATCGACTGCTTTCTCACTTCTCCCAAAACTTATTACACACACACAACACACACACACACACACACACACACACACACACAACACACACACACAACACACACACACAACACACACACACAACCACACACACACAACACACACAACACACACACACAACACACACAACACCACACAACACAACAACACACACACACACAACACCACACACACACAACACACACACAACACACACAACACACACACAACACACACAACACACACACAACACACACACAACACACACACAACACACACACAACACACACACACAACACACACAACACACAACACACACACAACACACACACAACACACACAACACACACACAACACACACACAACACACACACACACACACACACCACACACACAAACACACACACAACACCACACACAACCACACACACAACACACACACAACACACACAACACACACCACACACAACACACACAACACACACACAACACACACAACACACAACACACACAACACACACAACACACAACACACACAACACACACCACACACAACACACACAACACACACACCACACACAACACAAAACCACAACAAAACAACAAACACAAACAAAAAAAAAAACACACAACCCACAACACACACACCCAACACACAACCACAACACAACCCACAACACAACACACAACACACCCCACAACACAACACACAACCCACAACACAACCCACAACACAACACACAACCCCAACAACCACACAACACACACACAACCCACCACACACCCACAACACAACCCACAACACAACCCACAACACAACACAACCCACAACACAACACACAACACAACCCACAACACAACCCACAACACAACACACAACCCACAACACAACACAACACACAACCCACAACACAACACACAACCCACAACACAACCCACAATACAACCCACAACCCAACCACACACACACAACACAACCCACAACACAACCCACAACACACAACCCACACAACCCACAACACAACCCACAACCCAACCACACACAACCCACAACCCAACCACACACACACACACACACACACACACACACACACACACAACCCACACAACCCACACACACAACCCAGACACACAACCCAACCCACACCCACACACCCACCCCACACACAGGTTGTGCATAATTTTTTCATGCAGTGTCATATAGTGTGCTATATAAAGTAAGCAAGATATTCCATGCAGTGTCATAGTGTGCTATATAAAGTAAGCAAGACATTTCATGCAGTGTCATATAGTGTGCTATATAAAGTAAGCAAGACATTGCATGCAGTGTCATATAGTGTGCTATATGAAGGATACAAGACATTTCATGCAGTGTCATATAGTGTGCTATATAAAGTAAGCAAGACATTTCATGCAGTGTCATATAGTGTGCTATATAAAGGATACAAGACATTTCATGCAGTGTCATATAGTGTGCTATATAAAGTAAGCAAGACATTTCATGCAGTGTCATATAGTGTGCTATATAAAGTAAGCAAGACATTTCATGCAGTGTCATATAGTGTGCTATATAAAGTAAGCAAGACATTTCATGCAGTGTCATATAGTGTGCTATATAAAGTAAGCAAGACATTTCATGCAGTGTCATATAGTGTGCTATATAAAGTAAGCAAGACATTTCATGCAGTGTCATATAGTGTGCTATATAAAGTAAGCAAGACATTTCATGCAGTGTCATATAGTGTGCTATATAAAGTAAGCAAGACATTTCATGCAGTGTCATATAGTGTGCTATATAAAGTAAGCAAGACATTTCATGCAGTGTCATATAGTGTGCTATATAAAGTAAGCAAGACATTTCATGCAGTGTCATATAGTGTGCTATATAAAGTAAGCAAGACATTTCATGCAGTGTCATATAGTGTGCTATATAAAGTAAGCAAGACATTTCATGCAGTGTCATATAGTGTGCTATATAAAGTAAGCAAGACATTTCATGCAGTGTCATATAGTGTGCTATATAAAGTAAGCAAGACATGTCATGCAGTGTCATATAATGTGCTATATAAAGTAAGCAAGACATTTCATGCAGTGTCATATAGTGTGCTATATGTGTCAAATAATGTTTGTATTGTTTTGTCTCCTTGTCAGATATTTGGCCGTCGGCCACCTTTACAAAACACCGCCCTATAAAATACTTTTTGTATTCCAGTCGAGATAATGTTTTATTTAACAGAATTGTTTTAAAAACTTTATTTATTTTACAACGATTGCGAAACAAGTTTTAACAATTTATATTAATCACTCTCGTTGGCGTGTATGAAAGCGTAAATGTTGTCATTCGTGTGGGAGGAAACCGGAGTACCCGGTGAAAACCCACCTGTCATACTTTCCGGTCCGAGGATCGAACCCGGGTTGCATTGGTGAGAGGCGAGCGCGCTAACCACTGTGCTAATCTGACAGCCTGTTTGCAAATGTATAATTTGATATGGGAGTGAATTGTAGATGAATAATAACATTAATATCGTTGATATGGCATTATGATTTGATACGGAGGTATGGAGAGTCGAACTAAAAACAAACTACCGTATCCTAGTCAAAATCAGATTATAGATATTTTTGGAATACAGTAAAAGGATCGCATTTATTAACACAAACACTTGGGTAATACAAATAAATGGCAACAACCTATTTCGATATTGTGGTGTTGTATTTAATGAATATAATGTGTCTTTAAATCCTATTTTGTTGAAATGTATTCAATAACACACTTTAAGGTAGCACATCGACTGCTTTCTCACTTCTCCCAAAACTTATTACCTAGAATGAGCCGTGTAGCACCAACTCATTCTATTTCTATGACTGAAATTATATTTGAAATTCTGCAGGAGTGTTTCTCTGCTAATTGTGATATAGATGAGTTGAATGTTTAATTAAGGTAGTGACATGCGATATTAAAGAGACACTACATCGGTGAAAACACAGATTTCTGCAGAATGTAATTTCCTATATGATATAATTTCGTTCGAAATACTTGCCTAAGAAACTTGAGTATTTCAACTAATAAACAAATGTCGTATATGCGGTTTGTAAACATAACAAAATAATGTAAATTGGGTCGACATCCATGGGTAACACAAGGCGCGTATCCTGAGTAACACGATTTATGATACAGATTTACCGTTATATATCACATATATGCCTATGCATATTTATTTGTAGACTAATCTTAGTTAAATTATCTCTAAATGACAATATCACGCGATTAGTATTGACCGCAATTACAAACAACTAAGGAGTGTGGATGGCAGTTATATGAAATCCTAGTTTTAGACCACAAACACACTGTTTATTGATTCAATGTTAGTGCAATAATTTGTAGTAGCAATGCATTTATAAGTGAACAAAAGCATTTTTTGGCTTTTTGCGATGTAATGTCGCTTTAAGTAAGACAGGTGAGCAGAGATATTTACAGATTGAAACTATAATACAACTACAAACAGCTAACGAATAACATTGGATGACTTATGACTTATTCAATCGTATTATTAATTAATAAATAAATAAATAATCCTTCAAAACTTTATATATATGTTATATTTCGGGTTGTATCAGCACCATTTTGGGCTATATAGCCGGAGGGCAGTTTACCTAACAACACCTTTCCTGGGCAGGCTCCAGCGGTTAACCAGTACTTGGGTGCACCAACCTCCGTAAGAAACTGCCAACTTTTTAATATAAATGAGACACGGCCTGAGCGGGGCTCGAACCCGTGACCATCAGTGATGATAGGTAACAGTGGTATACAAGTCAGCGACCGTAACCACTCGACCACGGAGGTGGACTCAAAACTTTATAAAGCCTTATAATCTTACAAAACAATTATTACCTAATACCCATTATGAGCGGAGCTTTTGATGTAATCACATTCTTAATCTCTACGACATCTTTCGTGATGGCCTCAGCAATTGCTTTGATTTCGGTATCATTTCCTGCAACCAATAACGCACCCCATCCGCATCCTAAAATACAAGAATAGGTACGAGTTCACATTTCAATCTGAGAACCAGAGAGCTTGTGTCCTAAAGTACAATAGTCTAACATATTAGTTAATAACAGTACCAATAAACACAACACAACATCCATGAAAAAGAAAATAAAGAGGTATTCAATTTCATACGGGGATGTATCAATATGTATACACTTCCTCTGGAAATGTACCCCAACCACATTCTAAAACTCTTGACAAATCATGAACATAGACAACCAAGTACCGTAGCCAGAGGCAAATTTCAACCGAGGGAATCTGGGGGGGAGGTCCGGGGGTATGTTCCCCTTTAAAATTGTTGGGTATAGAAGCGATTCCCCATTCCAGAGTCTCCTCTGGTTCTTTTACATGCACGGTGTAGAGCACCGACACGAGACCTCAAGTTAAATTCCCATCCGAAAGACTGTTAATTTTATTAGGGCCAGACCACTGTTAACCATTGAACTACAGATCCATCTCTATTTTTGTGAGCTGTGTGTGTTTTACGTTTATTTATTGTTGCTACCGATTGCCCATATGAGCGACTTCTCCTGAAGAGATTAGTCATTTTAGATTTTTGTGGGATAGTGCAATGATACAGACAGAGACCCATTCCAGAGTATCCTCTGGTTCTTTATGTGCACGGTGTAAAGCACCGACATGAGACCTCAGTTTAAAGTCCCAACTGAAAGACTGTTGATGTTATTAGGGTCAGATGGGGGATCGAACCTGTGATCCCTGGATTACCAATCCAAAGTGTTAACCACTGGACTACAGATCTGTCTGCTATTTTTGTGAGCTAACATTCTTGTATTATTATATACCTACCTATGCTAGGCTTTAGTTCTGTACCACAGTAACATGTGATGGGATTAAGAAAACTGTTTTTCACACATGCTATGCAGACACAAATTTGTTGTGTGCAGTTGGGAGCGTGTTCTTTATTAAATGTTGTGTCACTAGCTGAAAATGGAGAATTAAATTAATCAGACAATACTGTATCATTTATATATACGTACTAACCTAAATAAAGTTATTTGCATAGTTTTACGATATAATTAAATTAATCAGACAATACTGTATCATTTATATATACGTACTAACCTAAATAAAGTTATTTGCATAGTTTTACGATATAATTAAATTAATCAGACAATACTGTATCATTTATATATACGTACTAACCTAAATAAAGTTATTTGCATAGTTTTACAATATAGTAAACTATCAAATGAATTTTAATTAATGAATGATTTTATGAATTTACTATTCAAATGCTTTATGGTCAAGTGCAATTTGCCTTACACAGGCAAGTAAGTTTAGTTTATACAAATTTCTTTTACCTCAATTGCGAAACAAGTTATTTCAACTTATATTAATCACTCTCGATACCTCATTCCTGATGGAATCCATCGCCACGAGGGAGAGAGAAGAGGCAACGTGGAATTTAAATGCCTTGCCTAAGGGCACAACCATAACGGCTCCAGCGGGGCTCGAACTCCGGACCTAAGTCAATAGGGCCATGGAGGTCGTGCATCGCTCAACCGAGTTGAAAGGGTGAAAGGTCTATGAAACATATATTGCTTAATAGAAAAGGTAACCTTTAACACAAACATTGACTGTACATTGCAAAATAACAAAGCTCTGGGCATTGTGGTCTCTGAGAATAAGAGTTTAAAGCGTTGCACTATATAAGTCTATGTAGACTATGTGACCACTACCATGCAGTCAATAATGACTCCAGGATCACAATTTGAGCAAACTTAAAGATCTGTGCATTGTGGTTTATGAGAAGAAGGTTTTTACATGTACTATATAATTCTATAGGAAATATAGCAAATAAATTCCACCTCATTGGCAATCATTTTTGATGAATCGATATGGCTTGAACAAACTTGAGAGACTATCAACTAATAATGCTCCGCACAAATTTCACCACCTTTGTACATTTAATTACGTAGGAGAAGAGTTTTGATATGTTAGCTCTTATATGACCTGGATTTAAGACATAGCGATCTAATTTGAGCATTCTTGAAAGATGATCATCCGATGATTGTTGCTATAAAGTTTCATGACAAAAAATGGGATCAAATACATCTGTAGGGCAGTTTCTCCGAAAAGAAATATAAACTAAATTTTAAATCTATTCTCACTTGTAGATATTTCATCATAGATTAATATGTTACCCGTATGTTATATTTCGGGTTTTACGCCTGCATCAGCACCATTTTGGGCTATCTCGCCGGCGGGCAGTTTACCTAACAACACCTTTCCTGGGCAGGCTCCAGCGGTTAACCAGTACTTGGGTGCACCAACCTCCGTAAGAAACTGCCAACTTTTTCATATAAATGAGAGACACGGCCTGAGCGGGGCTTGAACCCGTGACCATCAGTGATGATAGGTTACAGTGGGATCATAGATTAAATAATAATAAAGCGCAGAGAACTATGTAGATTAACTAGTTATCACTTACAAACACATAGCCAGTCAAAATTAACAAAGTTTCAAAGCTTATTCGGCAAATCAGCAATATATATATACATGCTTTTGGCAATTAAGAAATAATAGTTGCAGAGAAATAAATGTAAACATATAAACATGCATTTAAAGCAGCATTACATCGTATGAAATAAAAGATATTTGAAAAATTAAATTTTTACGTATGGGTAGCAATGCTGCTACACATTCTAACATTATACTTTGTATGCTTATGTTCATTTGGTAAACAGTGTTTTTTTGCGAGGGTAGGACTTTCCGAGTCGATCGGTCATGCACTTGTTTACAACCGGAACGCATCGTGCGCACTTGTTTACATTCGAAATGCATCGTCCCCATTTGTCACACGTTGTCTTTTTTAATTAAGTTACTTGATATGTCGACAAAACAATTACACCAATATAATAAATTACGGAACAGTTACCATGGTAATGGTACCGGTATGTTCACGTATTGCTTCTTTAATATATTTGGCAAGAATATGTAATGTGAATGTGTTTATGTATTTCCATTTCAGAAGGATTTTCATGAAACAATACTTATCTTAAAATGTACCAATCAGGTAAGAGAGAGTCACATTATACAAATTTTACATATGTTATGACATGCCTACTAATTAGTAGAAACAAATATTGAAAACAACAATAAATGTAAGCATGCTATCATTAGATATATAGACCAATTATTCATTCAGTGCTATGTATATTGTGAAAACTATGTTTGTATGTCATAAAATAAAAATATAAATAATAAAAAAAAAAAAATTAATTGTTTGATTGATTGTTGACATTATAAATTATACAAACATTTTCCAAAAGTAGGCCATGCAGAATTTAATGAATATTTTCTTCTCAAATGGATATATAGAGGACAATTGAATATGAATGTTGTATGCAAATTAGGCGTAAAAAACAGGTATTTCATAATTTCTTATATAATTACAACTAATATTTTACAAATTTTTGTCACATAATATAAAAGTAGTTCGCTATGAATAATAATGAGAATAGAATAATTTGTGGAAGTCGTGATAGTGCACTGGTAGCGCGTTCGCTTCAGGTGCGAAAGGCCCAGAGTTTCAGCCCCACTGGAGCCGTTACGATTGTGCCCTTAGGCAAGGCATTTAAATTCCACGTTGCCTCTTCTCTCTCCCTTGTGACGATGGATTCTATCAGGAATGAGGTCGCGAGAGTGATTAATACAAGTTGTCAAAACTTAGTTTATACAAATTTATTTTAGCTTGATTGCGAAACAAGTTCCTACAACATATATAAATCACTCTCGAGACCTGGAACATGGAATTTAAATGCCTTGCCTAAAGGCACAATCGTAACTGCTCCAGCATGTCTGTAGAACTCCGGACCTTTCGCACATCAAGTGAACGCATTACCACTGTGCTATCACGACTTCCATTAATATATATAATCATTGAAGAATGATTAAGACAAAGCTCCCTTGAGAAAACTACATATTCTGAGGTGTCTGTCTGTCTGTCTGTCTGTCTGTCTGTCTGTCTGTCTGTCTGTCTGTCTGTCTGTCTGTCTGTCTGTCTGTCTGTCTGTCTGTCTGTCTGTCTGTCTGTGTGTCTGTCTGTCTGGTCTCATCAGTATATAACATAGGAAAATGAAATTAAAGAGCACAGACGGATCTGTAGTCCAGTGGTAACACATTGGACTGGTAATCCAGGGATCGCATGTTCGATCCCACGCCTTACCCTAATAAAATTAACAGTCTTTTAGATGGGACTTTAAACCGTCTCGTGTCAGTGCTTTACACCGTGCACGTAAAAGAACAAGAGAAGACTCTGGAATGGGTCTCTGTCTGTATCATTGCACTATCGTCCACAAATCTAAAATGACTAATCTCTTCTCAGGAGGCGTCGCTCATTGCCCAAACCGGTATCGACGATAAATAAACGTAAAACACATTTTAATAATAGTAAGAGTGCTGGCCATTTCACATTGCATGAATATCCTGCATACATTATATATACAATACAATTGTTTATTAAAGCATAAAACATAATACAATGTTTATAGCTAAATAAATAATGAGTACAACATAAACAATTTGCATAATTATTATCAAAAAAGCATGCGTACTATGGAACATAATTACATTTTTTCCGTAGTATGGATTTGGTATGCAAAGTAAATATATCTTGACACATTATTAATAACATATCTTGAAGTACTGTTTAAAATATTTCTTTCTTAAATCTTTATAATTAGAGCAAACAGGTAAACAGTGGTATTCGCTTTCAACAGCGTTCATGGTACATGATTTACAAAGTCTTTGCTCTCTAGGTGTTCCATCATATCTACCTGTTTCAATAAAAAGACCATGGGAGCTAGTCCTAAATCGAAATAAAGTTGTTACATATTTTCTATATAAAACAAATAAAAAACCAAACACTGAACAAGCTGACCGATTGCACTATAGCTATAGTAATTAACAGCAGCATCGGAAGGCAGCTGACATTGGGGCCCGCGACATTTGAGGGCCACTTCCGAGTCTGCTAGGGGGTCAAGGGGAACATTTTGAGATGTAGATACTGTAAAAACGAATTTAATGAGTTCTGGACATAAAAGTAAACTTATTTTTTATAATATTATTTTACAAAAATATAATTGTGTTCCAGTTACGTTGACAGTGACATCTTGCTGACGATGATGGTTAATAACACTGTTACTAGATGAACTGTGCTTGCTCTGTCTTGACATCCGTGCGCTTTATAATCGATAAAATCGACTGTATTATACATAAATGTGATGTTCAATAAACGGGTACCCGTTACATGTTACCCACCCTGCATACAGTGCGTAGGAAGCCAGAGTAGATCTACATAGCCGTCAATTCCACAAGTATAGAATAAAAATACACATGGCTTGCAAAAATATTGGGGCCGCGGACATAACTTCCACAAGTATAAAATAACAAATCCGCCTGCCTGGCTCTGACGTCTATGATTAATAATACCAATACATGTATTATTTATAGCTACATAACCCCATTAGTAATATCCTATTATGCACTGTACCTTTTGGATTTATTATACATATATGGCACTGTTTGCTCTCTGTCTGACTGTCATCATATGTTTTCATTAGGTTCGTATTATTGTAGATGCTCTGGAAGATTATGAAAATAAATTAAGCTGGGTTGTAATAATATCATTAGTACTGTAGAGAAACACATTAATCCATTGTCCGTTATGCAGCCATTATGCGCTTTTATTACAATTCTAATACTTAGCTTAAAGCAACATTACATCGCAAAAAGCAAATAAAATGCATTTGTTCATGTATAAATGCATTGCTACTACAAATTCTTCCGAATACACTCGAACACTAACATTGAATCAATAAACAGTGTTTTTGTGGATTGAAAGTATGATTTTATATAACGGTCATCTATACTCCTCAACTGACGTTTGTTTGTCATCGGAGTCAATACTAAACGTGAGATAATGTCATTTAGAGATTATTTAACAAAGAATAATCTACAAATAAATAGGCATACATGTGAGATATAACTGTTACCGGTAATAATAATCTGTAGCATAAATCATGTTATTCAGAATACACGAGTTGTATTACGCATGGATGTTTACATTATTTTGTTATGTCAACAAACCACGTATACGACGTTTGTTTATTAGTTGAAATACTGAGTATTTGAGGCAAATATTTGGGGGAAAATTATACCATATAATAGGAAAATACATTCTGTAGAAATTTGTGTTTTCACCGGATGTAGTGTCACTTTAATAATGTTAAATAATGCAGTCTTAAATATAATAGAAGCCAGCACATTTTGAATAAGCTAAACATCTGTAGACACCTAGAGTTTTGGACAGTTGTGCATCTTTAAATACATGGTGTACAAATGATGAACGTAGGCATGGTGTACAAATGGTGAATGTAGGCATGGTGTACAAATGGTGAACGTAGGCATGGTGTACAAATAATGAACGTAGGTATGGTGTACAAATGATGAATGGAGGCATGGTGTACAAATGGTGAACGTAGGCATGGTGTACAAATGATGAACGTAGGCATGGTGTACAAATGGTGAACGTAGGCATGGTGTACAAATGATGAACGTAGGCATGGTGTACAAATGGAGAACATAGGCATGGTGTACAAATGATGAACGTAGGCATGGTTTACAAATGATGAACGTAGGCATGGTGTACACATGATGAACGCAGGCATGGTGTACAAATGGAGAACGTAGGCATGGTTTTACAAATGATGAATGTAGGCATGGTTTACAAATGATGAATGTAGGCATGGTTTACAAATGATGAACGTAGGCATGGTGTACACATGGTGAATGTAGGCATGGTGTACACATGGTGAACGTAGGCATGGTGTACAAATGATGAATATAGGCATGGTGTACAAATGAACGGAAGAGAGATTCCAACAAATACCATTTTCTAATAGGTCATTGCCTAGTAAACACACACAGCATATACACTCACCATCTGGTTTATATAACACATTGCCTAGTAAACACACAAAGTATATACACCCACCATCTCGTTTATATAACACATTGCCTAGTAAACACACAAAGCATATACACCCACCATTTGGTTTATATAACACATTGCCTAGTAAACACACACAGCATATACACTCACCATCTGGTTTATATAACACATTGCCTAGTAAACACACAAAGCATATACACCCACCATCTGGTTTATATAACACATTGCCTAGTAAACACACAAAGCATATACACCCACCACCTGGTTTATATAACACACTGCTTATTAAACACACAAAGCATATAAACACCCACCACCTGGTTTATGTAACACATTGCCTAGTAAACACACAAAGCATATACACTGACCCTCTGGTTTATATAACACATTGCCTAGTAAACACACAAAGCATATACACTCACCATCTGGTTTATGTAATACATTGCCTAGTAAACACACAACGCATATACACCCACCACCTGGTTTATGTAACAACATTGCCTAGTAAACACACACATCATATACACCCACCATCTGGTTTATATAACACATTGCCTAGTAAACACACACAGCATATACACCCACCACCTGGTTTATATAACACATTGCCTAGTAAACACACAAAGCATATACACCCACCACCTGGTTTATATAACACATTGCCTAGAAACACACAAAGCATATACACCCACCATCTGGTTTATATAACACATTGCCTAGTAAACACACAAAGCATATACACCCACCATCTGGTTTATGTAACACATTGCCTAGTAAACACACAAAGCATATACACTCACCATCTGGTTTATATAATACATTGCCTAGTAAACACACACAGCATATACACTCACCATCTGGTTTATATAACACATTGCCTAGTAAACACACACAGCATATACACCCACCACCTGGTTTATGTAACAACATTGCCTAGTAAACACACAAAGCATATACACTCACCATCTGGTTTATATAACACATTGCCTAGTAAACACACAAAGCATATACACTCACCATCTGGTTTATGTAACACATTGCCTAGTAAACACACAAAGCATATACACCCACCACCTGGTTTATATAACACATTGCTTAGTAAACACACAAAGCATATACACTCACCATCTGGTTTATGTAACACATTGCCTAGTAAACACACAAAGCATATACACTCACCATCTGGTTTATGTAATACATTGCTTAGTAAACACACAAAGCATATACACCCACTATCTGGTTTATATAACAACATTTTTATTTGCTTTTTCTTGCATAATTGGGTGATATGGTGAATGTACCAGGCGAGGTTGTGCATAATTGGATGATATGGTGAATGTACAGGGCGAGGTTGTGCATAATTGGGTGATATGGTGAATGTACCAGGCGAGGTTGTGCATACTTGGGTGATATGGTGAATGAACAGGGCGAGGTTGTGCATAATTGGGTGATATGGTGAATAAACAGGGTGAGGTTGTTCATAATTGGGTGATATGGTGAATGTACAGGGCGAGGTTGTGCATAATTGGGTGATATGGTGAATGAACAGGGCGAGGTTGTTCATAATTGGGTGATATGGATAATGTACAGGGCGAGGTTGTGCATAATTGGGTGATATGTTAAATGTACAGGGCGAGGTTGTGCATAATTGGGTGATACGGTGAATGTACCAGGCGAGGTTGTGCATAATTGGGTGATATGGTGAATGTACCAGGCGAGGTTGTGCATAATTGGGTGATATGGTGAATGTACCAGGCGAGGTTGTGCATAATTGGGTGATATGGTGAATGAACAGGGCGAGGTTGTGCATAATTGGGTGATATTGTGAATGAACAGGGCGAGGTTGTGCATAATTGGGTGATACGTTGAATGTACTAGGTGAGATTGTGCATAATTGGGTGATATGGTGAATGAACCAGGTGAGGTTTTGTTAAATCCATTGATTTAATGTTAATTCTAACTTACCTTCAATTCCTGTATGACAATTGTGTTAAAGTCCAATTTCTCTTCCTTCGTATCCAAACACTTATACGCGATTTCATTGAGGCTTGTGTAAACCGATAATTCTGACCAAATATCTTCCTTTTAAATAATAAATACAAGAGGAGAATAGACACAATTTTATAATATGACCTAATAGTTTGCGTTTTGTTTTCTATTTCACGGCAAACATACAGTGCTGTTGGGTGACGTCTGCACACCGTGGAAGTCGTGATAGCGCAATGGTATCACGTTCGCTTCAGGTGCGAAAGGCCCGGAGTTCGAGCCACACTGGAATCATTACAAGTGTGCCATTAGGCAAGGCATTTAATTCCATGTTGCTTCTTCTCTCTCTTCATTGCCCCTCGTGGCGATGGACTACATCAGGAATGAGGTCTCGTGAGTGATTAATATAAGGTGTAAGAACTTGTTGCGCAACCGAGCTAAAATAAATTTGTATAAACTAAAAAGGAACACCCATTTCATACAGCACCCGTATAATGTAATACAGATTTAAAGCTAAATACATCACATCAACACAGAACATGTTAAACAGACTAATTGTTGGGATTTATAAGTAATAATTCAACAATATTTGATTTCCAATGTTATACAATTTGCAAACTACATATATAACACATATCAATTTAAAGATAAAGGACAGACGGAGCTGTAGTACAGTGGTAACGCGTTGAACTGGTAATCCAGGGATCGCAGGTTTGATCCCCGATCTGACCCTAATAAAATTAACAGTCTTTCAAAAAGTCTAAACCGAGGTCTCGCGTCGGTGCTTTACACTGTGCACGTAAAGGAACAAGGGGAGATTCTGGAATGGGTCTCTGTATCATTGCACTATCCATCAAAAATCTAACATGACTAATCCCTTCAGGAGGCGTCGCTCATATGGGCAACCGGTAGCGACGATAAATAAACGTAAAACCACCAAATGTAAAGGATTAGAATAAAATGTTTCTGTTAACAAGAAATATAAAAAAGTAAAGGAGAATATGGTATGCACAACTAGGTTTGTACTGTTCATTCTTGACATCTAGCAACACAGCCTGACAACATGATTAGCAATACACATCATGACAACAGGATTAGCAATACACATCCTGACAACAGTGTTAGCAATACACATCCTGACAACAGTGTTAGCAATGCACATCCTGGCAACAGTGTTAGCAATACACATCCTGGCAACAGTGTTAGCAATACACATCCTGACAACAGAGTTAGCAACACACATCCTGACAACAGAGTTAGCAATACACATCATGACAACAGGATTAGCAATACACATCATGACAACAGAGTTAGCAATATACATCCTGGCAACAGGATTAGCAATACACATCATGACAACAGAGTTAGCAATACACATCCTGACAACAGAATTAACAACACATAGCTTGACAACAGGATTAGCAACACACATCATGACAACAGAGATAGCAACACACATCCTGGCAACATAGTTAGCAGTACACATCCTGGCAACAGGATTAGCAATACACATCTTGACAACAGAGTTAGCAATACACATCTTGACAACAGAGTTAGCAATACACATATTGGCAACAGAATTAACAATACACATCCTGGCAACATAGTTAGCAATACACATCCTGGCAACAGGATTAGCAATACACATCCTGACAACATAGTTAGCAATACACATCCTGGCAACAGGATTAGCAATACACATCCTGACAACATAGTTAGCAATGCACATCATGACAACAGAGTTAGCAATACACATCCTGACAACATAGTTAGCAATACACATCATGACAACATAGTTAGCAATACACATCCTGACAACAGAGTTAGCAATACACATCCTGACAACAGAGTTAGCAATACACATCCTGGCAACAGAGTTAGCAATACACATCCTGACAACAGAGTTAGCAATACACATCCTGACAACAGAGTTAGCAATACACATCATGACAACATAATTAGCAATACACATCCTGGCAACAGAATTAGCAACACACATCCTGGCAACAGAATTAGCAATACACATCCTGGCAACAGAATTAGCAATACACATCCTGGCAACAGAATTAGCAATACACATCCTGGCAACAGAATTAGCAATACACATCCTGGCAACAGGATTAGCAAAACACAACATAAAGTGGTCTAGATTTATTTGAACATATTGTTTGCTAAAAAAACTGTTACAAATGAATCCTTCAGATATTAACGCCCCATTTTAGTTCTCTCTTTTCCCCATTTCTACATCACTCTTCAAAACAATACCTATTGTACACATAAAATGCGAATATGTATAACATAGACAAGTTAGCAAAATACTATGTCTATAACTGGAAATAAAAGGGGTTACCCGCTAGGGGCCTCAAATTGAAATACAATTACTAATCAAGTGCTAATATTACAAATGCATTGTGTTGTTCGTGGCCTAGTGCTTAATATGGAGCAGGAGGTCGAAGGTTCGAACCTCGTCAGGGCTTAATTCTGATATGGCCGGTTAGTGAGACGCCATCTTGTTAAATAATGGTTACCGATTGCCTATCAGCCTGGCATACAAGCATAGGATTCGGGAAGTACTGATGTTCATAAAAAGATGTGTCTCATACGTCAGAAATGGTTGGCCTTTTAAATAGGGCGACACTATAATAAACAAACACTTTACTTTACTTTATTCCATCGAGACAGCAAACCCACTCTCTGTCTTACCTGTCTATGACCGAGAACTTCCTCCGGTAACATGTTCTTCAGATGCGTACTATTGCTACCAAATGGCCCCAGTCCAGTCAGTAGTTCTCTGATGACTAAAGTAAAAATAATGTGTACAACCTCTTTGGTTGATGCAACTATATACTACATATGTCAATATAAATTTGAGGACAATTTTTGTTTTAAATCCTACCAACATTACAGTGAATCTCCAGCCATTATTGGTGGAGCAAGCTCCAGGGTGCTCATCCGTGCGTGCAGTATTGCAGACATGGATAGTGCACCCAAGTAGGACATCCCCAGTGGGATTCGAACATACAGCGGAGTGGGCAAGTGATTTAAAGTAAATGACCACCATAACCACTCGCCATTTGAGGAAAGAGTTATCGGTATGTGGATTAATTATTTCGTACAATACGGAAGGAAAATGAATAAACAGATAAATGAATTTGTACTACCTACTGAATATTTGAAAATATATGGATACAACCTCCCATTTTTATACTTTATTTATTTTACAACGATTGCGAAGCAAGTTTTAACAACTTATATTAATCACTCTCGTTGGCTCGGATGAAAGCGTATATGTGGTCATTCATGTGGGAGGAAACCGGAGTACCCGGAGAAAACCCACCTGTCCGATCTGGCGACCATCGTACTATCTCACATACCATGTCCGAGGATCGAACCCGGGTCGCATTGGTGAGAAGCGAGCGCGCTAACCACTGCACTAATCGGACAGCCACCCTTAAGCAGCCAGTGAGGGGAAAGGCCATTTTTGCTGCTTACTGGAGATGACCTTTTAACGGAGGGAACTCACAACAGACAAACATTTCTACCGTTGTATACATGTGTTGTTTATTCACAGGTTATTGTCTTAGTCCTCCATGATCTCACAATTCGTGTACATATGTTATGTGTAGGACAATGAGCATGTACACTCGGGGAAATAAAGCCCATACGTTCTACTTGCAAGTAACATATATACAAATATATTCACCCAGCACAAAGAACAAGTTTTTGAATGCAGGTTGAACTTAAATCATGCAAACACGATAAAAATCACACACCTACTCCAAAGCTGTAATAATCCAAATTTTCGGGAGCCACCGACGGTCCACGTCCAACCATATGATGCAAATACAGCGACATCCCATGTGAATTAGTGGTTTGATCTCCTATCTCCCTGGCCAATCCGAAGTCAATGAGACGAGCATTAAACCTTTCATCCAGTACGACGTTCTTAGACGAAATGTCTTTATGAACGATCCCATCTCTAAATTAAGCATGAGCATTAGTATAACTAGAACAAAAATGTATTCCATGCTGGACTGCAAATGCAGTGATCGCAAGTTCTATCGTCTGACATTAATAATAATAACAGTATTTCAGATGGGACTTTAATCTGAGGTCGTGTTGGTGCTTTACACTGTGCACGTAAAAGAACCAGATGAGACTCTGGAATGGGTGTGTATCATTGCACTATCCTCCAAAATCTAAAATTACTAATCTCTTCAGGTTTTGCTCATATGTGCAACTGGTAGCGACGATAAATAAATGTAAAACACACAAACACAACACATGTAGCATAGTCGAGCTATTTCTTATTGAAATACAACAATTCTGATTGCATAGTGGTTAATTAATGAGAATACACACAAAGTATCTATCTAGACAAGTTAGCCACTATTTCCACACATTGCATTACTTTAAGTCCCACATTAATAATTTGTAACATCAATAGCATGATTGTCCAGTTTTCAGTAATAGAATCAAAATGATCCTCCCTCCCAAAGTGCTGTGCACCAAGTTTAATAGTATATCCCCACAACATGGCCGCCCACTTTGCTAACAAGGTGGAGCCAAATGCGACTAATAAAACTACATTTTACAGAATTGGTGACAAATGAAAACCAGTTTTATATCCGCTAGGCATACTCAATCTGGTATTTGGACAATGTTGATTACCAGCTCAGCTGCCAATTCCCACGGACGTGTTTGTTTGTACAACTGGTTCCATAGCTAAACTGAGCCTACAATTTATAGCTTCTGTCAAAACCACGTTTATCGAATTCGGGTGCATCAGATAGAAAGTGACAAAAACTTATCTATACTACAGTCCAGTCTCCTTTAGTGCATTCCCATAGGTATACAATCAACCACGCAGTAATAGCGAAATACACCAGGCGACCTAATACCACATGTTCCTGCACTTTTTCACAATATATAAATGATGGGATTAAGCTTCATCAAAACACAATCTAATTAATTGTAATCACCTTGACAAATTATCTTGTAAACAGTCATTATGTTACACATGTTCCAAAATAAGAAATTCGAGACAATTTACTGGTGATTAGTTTATACAACTTAATTGTAGCTCGATTGCGAAACAAGTTCTTACAACTTATATTAATCACTCTCGATCACCTCATTTCTGAATACATCGCCATGAGGGTGAGAGAAGAGGCAATGTGGAATTTAAATGCCTTGCCTAAGGGCACAATCGCAATGGCTCCAGCGGAGGCTCGAACTCCGGGTATTTCGCACCTGAAGCGTTATCACGACTTCCTTTTACTTCCTATTACTGGTGTTTAATTCACATGAATGTAGGAAATTACAGTTATTAGAATACACATGAATGTAGGAAATTACAGTTATTAGAATTCACATGAATGTAGGAAATTACCGTTATTAGAATTCACATGAATGTAGGAAATTACAGTTATTAGAATACACATGAATGTAGGAAATTAGTTATTAGAATTCACATGAATGTAGGAAATTACAGTTATTAGAATTCACATGAATGTAGGAAATTACAGTTATTAGAATACACATGAATGTAGGAAATTACAGTTATTAGAATTCACATGAATGTAGGAAATTACAGTTATTAGAATACACATGAATGTAGGAAATTACAGTTATTAGAATACACATGAATGTAGGAAATTACAGTTATTAGAATACACATGAATGTAGAAAATTACAGTTATTAGAATGCACATGAATGTAGGAAATTACAGTTATTAGAATACACATGCATGTAGGAAATTACAGTTATTAGAATTCACATGAATGTAGGAAATTACAGTTATTAGAATTCACATGAATGTAGGAAATTACAGTTATTAGAATACACATGAATGTAGGAAATTACAGTTATTAGAATACACATGAATGTAGAAAATTACAGTTATTAGAATGCACATGAATGTAGGAAATTACAGTTATTAGAATACACATGCATGTAGGAAATTACAGTTATTAGAATTCACATGAATGTAGGAAATTACAGTTATTAGAATTGAGTAATTGATAAATTCTTAATATTCATGTACGTTAACCCTTTGCATGCTAGCGGCCGATCAAATCACATTTGCAAACAGCATAGAGCCAGATCAAACAGCATTTAAAGCAGCATTACATCGTAATAAAGGATGTTTTGGGTAAAATATAAATACTAATGTGTGTATGTTTACAAAAATCGAAATAGTCGCTCAGAAACGATAAAATTCCAATAAATTTAAACCATCGTATACGCGAATTTGTTTATCAACACACGAAATGTAAACACGCACAGCGCGCATGCGTGAAACAACAGAGGATGTAGAAAACAACGTATATATTTTGAACATGAAAGACTATCTATCTATCTTCATCTAATGTCGAACCCCTCGCGAGGATGTAGAAATGTCCCTACAAGACTTAGCTAACAGAGGTATGTATCAATATATCAAGTAATTTAATTAAAAATGACAATGTGGGACGAATGGGGACGATGTATTCCGAATGTAAACAAGTGCAGACGATGTGTTCCGGTTGTAAACAAGTGCGTGACCGATCGACTCGGAAAGTCCTACTTTCGGTTTCGAGTTTGTTTTATCGCAAAAAAACACTGTTTACCAAATGAATATAAGCATACAAAGCATGTTAGAATGTGTAGCAGCATTGCTACCCATACGTAAAAAATGAATTTTATTTCAAACAATGTAATGCTGCTTTAATGTGGAGCTAAAACACTTGCCTGGAAATGTGATTTGATTTACTCAGCAGGCAATGGGTTAAATGCAATATATGATATATGCATTGGTTGAGAATGTTTTAGAGGTTAGCACGTTTGTTGGTCTTTGGACCTACCTCACATTTGGAACTTGTGTATGTAGGTATTGGATGGCTAACGACATCTGCCACACAATCCTGACCCTAATCACCTCCTTTAGCTGTACTTTCTTTTTCATAATAGCCTCATGAAGATCACCATTCTTGCAGTAGGGGGAAATAAACCAGAACTCACTGCGTAGACTGTAATTTAAATAGTGGCATCCATGGTCCAGTGGTAGAGCGTCAGATTTGGAAACGATTGTAGTAGTATGTATGTAGTGTCATTAAGCAAGGCACCTCACACACATTGCTTAGTACTGGTTAACCACTTATGGGTTGTTTTACAATCAGGGTACATGTAGGTTAATGCCACACAATTAAATAATATGGGTAATTATCTGTACTTATACTAGCAACTAAGTATGTTAAAGCATTCAGTCCTGTTGTATATGTCTACCATAGCGAAAAAATTATTCAAATCACAGAATTATTGACTGAAATATGGCAAAATGGCAAGTTTTGGACAATAAACATCAGTCTCATTTGACTAATTATAATATTTGAGTAGGCTCACTCCCCTAAAACCACCATTAGTTGGTAATAAAAGCTGAATAATCAAGCATATAAATGTTTTGGAATGTAATCAAAATAAACTTCGCAAGATTGTGAACATTTTATTTCTCGTGTATGTGATCCGAAAATATGATACAGATTCCGTCAAAAAATGTCCTCTCCGAAATGTCCTCCATTTTCCATTCTCATCAAGAATGATATGGACGCATTTTTTTAAATAAATAATCTACAGAAATATTACATGAAGTTGCATGAATCATTTTGTATACAAGTTCTGCCGTTTTAGTTGTAATGTGGGCCAAAAGATGGGTATCTATGATTCCGTCAAAAAATGTCCTCTCCGAGAAATACAACATTGGCTCATTACTCGTGAACATATGTTTTAGGCCAAAAAATCAACATCGGCAACATTGACGCCTAAATTTTTTCACGTAATCACACCAGTTTGCTATGAAATAAAAATAATTTTTAAGCTAAATGATACACTTCAATTTTGCACCCTTATGAGACTAGTTGTGTACCCTGATTTTAAAACAACCCTTATGTCGGCTAAGTTTGCCCAGGAAAATATGTCTACGTCCCCGCAACGGGTTTGACATTAATGGAACATACATACAAATAGTATTTATTTATTTACGCATTTACAGAATAATACAACAATCAGAAACCAAGTGTAAGAATTGTAAGACAACCACGATCTGCAAAACAAGCTTTATATAGAGGTTATACAAATTATAATTACAGTAAGAATGGTGTCAGTGGTCACCTCTATTAAGCAGCCAACATGTATTAAGCAGGCAGTTTCCAGATTCCCAATATGTTGTTTTATTAATAAAATTATTATACATTTGACCTCTATTAAGCAGTCACCTGTGCTAAGCAACCACTTCTGTGATTCACTTGACTTAAGAAAGGTTTGACAGCATAGTATATCTGGGACATGCTGCAGACTGCGATTTCTGCACGTCCTGTCCAACCAACTAACCACGATCACCGACCTTAGACAGGCACTCCTTGAGGAATGGGCTATACCCCAACAAGATTTGAAGACTAATGTGTAGGCGTTGTCAAGCCGTTATCAATGCGTGTGGACACCGCACACGATATTAAAGACAACTTTTAATTTCCAAACGTTATTGGTTCTAGGCCATACAGTCAAACCTGTGTCAGTGGTCACCTCTATTATACAGTCAAACCTGTGTCAGTGGTCACCTCTATTATACAGTCAAACCTGTGTCAGTGGTCACCTCTATTATACAGTCAAACCTGTAATCAGGAGCTAGTTTCAAGATTCCCAATATGCTAGCTTACTATACATTTGACCTATATTAAGCAGCCACCTGCGCTAAGCAGACACTTTCTGTGATTCCCTTGGCTGGCTGCTTAAGAAAGGTTTGACTGTACTATGAAATGGCAAAACACTCCCCTCCTACCAGTGCCACGCTTTAGCGATCTTCCAATAATTGTTCCACTACAAATAATGCTTGAATTAATGAATTTGCAATCTTCAACTGTTTACTGCCGAACAATCAGTTTATGATTGGCAGACATAGTCTAGAACAGTCAGTTAATCTATGTGCAAGTTCGAAAGATAAAAGGATCTACAAAACTATAGTTAAAAGCAGACAGTACAAGGATTAGAGAGAGTTCGAGTCCAGTCTGCTAACAAAAGTCGACAGGCTGAGACTCAACTGTATATATGTCATAGACTGTTCCATAGCCCGATTGTTCTTGGGAAAAATGAGTTGGCATGATATTGGGTTTTGACTGTGGGAATAGATGGTTAAGGTTTCTTGTGAGTGTTAGGTGATGGTGATCTACAGCAACTAGTTCATTTCTTATTTAGTAAAACATGATCAGTGGTTTGATTTCGTAAATGTTATAAAGTTTTCCATTTGAGCGTGGATATCATTTGTGATACACTACTAGTGTACTTGTAATCATTGAATATAGAACGGGCTGCATAGATCTTCAGAGCATTTCTAGTTTGTAGGTGAGGTGTTTCTGCCAGGGATTCCAGACTGTGGACCATTATTCAACCTGCGGACGGACATAAGTGGTATATGTGATTTCCTTGTCCTGTCTGTTATTAGTTTTAACATTCCTTTTGATGACGCGGAGGGTGTTGTTAGCTTTTGAGGTAATATTATTGATGTGTCGGGCCCAGTTGGTATTTTTACTAATGGTGACTCTGAGATATTTGGAGTGTTCAGTTGACCTTAATTGTGTATTATGTAACATAATGGGGTTTGTTTTCTACGAATTCTCATTTACCATTTCTTTTCCCAAGATTCTAAGATGTGTAGGTCATGTTGTAGAGCTTCGGGCTGGGATTTGATGGTGAGTTAGGCGATGGTGTCGTCGGCAATGAGGTGGGCCCGACTTTTGATGCTGTTTGGTAGGTCATTTATATAGGATTGAAAGAGACAGGCCCCAGAACAACAGACCCATGGGGACACCTGAGAGAACTGGTAACCTGTCAGAGCATTTACAGTCGACGAGAACCTGTTGTGACCTGTTATCCGTGTTTGAGTTTGTGGATGAGCTTGTGGTGATCTACTTTGTAAAATGCTTTACTGAAATCCATTATGATCACATACGTCCAGTGACAGAGCTCGAGATTGTCAGCTATGTCTTGTGTGAAACCAAAGTGTTTAGAGTTTGTGGATGAGCTTGCTTTACTGAACTCCATTATGATGACATCCGTCTGGCTCGACTGGCTCGAATTGGGTTTCACAGCTGTGTTTTGACCTGAACTCATGCAGCTTATGGGCTAAGAATATGGTGAGAGTTTGAGTATGACATAACGTTGGAAACCAGGATGTGTTCTAAGAATTTGGAAGCTATACATGTTAGAGAAATTGGGCAGTAGTTGCTAGGTTTGGACATTTGACCCATTTTCGTATACCGGTATATGGGAGATATAGCTGCATGACTCTAATCATCTGGGACAGTGCTGGTGTCAAGTAACCTTTGAAAGATGTATGTTAGCATGGGGGGCAATTTCGCAGTGCAGTTGCTTAAGTAACCTAGGTGAAATCTGGAGATCAGGACCCGAGGCCTTATTGGGGCTTAGACCTGACATGAGCTTAGTTTATACAAATTTATTTTAGCTCGATTGCGAAACAAGTTATTTCAACTTATATAAATCACTCTCGAGACCTCATTCCTGATGGAATCCATCGCCACGAGGGAGAGAGAAGAAGCAACGTGGAATTTAAATGCCTTGCCTAAGGGCACAATCATAACGGCTCCAGTGGGGCTCGAACTCCGGACCTTTCGCACCTGAAACGAACGCTCATCCACTGCGCTATCGCGACTTCCACATGAGCTTATCAACTCCTTGCACTGTGATAGTGATTGGTGGCGTGGGTGAGTGGGCATTGAGGCTGCACTTTTTGACAATTGTTTGAGACTGAGGGGGGGCCGAGAAAAGAGATATTGGCTTTTAACGTTGGGTCAGAATGGATTTGACAATTACTACCGAGTGGGACTATTCCAGAATTTTCAGTTTTGTCGGGTTTGATGAAGGAGTAGAACGTGTTCTGTTGACCTGCATTACTGATGTCATTAAAGATGACCGACTCTTGAGTGTGACCAACAAGAATTTCTGATCTTTTGTATGATGGATTTTAATGATTTGAATTTGCTGACCATGTTTTTATTTGTTGTTGGTGACCTTTTGAGTTTTGAATAAATTTTGTCACTTTTTCTAATGAGCTTTACTATTTCGTGTGATATCCATGACTACACAATTCCTTCCCTTCATTGTTAATACCCTCCTGGATTACTTCCCTTATTATCCTTGTTACACTGTAACATTAATAATTCCTTTGGCTGTCCGATTGGCGCAGTGGTTAGCGTGCTCGCTTCTCACCAATGTAACAAGGTTAGATTCTCGGACCGGGAAGTATGTGAGATGATATGGTGGTCGCCAGATCGGACAGGTGGGTTTTCTACGATTTCCTCCCACACGAATGACCACATTTAGGCTTCCATCCGCGCCAACGAGAGTGATTAATATAAGTTGTTAAAACTTGCTTCGCAATCGTTTATTAACAATTCCTATCAAATGTAGTATGTAGTAGTATTTACTTTTCTTCAGGTCAATAGCTCAAACAATTCGTCTGATCTATTGACATGAAGACTTATGGATAATTGTTTTATTATATAGAATAAATCAAAGTCTTAAATAAACACCACCATTATTTACGTTATTCTTGGAATTAGTATCAGTCATACAAATATATGGCACTTCGATTAGCAAAGTTTACCAAGCATGGGGCCATTCGCAATATCATAAGAGCCTTATTTGTTAGAACACAAAGTTATTTACAAATATAAATTTGCAAGATCAGTGACTACCATATCACTTCTCATCAGCTCGTTGTTATTTGTAGAAAAGCTCATGAATTCGCAATCGCAACCAAAATCTACAGCGCCAACATGCTAGCGTAACAACGTACAACGTAAATACCGGATTGGACCGAAACTGTGGAAAATAGGTCGAATAGTCAAGCATTACTCACATCCACATGAACGGGTTTCAGCCAATCAAACTGCAGAATTATCAATGATATATAATAATATGCTATAAAGACAGTACCTATTCGTACGTTCCAAAACAGCTAACAGCGGAAGAGTAAATGGATGCAGAATTCTGGATGCCATCATTTCCTGTAAAAAAGGAATTTGCTGAATTGGTGTTTGTGCCAGATAGGATCATTGATAGTATAGGACTAACAATATAGATCTATCATTTTAACAGATAGTTTATCGTTATTAGCAACTCAAGGGCACTAAGTCTGAACAAACTGATGAGAATGAGAGAATGTGCTTGGGCTAAATATCATTTAAATGTCATAAAAAAAAATATTTCAGGAAAGATTCAGCATATAATTGTACTACAAGCATTGGTAAACAATGCAGATACCATCGGAAACGATTGGTAAACAATGCAGATACCATCAGAAGCCATTGTTAAATAATGCAGATACCATCGGAAACCATTGTTAAACAATGCAGATACCATTGGAAACCATTGTTAAACAATGCAGATACCATTGGAAACCATTGTTAAACAATGCAGATACCATTGGAAACGATTGGTAAACAATGCAGATACTATCGGAAGCGATTGGTAAACAATGCAGATACCATCAGAAGCCATTGTTAAGCAATGCAGATACCATTGGAAATGATTGGTAAACAATTCAGATAACATTGGAAACGATTGGTAAACAATGCAGATACCATCGGAAACCATTGGTAGACAATACAGATACCATCGGATACCATTGTTAAACAATGCAGATACCATCGGCATCCATTGTTAAGCAATGCAGATACTATCGGGAACGTTTGGTAAACAAGGCAGATACCATCGGAAACCATTGGTAGACAATACAGATACCATCGGAAACCATTGTTGAACAATGCAGATACCATCGGAAACCATTGATAAACAAAGCAGATACCATCGGAAACCATTGTTAAACAATGCAGATACAATCGGAAACCATTGTTAAACAATGCAAATACCATCAGAAACCATTGTTAAACAATGCAGATACCATCGGAAACCATTGTTAAACAATGCAGATACCATCGGAAACCATTGTTAAACAATGCAGATACCATCGGAAACCATTGTTATAAACAATGCAGATACCATTGGAAACCATTGGTAAACAATGCAGACACCATTGGAAACCATTGGTAAACAATGCAGACACCATCGGAAACCATTGTTAAACAATGCAGATACCATCGGAAACCATTGTTAAACAATGCAGATACTATTGGAAACCATTGTTAAACAATGCAGATACCATCGGAAACGATTGGTAAACAATGCAGATACCATCGGAAACCATTGTTAAACAATGCAGATACCATTGGAAACCATTGATAAACAATACAGATACCATCGGAAACCATTGTTAAACAATGCAGATACCATCAGAAACGATTGGTAAACAATTCCGATACAATCGGAAACCATTGTTAAACAATGCAGATACCATTGGAAACGGTTGGTAGACAATGCAGATACCATCGTAAACCATTGGTAGACAATAACTATTTCATCGGAAACCATTGGTAAACAATAACTATTCAATGGTAAACAATGCAGATACCATCGGAAACCATTGGTAAACAATTTGCAGATACAATCTGAAACCATTGTTAAACAATGCAGATACTATCGGAAACCATTGTTAAACAATGCAGATACCATCGGAAACCATTGGTAAACAATAACTATTCCATGGTAAACAATGCAGATAGAATCGGAAACCATTGTTAAACAATGCAGATACTATCGGAAACCATTGTTAAACAATGCAGATACCATCGGAAACCATTGGTAAACAATAACTATTCCATGGTAAACAATGCAGATAGAATCGGAAACCATTGTTAAACAATGCAGATACTATCGGAAACCATTGTTAAACAATGCAGATACCATCGGAAACCATTGGTAAACAATAACTATTCCATGGTAAACAATGCAGATAGAATCGGAAACCATTGTTAAACAATGCAGATACCATCGGAAACCATTGTTAAACAATGCAGATACGATCGGAAACCATTGTTAAACAATGCAGATACCATCGGAAACCATTGTTAAACAATGCAGATACCATCGGAAACCATTGTTAAACAATGCAGATACTATCGGAAACCATTGTTAAACAATGCAGATACGATCGGAAACCATTGTTAAACAATGCAGATACCATCGGAAACCATTGGTAAACAATGAAGATACCATCGGAAACCATTGTTAAACAATGCAGATACGATCGGAAACCATGGGTAAACAATGCAGATACCATAGGAAACCATTGGTAGACAATACAGATACCATCGGAAACCATTGTTGAACAATGCAGATACCATCGGAAACCATTGTTAAACAAAGCAGATACCATCGGAAACCATTGTTAAACAATGCAAATACCATCAGAAACCATTGCTAAACAATGCAGATACCATCGGAAACCATTGTTAAACAATGCAGATACCATCGGAAACCATTGTTAAACAATGCAGATACCATCGGAAACCATTGTTATAAACAATGCAGATAATATCGGAAACCATTGTTAAACAATGCAGATACCATTGGAAACCATTGATAAACAATGCAGACACCATCGGAAACCATTGTTAAACAATGCAGATACCATCGGAAACCATTGTTAAACAATGCAGATACTATTGGAAACCATTGTTAAACAATGCAGATACCATCGGAAACGATTGGTAAACAATGCAGATAGAATCGGAAACCATTGTTAAACAATGCAGATACCATCGGAAACCATTGTTAAACAATGCAGATACCATCGGAAACCATTGGTAAACAATGAAGATACCATCGGAAACCATTGTTAAACAATGCAGATACGATCGGAAACCATTGTTAAACAATGCAGATACCATCGGAAACCATTGGTAAACAATGAAGATACCATCGGAAACCATTGTTAAACAATGCAGATACCATCGGAAACCATGGGTAAACAATGCAGATACCATCGGAAACGATTGGTAAACAATGCAGATACCATAGGAAACCATTGGTAGACAATACAGATACCATCGGAAACCATTGTTGAACAATGCAGATACCATCAGACACCATTGTTAAACAAAGCAGATACCATCGGAAACCATTGTTAAACAATGCAGATAACATCGGAAACCATTGTTATAACAATGCAGATAATATCGGAAACCATTGTTAAACAATGCAGATAACATCGGAAACCATTGTTATAAACAATGCAGATAACATCGGAAACCATTGTTATAAACAATGCAGATAATATCGGAAACCATTGTTAAACAAAGCAGATACCATCGGAAACCATTGTTATAAACAATGCAGATAATATCGGAAACCATTGTTAAACAATGCAGATACCATTGGAAACCATTGGTAAGCAATGCAGACACCATCGGAAACCATTGTTAAACAATGCAGATACCATCGGAAACCATTGTTAAACAATGCAGATACCATCGGAAACCATTGTTATAAACAATGCAGATAATATCGGAAACCATTGATAAACAATGCAGACACCATCGGAAACCATTGTTAAACAATGCAGATACCATCGGAAACCATTGTTAAACAATGCAGATACTATTGGAAACCATTGTTAAACAATGCAGATACCATCGGAAACGATTGGTAAACAATGCAGATAGAATCGGAAACCATTGTTAAACAATGCAGATACCATCGGAAACCATTGTTAAACAATGCAGATACCATCGGAAACCATTGGTAAACAATGAAGATACCATCGGAAACCATTGTTAAACAATGCAGATACGATCGGAAACCATTGTTAAACAATGCAGATACCATCGGAAACCATTGGTAAACAATGAAGATACCATCGGAAACCATTGTTAAACAATGCAGATACCATCGGAAACCATTGTTAAACAATGCAGATACCATCGGAAACCATTGTTAAACAATGCAGATACCATCGGAAACCATGGGTAAACAATGCAGATACCATCGGAAACGATTGGTAAACAATGCAGATACCATAGGAAACCATTGGTAGACAATACAGATACCATCGGAAACCATTGTTGAACAATGCAGATACCATCAGACACCATTGTTAAACAAAGCAGATACCATCGGAAACCATTGTTAAACAATGCAGATAACATCGGAAACCATTGTTATAAACAATGCAGATAATATCGGAAACCATTGTTAAACAATGCAGATAACATCGGAAACCATTGTTATAAACAATGCAGATAACATCGGAAACCATTGTTATAAACAATGCAGATAATATCGGAAACCATTGTTAAACAAAGCAGATACCATCGGAAACCATTGTTATAAACAATGCAGATAATATCGGAAACCATTGTTAAACAATGCAGATACCATTGGAAACCATTGGTAAACAATGCAGACACCATCGGAAACCATTGTTAAACAATGCAGATACCATCGGAAACCATTGTTAAACAATGCAGATACTATTGGAAACCATTGTTAAACAATGCAGATACCATCGGAAACGATTGGTAAACAATGCAGATACCATCAGAAGCCATTGCTAACAATGCAGATACCATCGGAAACCATTGTTAAACAATGCAGATACCATTGGAAACCATTGATAAACAATACAGATACCATCGGAAACCATTGTTAAACAATGCAGATACCATCGGAAACGATTGGTAAACAATTCCAATACAATCGGAAACCATTGTTAAACAATGCAGATACCATCGGAAACGGTTGGTAGACAATGCAGATACCATCGTAAACCATTGGTAGACAATAACTATTTCATCGGAAACCATTGGTAAACAATAACTATTCAATGGTAAACAATGCAGATACCATCGGAAACCATTGGTAAACAATGCAGATACAATCTGAAACCATTGTTAAACAATGCAGATACCATCGGAAACCATTGTTAAACAATGCAGATACCATCGGAAACGGTTGGTAGACAATGCAGATACCATCGTAAACCATTGGTAGACAATAACTATTTCATCGGAAACCATTGGTAAACAATAACTATTCAATGGTAAACAATGCAGATACCATCGGAAACCATTGGTAAACAATGCAGATACAATCTGAAACCATTGTTAAACAATGCAGATACCATCGGAAACCATTGGTAAACAATACAGATACCATCGGAAACCATTGGTAAACAATAACTATTCCATGGTAAACAATGCAGATACTATCGGAAACCATTGTTAAACAATGCAGATACCATCGGAAACCATTGGTAAACAATAACTATTCCATGGTAAACAATGCAGATAGAATCGGAAACCATTGTTAAACAATGCAGATACTATCGGAAACCATTGTTAAACAATGCAGATACCATCGGAAACCATTGTTAAACAATGCAGATACCATCGGAAACCATTGTTAAACAATGCAGATACTATCGGAAACCATTGTTAGACAATGCAGATACGATCGGAAACCATTGTTAAACAATGCAGATACAATCGGAAACCATTGGTAAACAATGAAGATACCATCGGAAACCATTGTTAAACAATGCAGATACCATCAGAAGCCATTGTTAACAATGCAGACACTATTGGAAACCATTGTTAAACAATGCAGATACCATCGGAAACGATTGGTAAACAATGCAGATACCATCAGAAGCCATTGTTAACAATGCAGATACCATCGGAAACCATTGTTAAACAATGCAGATACCATTGGAAACCATTGATAAACAATACAGATACCATCGGAAACCATTGTTAAACAATGCAGATACCATCGGAAACGATTGGTAAACAATTCCAATACAATCGGAAACCATTGTTAAACAATGCAGATACCATCGGAAATGATTGGTAAACAATTCCGATACAATCGGAAACCATTGTTAAACAATGCAGATACCATTGGAAACGGTTGGTAGACAATGCAGATACCATCGTAAACCATTGGTAGACAATAACTATTTCATCGGAAACCATTGGTAAACAATAACTATTCAATGGTAAACAATGCAGATACCATTGGAAACGGTTGGTAGACAATGCAGATACCATCGGAAACCATTGGTAAACAATAACTATTCCATGGTAAACAATGCAGATAGAATCGGAAACCATTGTTAAACAATGCAGATTCTATCGGAAACCATTGTTAAACAATGCAGATACCATCGGAAACCATTGGTAAACAATAACTATTCCATGGTAAACAATGCAGATAGAATCGGAAACCATTGTTAAACAATGCAGATACCATCGGAAACCATTGTTAAACAATGCAGATACCATCGGAAACCATTGGTAAACAATGAAGATACCATCGGAAACCATTGTTAAACAATGCAGATACGATCGGAAACCATTGTTAAACAATGCAGATACCATCGGAAACCATTGGTAAACAATGAAGATACCATCGGAAACCATTGTTAAACAATGCAGATACCATCGGAAACCATTGTTAAACAATGCAGATACCATCGGAAACCATTGTTAAACAATGCAGATACCATCGGAAACCATGGGTAAACAATGCAGATACCATCGGAAACGATTGGTAAACAATGCAGATACCATAGGAAACCATTGGTAGACAATACAGATACCATCGGAAACCATTGTTGAACAATGCAGATACCATCAGAAACCATTGTTAAACAAAGCAGATACCATCGGAAACCATTGTTAAACAATGCAGATAACATCGGAAACCATTGTTATAAACAATGCAGATAATATCGGAAACCATTGTTAAACAATGCAGATAACATCGGAAACCATTGTTATAAACAATGCAGATAACATCGGAAACCATTGTTATAAACAATGCAGATAATATCGGAAACCATTGTTAAACAAAGCAGATACCATCGGAAACCATTGTTATAAACAATGCAGATAATATCGGAAACCATTGTTAAACAATGCAGATACCATTGGAAACCATTGGTAAACAATGCAGACACCATCGGAAACCATTGTTAAACAATGCAGATACCATCGGAAACCATTGTTAAACAATGCAGATACTATTGGAAACCATTGTTAAACAATGCAGATACCATCGGAAACGATTGGTAAACAATGCAGATACCATCAGAAGCCATTGTTAACAATGCAGATACCATCGGAAACCATTGTTAAACAATGCAGATACCATTGGAAACCATTGATAAACAATACAGATACCATCGGAAACCATTGTTAAACAATGCAGATACCATCGGAAACGATTGGTAAACAATTCCAATACAATCGGAAACCATTGTTAAACAATGCAGATACCATTGGAAATGGTTGGTAGACAATGCAGATACCATCGTAAACCATTGGTAGACAATAACTATTTCATCGGAAACCATTGGTAAACAATAACTATTCAATGGTAAACAATGCAGATACCATCGGAAACCATTGGTAAACAATGCAGATACAATCTGAAACCATTGTTAAACAATGCAGATACCATCGGAAACCATTGGTAAACAATACAGATACCATCGGAAACCATTGGTAAACAATAACTATTCCATGGTAAACAATGCAGATACTATCGGAAACTATTGTTAAACAATGCAGATACCATCGGAAACCATTGGTAAACAATAACTATTCCATGGTAAACAATGCAGATAGAATCGGAAACCATTGTTAAACAATGCAGATACTATCGGAAACCATTGTTAAACAATGCAGATACCATCGGAAACCATTGTTAAACAATGCAGATACCATCGGAAACCATTGTTAAACAATGCAGATACTATCGGAAACCATTGTTAGACAATGCAGATACGATCGGAAACCATTGTTAAACAATGCAGATACAATCGGAAACCATTGGTAAACAATGAAGATACCATCGGAAACCATTGTTAAACAATGCAGATACCATCGGAAACCATTGTTAAACAATGCAGATACTATCGGAAACCATTGTTAAACAATGCAGATACCATCGGAAACCATTGTTAAACAATGCAGATACCATCGGAAACCATTGGTAAACAATGAAGATACCATCGGAAACCATTGTTAAACAATGCAGATACCATCGGAAACCATTGGTAAACAATGAAGATACCATCGGAAACCATTGGTAAACAATGAAGATACCATCGGAAACCATTGTTAAACAATGCAGATACCATCGGAAACCATTGGTAAACAATGAAGATACCATCGGAAACCATTGTTAAACAATGCAGATACCATCGGAAACCATTGATAAACAATGAAGATACCATCGGAAACCATTGTTAAACAATGCAGATACCATCGGAAACCATTGCTAAACAATGCAGATAGAATCGGAAACCATTGTTAAACAATGCAGATACCATCGTAAACCATTGGTAAACAATGCAGATACCATCGGAAAGCATTGGTAAACAATACAGATACCATCGGAAACCATTGTTAAGCAATGCAGATACCATCAGAAGCCATTGTTAAGCAGTGCAGATACCATCGGAAACGTTTGGTAAACAATGCAGATACCATCGGAAACCATTGCTAAACAATGCAGATACCATCGGAAACCATTGATAAACAATGCAGATAGAATCGGAAACCATTGGTAAACAATGCAGATACCATCGGAAACCATTGGTAAACAATGCAGATACCATCGGAAACCATTGATAAACAATGCAGATAGAATCGGAAACCATTGGTAAACAATGCAGATACCATCGGAAAGCATTGGTAAACAATGCAGATACCATCGGAAACCATGGGTAAACAATGCAGATAGAATCGGAAACCATTGGTAAACAATGCAGATACCATCGGAAAGCATTGGTAAACAATGCAGATACCATCGGAAAGCATTGGTAAACAATGCAGATACCATCGGAAAGCATTGGTAAACAATGCAGATACCATCGGAAAGCATTGGTAAACAATGCAGATACCATCGGAAAGCATTGGTAAACAATGCAGATACCATCGGAAACCATTGGTAAACAATGCAGATACCATCGGAAAGCATTGGTAAACAATGCAGATACCATCGGAAACCATTGGTAAACAATGCAGATACCATCGGAAAGCATTGGTAAACAATGCAGATACCATCGGAAAGCATTGGTAAACAATGCAGATACCATCGGAAAGCATTGGTAAACAATGCAGATACCATCGGAAAGCATTGGTAAACAATGCAGATACCATCGGAAAGCATTGGTAAACAATGCAGATACCATCGGAAACCATTGGTAAACAATGCAGATACCATCGGAAAGCATTGGTAAACAATGCAGATACCATCGGAAACCATTGGTAAACAATGCAGATACCATCGGAAAGCATTGGTAAACAATGCAGATACCATCGGAAAGCATTGGTAAACAATGCAGATACCATCGGAAAGCATTGGTAAACAATGCAGATACCATCGGAAACCATTGGTAAACAATGCAGATACCATCGGAAAGCATTGGTAAACAATGCAGATACCATCGGAAACCATGGATAAACAATGCAGATAGAATCGGAAACCATTGGTAAACAATGCAGATAGAATCGGAAACCATTGGTAAACAATACAGATACCATCGTAAACCATTGGTAAACAATGCAGATACCATCGGAAAGCATTGGTAAACAATGCAGATACCATCGGAAAGCATTGGTAAACAATGCAGATACCATCGGAAAGCATTGGTAAACAATGCAGATACCATCGGAAAGCATTGGTAAACAATGCAGATACCATCGGAAAGCATTGGTAAACAATGCAGATACCATCGGAAAGCATTGGTAAACAATGCAGATACCATCGGAAAGCATTGGTAAACAATGCAGATACCATCGGAAAGCATTGGTAAACAATACAGATACCATCGGAAACCATTGGTAAGCAATAACTATTTCATTGGAAAACATTGGTAAACAATAACTATTTCATTGGAAAACATTGGTAAACAATACAAATTACACTGTCAAACATATGTAAACGATACTGTCGCCATCAACAAGCAGTACATATGAGATAAAAATGTGATTACGCGTCTGACTGATGTGGACTTCTCTGTAGTATTTGCTCGGATCTTTTTCAAAGCAACTCTTATACCAAACCCCTTAAGTACTCCTTCACCTGAAAGACAATCACACATTAACATGTGCCATAACTGATAATCACATTTAGGTTTCTCGGATCAACATTATCTCACGTTATAGAAAAAGTGGTTTACTATTAAATATTAGCACACTCATATTTTCATACAATATCGCTTACTTTTGTATACAATCCCAAATCCACCTTTTCCAATCGGTGAAGTGCACTTATCGTTCAGGAGTAGTATGTCTTCACTAGAAAGTTTAATCAATCTGCCGTCAAATACACATGAATCTTTTGGTGATCTATGTCTTTTACGTTTCATTCGATCGTGCAATGATTCTTCTTCCGGTTGTCCTCCGCCAGTTGTTTTTAATTCATGTTCGTGTGTTCCATCAATTTCTTCATTAGCACCCATATGAGCATGCAATTAGAAATATATCACGGAGGCAACTGTAAACATAGTTACTAGTCAGTCTACAGTCCAGTTCTAACTGGCTAGTGTCATACCATCCATATGAGTTGGCAATTAGAAATATATCACGGAGGCAACTGTAAACATAGTTACTAGTCAGTCTACAGTCCAGTTCTAACTGACTAGTGTCATACCAATACCATCCATATGAGTTGGCAATTAGAAATATATCACGGAGGCAACTGTAAACATAGTTACTAGTCAGTCTACGGTCCAGTTCTAACTGGCTAGTGTCATACCATCCATATGAGCTGGCAATTAGAAATATATCACGGAGGCAACTGTAAACATAGTTACTAGTCAGTCTACAGTCCAGTTCTAACTGGCTAGTGTCATACCATCCATATGAGCTGGCAATTAGAAATATATCACGGAGGCAACTGTAAACATAGTTACTAGTCAGTCTACAGTCCAGTTCTAACTGGCTAGTGTCATACCATCCATGAACGTGAATAATAAGTGTATTTCATTGTCGACTAATTGTACGTGGAAAATCATCAGAAGATTCCCAATGTATTTCAGACTCGGCTGATAATTAGATACAAGACCTTGTAGATACTAGAAAACAGGCAAACAAGAGCACCACCAATGGTATCAATACATGACTCAAAAGTGCCGACTTACAGTATTGTGCTTTAATATGTAAAGGATGGTGAAGATGATCTCGATAACAGTGATATATAAAACCATACATCAATGCGGAGCACTGGGGTCTATGGAGACTATCACATATATCTGCCAAGTATGAAGAAAATATGGCAACGTGTTGCTTATAAATCTTTGAAAATGGACGTTCCAGGTCAATGTCAATGTATCACACTGTCAATCTCTAACAGTGCTGGACATGGGCTCATTCTAGGTCAGAATATTTGGGAGAAGTGAGAAAGCGCGCGATTGCGTACTTACAATGTAAATAGTGTTATTTAATAAAACTTTAACAAAACAGGGTTAAAATACACAGTATGATCATTAAATACAACATTTGAATAGAAGGAGTGCTTTATAAATGGGACAGTGTATCTTACTGGACAAAATTTGGTGTGAAAATTGTAAAAAAAGAAAATACAAAATTGATGTTGTCAGGGAGAAGTGGGGCTCACAATGGGCGAACAGTTTGCACAAGTCAACTTCTAGAATGAGCCCTGAATCTGATAGAAATGAAGGTGATATTGAAACAACCAAAGACAATGTGGAAAAACATGAATGAGCAAGAGTACTGTGGTGGATATCAACCGAATGCAGGTGCTTACTACAAGTTTGTGACATTAACAGAAGTCTCACAGAGAATGTCAATATTTCTATCATAAGGTGGAGGGCTAATAAGTACCCTAAAACAAACTTAAAATGGCGTTGTTTACATAATAATTTTGTTATTGAAAATGATGTCAATATAGATGTTCTATGTGTACAATTAATTGGTTGAAAGCAGTTGTCTCTGTGGCACAGAGGTAACATAGCTAGTAACCAATAGTTTGGGAGTTCGAATCACATTTATCGCTTCTACTTTTTATTTATGTAGTTCTTATTGATTTCTATTCATTTATCCCTTACACAAACCAATTTTATCCATTACACAAACCAATTTTATCTCTTACACAAACAAACTTATCCCTTACACAAACAAACTTATCCCTTACACAAACCAATTTTATCCCTTACATAAACCAATTTTATCTCTTACACAACCAACTTATCCCTTACACAAACCAAATGTATCTCTTACACAAACCAACTTATCCCTTACACAAACCAAGTTTATCCCTTACACAAATCACTGTATCCCCTACACAAACAAATTGTATCTCTTACACACACCAACTTATCCTTACACAAATCAATGTATCCCTTACACAAACAAATTTTATCTCTTACACAAACCATGTACCCTTACACAAACCAATTTTATCTCTTACACAACCAACTTATCCCTTACACAAACCAATTTATCCCTTACACAAACCAATTTTATCCCTTACACAAACCAATTTTATCTCTTACACAAACAAACTTATCCCTTACACAAACCAATTTTATCCCTTACACAAACCAATTTTATCTCTTACACAAACCAAGTTATCCCTTACACAAACCAATTTTATCCCTTACACACATCAATGTATCCCTTACTCAAACCAATTTTATCCCTTACACAAATCAATGTATCACTTACACAAACCAATGTTATCCCTTACACAAACAAATTTTATCTCTTACACAAACCAATGTACCCTTACACAAACAAATTTTTTCTCTTACACAAACAAACTTATCCCTTACACAAACCAATTTATCCCTTACACAAACCAATTTTATCTCTTACTCAACCAACTTATCCCTTACACAAACCAATTTTATCCCTTACACAAATCAATGTATCCCTTACACAAACCAAATTTGATCCCTTACCCAAATCAATGTATCCCTTACACAAACCAATTTTATCCCTTACACAAACAAATTTTATCTCTTACACAAACCAATTTTATCCCTTACACAAATCAATGTATCCCTTACACAAACCAATTTTATCCCTTACACAAACACATTTTATCTCTTACAGAAACCAATGTACCCTTACACAAACAAATTTGATCTCTTACACAAACCAATTTTATCCCTTACACAAACCAATTTTATCTCTTACACAAACCAATTTTATCTCTTACACAAACCAATTTTATCTCCTACAAAAACAAACTTATCCCTTACACAAACCAATTTTATCCCTTACACAATCCAATTGTATCTCTTACACAACCAACTTATCCCTTACACAAACCAATTTTATCTCTTACACAAACCAATTTTATCCCTTACACAAATCAAAGTATCCCTTACACAAACCAACTTTATCCCTTACACAAATCAATGTATCCCTTACACAAACCAATTTTATCCCTTACACAAACCAATTTTATCTCTTACACAAACAAACTTATCCCTTACACAAACCAATTTTATCCCTTAAACAAACCAATTTTATCTCTTACACAACCAACTTATCCCTTACACAAACCAAATTTATCTCTTACACAAACCAACTTATCCCTTACACAAACCAATTTTATCCCTTACACAAATCAATGTATCCCCTACACAAACCAATTTTATCCCTTACACAAACAAATTGTATCTCTTACACACACCAACTTATCCTTACACAAATCAATGTATCCCTTACACAAACAAATTGTATCTCTTACACAAACCAATGTACCCTTACACAAACCAATTTTATCTCTTACACAAACCAATTTCATCTCTTACACAAACCAATTTTATCTCTTACACAAACCAATTTATCCCTTACACAAACCAATTTTATCCCTTACACAATTCAATTTTATCTCTTACACAATCAACTTATCCCTTACACAAACCAATTTTATCTCTTACACAAACCAACTTATCCCTTACACAAACCAATGTTATCCCTTACACACATCAATGTATCCCTTACACAAACAAATGTTATCTCTTAAACAAACCAATGTTATCCCTTACACAAATCAATGTATCCCTTACACAAACCAATTTTATCCCTTACACAAATCAATGTATCCCTTACACAAACCAATGTTATCCCCTACACAAACCAAGTTTATCTCTTACACAAAACAATGTACCCTTACACAAACAAATTTGATCTCTTACACGAAATCTTACACGAAACAATTATCTCTTATACGAAAATCAATTTATCTCTTACACGAACCAATTTATCTCTTACACAAACCAATTTTATCTCTCACCCAAAAAATGTATCCCTTACACAAACCAACTTATCCCTTACACAAACCAATTTTTCCCTTACACAAATCAATGTATCCCTTACACAAACCAATGTACCCCTTATACACACACCATTGTATCCCTTACACAAACCAATTTACCCCTTACACAAACCAATGTTTCCCTTACACAAATCAATTTTTCGCTTACACAAACCAATGTATCCCTTACCAATGTATCCCTTATACAAACCAATTTACCCCTTACACAAACCAATTTATCTCTTACATGAACCAATTTATCTTTTACATGAAATCTTACACGAAACAATTTATCTCTTATATGAAAAACAATTGATCTCTTATACATAAAACAAGTTATCTCTTACACGAACCAATTTATCTCTTACACGAACCAATTTATCTTTTACATTAACCAATTTATCTCTTACACGAACCAATTTATCTTTTACATTAATCAATGTATCTCTTACACGAACCAATTTATCTTTTACATTAACAAATTTATCTCTTACATGAACCAATTTATCTTTTACATTAACCAATTTATCTCTTACACAAACCAATTTATCTCTTACACGAAAACCAATTGATCTCTTACACGAAAACCAATTGATCTCTTACACAAAACAAGTTATCTCTTACATGAACCAATTCACGGATCATTGAAACATGACATATTGACTTTAAATTGTCAACTGGTGTTTCTTGATATAGATACATTAAATTCGTTCACAAGTATTTTACAAATGTGTCTTTATATGTATTATGTACAGTATAATAAGAAGCATGTTACTTACTTTAAGAAACAAACCTAAAAAAGACCACCACAACAGGGTTCATTCTAGGTCAGAATTTTTGGGAGAAGTGAGAAAGCGCACGATCGTGTCCTTAAATGGTGTTATTTAATAAATGTTAACAAAATATGATTAAAATGCACAGTATGACCATTAAATAGAACATTTGAATAGAAGGAGTGCTTTATAATGGGCCAGTGTATCTTATTGGACAAAATTGTATGAAAGTAGTAAAAAAAATGGGGGGGGGGAGAAGTGGGGCCCCCAAAGGGCTATTTTGCCCACATCGCCCTCTAGAATGATCCCTGCCATATGGTTCGAACTCATGCTTGTATTGTAGCCAGCACTCTTGGTCTCAGCGTTACTTAGTTGTACTTATATTTAGCTGCAAAATATTGTAGATATACCTTATATTTACTGTTTACTGTTATCGCTAATCCAATCACTCACTTATATACTGTAATGGTGTAGATATGATATAATATGTTCTTATCTAATTACTACAATCCTAGTTATATCTATATATGCATACATTTTTATTTATATTTCCATATATTACTGTCATGTGTAAATGTTTAAAATTGCATCTGTAATTGTGAAGCGCAATATAATAATTTTTAATTTTTGCACTATATAAATGCTATGTATTTGTATTTACCACAACATATAAATGTAAGCAACGCCAATTTAAGTTTGTGTGTGCTTTACGTTTATTTATCGTTGCAACCGGTTGCCCATATGAGCGACGCCTCCTGAAGAGATTAGTCATTTTAGATTTTGGAGGATAGTGCATGATACAGACAGAGACACATTGTAGAATCTCCTCTGGTTCTTTTACTTGCATGGTGTAAAGCACTACCACGAGACCTCGGTTTAAAATCCCACCTGAAAGACTGTTAAATTTATTAGGGTCAGACGGGGGATCGAACCTTCGATCCCTGAATTACCAGTCCAGCGTGTTACCACTGGACTACATATCCGTCTGTTTAATTTAAGTCTGCCTAAAGGCATGTTATTGTCTGACAGTGTATAACTATTGAGCTAAAGTCTGCTCACCTACAGTTCCCATGCAGATCTACACTATTTGTAAGCCTATTTAGAGGTATGTGTACGAGCATCAAAAGTAAGGTTCTATGTGTAGGTGGGACAGAATATAACAGTATTGTGCCAATCTATCTATCTATCTATCTATCTATCTATCTATCTATCTATCTATCTGTCTGTCTGTCTGTCTGTCTGTCTGTCTGTCTGTCTGCCTGCCTGTCTGTCTGTCTGTCTGTCTGTGTATCTATCTTCCTTTAATGTCGAACCACTCGCGGGGATGTAGACATGTTGCGCATCAAAAAACCGCAAAGAAGGTAAAAGTATGAGTAGTTAAAAGCATAATTTAAGAAAGTAATGAAAATAAGTTGTGGTAAAAGTTTAAAAGCAGCTGCGCAGGACAACTAGGGACTGGCATGATCAATATGGCAAACGCTAGGGAGATGGACAATGTCCGGAGGGAGATGGAGTCAGGAGTAATGAAAATGAACAGATGACGGCCGACAAAGTCCATTAAATTATTTGGTCGATTTTTGTTAAATAAAAAAATATAAACTATAAAATAAAAATTCTAATTAATATAATTTACACTTACGAGTATGAATTACCGCTTCAGGAATGCCTAGTTCGTCTGCAATAGTACCCCACTCTACAGACACCGCTTCAGCTTGATGAATCAGACCAAACAACTTTCCCAATGTCGCACTATGTCCCGTCTGTTGCTTCCATTTCACAAACAGCTCACATATTTGAAGCTTACACTTTCTTGGAATATCCTGTTTTATCTGGTCTACTATCACTCTGGAGTTCGTCACAAAAAGAAATGGAGCCATAAATTCCCAGTTCTCACCTATAGAACTAGCAATAGTGAGAAGAACTTTTTCATGGGGAACTTCGGCAAACTTAGCTGAAAGCGTATCATTTATGATTAATGATGTGTTACAGAATGCATGAAAAAATACAATTCATAAATGTTCTAATTGTTTTATATATTCCATTTTAAATATTCAACTTGATTAACAAATATGTCTGTTTAGCACAACAAACAAGACAACACTATGTATGGTAAATGTATATATGGTATGTTTGTAACATTTGTATCGCATGCGGATTTAACTTTAAATGTATCCACATTGTTTTAGACAAGCATTTATAAATACATATTCATCATGGGAAACAGTGTTTCCGAAGAAGCTGTGGTGGATTAATGTGCTGAATAACAAGGTTGTATATACGTAAATAGGCAGAAGTGCATCCGCGGTCCACTCGAATGTAGTCCCAATAACTAATAGTTAATTTTTCTTTTTGATAAAAATGCATTTTCATGACAGGCAGTGTATAGTTTTTGTGACTTGATAGGACTTCAAACTAGTTGATGTGTAGAAAAGATGTGGTATAAGAATTCAGGCCATTGCAAGGTGAAAGTTGGTCTACTGTATTATTTGGCGGAGGAATACAGCGTGTAAACACAGTGACGTTATTCACAGGTGAGCACTGGGTATTTGAAACTTAAAATTTGAAATATTCTTGGTGTGTTTCAGACTGATTTGAATACCTCTTCAAAGTGGATGTGGTATCAGAAGAAATGAAAGATTGGAAATATAAATGAACAGACCGTATGTTTTTACTTTTTACTATGTATTACATAGGCAATTTATTTGTTGTTTTACAACCTAACATTTACATTTTTAACCTACAAAGTTACTTCCCTTAGTTGTGCCTCTAGTAACCAGATTGCAAATATGGGTAATGTAAGACCGGGGGTCCAGAAACAAACCATTAACCCTTTGCCTGCAAACAGCATAGATCAGCCTCGGCGAAACGACGCATCTGATCAGGATCTATGTTGTTTGCTATTCAGCCAAGTGCTTTAGCTTTACTATCCGAATAGCAAACAGCATAGAGCCTGATCAGACGGAACATTCTGTGCCATCTGATCTGGCTCTATGCTGTTTGCAAAAGCGATTTTATCTGCCGCTGGAAAGGGTTAATAGGCCTTATTTATAATTATTTTTGTCTGTACATGAATAGAACATAACTATGTTTGTTTTTGCATTAATAAACAGATATACATGCATAGCACTTAAAACTGCAGGTTGTGCTTCAAGCGACATCGCAAAAAGCAAAAAAATGCATGTTTTCACGTGCTATTACAAACTCTTCTGAATAAATTCGAACACTAACATTGAATCAATAAACAGTGTTTTTGTGGTCAACAAACTTTCAAAAGTGAAAGTAGGATTTCATATAACGGTCATCCACGCTCCTGAAATTACGTAGGTTTGTCATTGGAGTCAATACTAAACGCACGATACTTTCGTTTAGAGATAAATTAACTAAGATTAGTCTACAAATAAATATGCATAGGCACAAAGGTGAGACATAACGGTAAATTTGTATGATAAATCGTGTTATTCAGGATACACGCATTGTATTACGCATGAATGTCGACCCTATTTACATTATTTTATTATGTCAACAAACTATATACGAAATACTCAGTTTTTGAGGCAAATATTGGTAGAAATATTATACCATCATTATAATAGGAAACTACATTCTGCAGACATTTGCGTTTTCATCGATGTAGTGTCGCTTTAATGTTTTAAGCTACTATTACTGTAGAAATTAATTAAATCACTGAAAGTCACATTTGGTATATTTCACCTTCGCAATGACAGAAACAATAGGGATATATAATTAATTTTAAAATTATTCCAACTAGCAACAACGTGTTTTACTTATATAGTTTATACAAATTTAATTTAGCTTGATTGCAAAACAAGTTCTTACAACTTATATTAATCACTCTCGAGACCTCATTCCTGATGGAATCCATCGCCACGAGGGAGAGAGAAGAGGCAACGTGGAAATTAAATGCCTTGCCTAAGGGCACAATCGTAACGGCTCCAGCAGGGCTCGAACTCCAGACCTTTCGCACCTGAAGCGAACGCATTTCCACTGCGCTATCACGACTTTTACTTATATAAATGATTGGTTGAACAGAGGTCCTGAGGTATCGTCTAAGGAACTTAGTTTGCATGAGGGTTGTAACACATTATTCAGTACATTATTCAGCACATAATTATAATCAGTACATTATTTTTAACTCAAAATATTTTTTCAAAGTATATTATTATAAATACATGTACATGTATATGAACATAAAATTATGCGTTTCAATTTAGTTGTGTTCAATAATATGAACATCACTGGGGAGGGCTGATTACATGGGCGGTTTGGGGTGGGGATCCGGTGTGCATCCCCTAACATATGGCAAGCATAGGTAAATTTATCATGGTTGAATTGGTGTCATATAAATTGAGCTAATTAACTCTTTCCTTCATAGAGATTTAGGTTAATATACTATTATATCTCAATACAAACGTCATTACCAATACAACAAACATTGACAATAGTAGCCAAACCAATGCTCATAATAAAAGCCAGAATATTGTGTAGTCCCAGTAATATTCTATGGAGGTGGGATAGATATTGCGACTACTTATCCACGGCATGATAGCTGAATGGCTGTCGTTTGTATGGAGATATAATAGTATATTAACCTAAATCTCTATGTAGTCCTAGTAATATCTATGGAGGTGGGGATAGATATGGCGACTACTTATTCAATGCATGATAGCTACCGGTAAATGGCTGTCGTTTGTATGGAGATATAAGAGTATATTAACCTAAATCTCTATGTAGTCCCTGTAATAGCTATGGAGGTGGGATAGATATGGCGACTACTTATTCAATGCATGATAGCTAAATGGCTGTCGTTTGTATGGAGATATAATAGTATATTAACCTAAATCTCTATGTAGTCCCAGTAATATCTATGTAGGTGGGGATAGATATGGCGACTACTTATTCAATGCATGATAGCTAAATGGCTTTCGTTTGTATGGAGATATAATAGTATATTAACCTAAATCTCTATGTAGTCCTAGTAATATCTATGGAGGTGGGGATAGATATGGCGACTACTTATTCAATGCATGATAGCTACCGGTAAATGGCTGTCGTTTGTATGGAGATATAAGAGTATATTAACCTAAATCTCTATGTAGTCCCAGTAATATCTATGTTGGTGGGGATAGATATGGCGACTACTTATTCAATGCATGATAGCTAAATGGCTTTCGTTTGTATGGAGATATAAGAGTATATTAACCTAAATCTCAATGAAGGAAAGGGTTAATGATTAAATTTGATATGAAAATTAGCTTTCAATGCTCTATAATTAGGTCTCCAACCAGAATGCACCATTACTTTCAAAGCCCCCAGACCTCCCTACACGGCTTGCACCATAGCTGCTCTATGTTATGCCCCTAACCCCAAATCCGCCTGGATCATTAGTAATATGCATAAATTTGTGACATTACTCGTCTAGAAATAAGAAAACTTATGGAATATTGCAAAATTTGTGATTGATGCTTTTATTATTAGAAAAGAAACCGTTGTTGTCGTTCTTACGTATGCATTCAAATGTGTTATTCATATACAGTCTTTATGTATGCTAGATTAGTATACTTAGGCGTATATATGTTCATTCTATATTATGTGTTATTCATATACAGTCTTTATGTATGTTAGATTAGTATACTTAGGTGTATATATGTTCATTCTATATTATGTGGTATTCATATACAGTCTTTATGTATGTTAGATTAGTATACTTAGGTGTATATATGTTCATTCTATATTATGTGTTATTCATATACAGTCTTTATGTATGTTAGATTAGTATACTTAGGTGTATATATGTTCATTCTATATTATGTGTTATTCATATACAGTCTTTATGTATGTTAGATTAGTATACTTAGGCGTATATATGTTCATTCTATATTATGTGTTATTCATATACAGTCTTTATGTATGTTAGATTAATATACTTAGGCGTATATATGTTCATTCTATATTATGTGTTATTCATATACAGTCTTTATGTATGTTAGATTAGTATACTTAGGTGTATATATGTTCATTCTATATTATGTGTTATTCATATACAGTCTTTATGTATGTTAGATTAGTATACTTAGGCGTATATATGTTCATTCTATATTATGTGTTATTCATATACAGTCTTTATTTTTTGTGTATTTGTCGATTTGGTTTAAACATACATTGTATTTATTCGACATTATATAACATAATTTACAACAAATAATTACGTACACAATTCATACAAGTGGATTGAAATGAAAGCTTATTGGATTTGCCGATTTGCCTAATATAAACCCGAAAAAAGGTAATGTCGGAACATGTGGCCCTATCTGTTTGCTATATTTCTTTGATCTTTGTATTGATGTTTACATGTATATAATAATAATCAACGATAATTATACTAGTAGAAATATTAGATAAGTTCATATTTCAAAAAGACCATACCGTGAGGCATCAGCCATGATAGTCTATTTCTGCCAAGTTCTGCCAAGTGGTGCAATACTCATCCCCTTTGTCTTCCGAACATAAACGGTATCCTTTTGTAGCTGTATGTATAAGACAAGAATGGTATCAAAGTATGTATGATCATATACATCTGCATGCATATGTATAAGACAAGAACGGTATCACCGTCTGTAGGATCATCTACATGTATGTATAAGACAAGAACGGTATCACCGTCTGTAGGATCATCTACATGTATAAGACAAGAATGGTATCACCGTCTGTAGGATCATCTACATGTATGTATAAGACAAGAACAGTATCACCGTCTGTAGGATCATCTACATGTATGTATAAGACAAGAACGGTATCACCGTCTGTAGGATCATCTACATCTATGTATAAGACAAGAACGGTATCACCGTCTGTAGGATCATCTACATGTATGTATAAGACAAGAACGGTATCACCGTCTGTAGGATCATCTACATCTATGTATAAGACAAGAACGGTATCACCGTCTGTAGGATCATCTACATGTATGCATAAGACAAGAACGGTATCACCGTCTGTAGGATCATCTACATGTACATGTATGTATAAGATAAGAACGGTATCACTGTCTGTAGGATCATCTACATGTATGTATAAGACAAGAACGGTATCACCGTCTGTAGGATCATCTACATGTACATGTATGTATAAGATAAGATCGGTATCACCGTCTGTAGGATCATCTACATGTATGTATAAGACAAGAACGGTATCACCGTCTGTAGGATCATCTACATGTACATGTATGTATAAGACAAGAACGGTATCACCGTCTGTAGGATCATCTACATGTATGTATAAGACAAGAACGATATCACCGTCTGTAGGATCATCTACATGTACATGTATGTATAAGATAATAACGGTATCACCTTCTGTAGGATCATCTACATGTATGTATAAGTCAAGAACGGTATCACCATCTGTAGGATCATCTACATGTATGTATAAGACAAGAACGGTATCACCGTCTGTAGGATCATCTACATGCATGTATAAGACAAGAACGGTATCACCGTCTGTAGGATCATCTACATGTATGTGTAAGACAAGAACGGTATCACCGTCTGTAGGATCATCTACATGCATGTATAAGACAAGAACGGTATCACCGTCTGTAGGATCATCTACATGCATGTATAAGACAAGAACGGTATCACCGTCTGTAGGATCATCTACATGTATGTATAAGACAAGAACGGTATCACCGTCTGTAGGATCATCTACATGTATGTATAAGACAAGAACGGTATCACCGTCTGTAGGATCATCTACATGCATGTATAAGACAAGAACGGTATCACCGTCTGTAGGATCATCTACATGTATGTATAAGACAAGAACGGTATCACCGTCTGTAGGATCATCTACATGTATGTATAAGACAAGAACGGTATCACCGTCTGTAGGATCATCTACATGTATGTATAAGACAAGAACGGTATGTCACAGATCACAGTCTTCACTTGTGACAAATGCGATCGTATTTTTCATATATGTGTAATTTATGGTCGCATGTCATGCCACACATATGCAGTGAAATTATGATCGAGTTGTGTTGGTAAGGTGAGATCAAATCGCATTGGTAACACATAATTTGTTCATGCAGGTTTGTTGTTGTAACTATCCGTTTTGTGAATATCACGCCAATCTACGAAGAATTTGAAATACAATGTAAGTGACTGGAACAAAGTGAATCTAAGATTACCTCAGTCTACCGTGAAACCTGTGTTAGCGGTCACCTCCATTAAACAGCCATCCTGCATTAAGCAGCCAACCTCCTGACTCCCAAATGTTGTTTTGTTATACTTTTGACCTCTATTAAGCAGCCACCTGTGCTAATCAGCCACTTTCTGTGATTTCTTTGGCTGGCTGCTTAAGGCAGATTAGACTGTATATCAAATTAAAGGGGCTCAATTTAACCCTATTTCATAATAATCTGAAGACATGAATGTCAGGAATTGATCTTTTACTAATTTAATGCGTCTTAAAGTTAATACTAAATTGTTGTATTTTAGGTCAATTTTATGTTCGAGTCATTAGAATGAGGTTCCAACTTGTTGACCAATTATGGCAATAAATAACCCATGACATTGTAATGTGACACCATGATCATAACGAAAAATCATTTCATCTTTCTTAATTTGCATGTTTGTCAAAATATGAATATTTCAGTGTATTGTATCATATTCCTGGCTGTCAAAATTTGTGAAAGATATCTATATTTTGAAGATTACCTTTTTTAAATTTCTCAATAGCTTGGTTTCCCTGAAACAAAATCAAAATTGCAAATAAATTGTCTAAGCACAACATTGATCTATGCACAACATTGATCTATACACAACATTGATCTATGCACAACATTGATCTATGCACAACACTGATCTATGCACACCATTGATCTATACACAACATTGATTTATGCACAACATTGATCTATGCACACCATTGATCACACCATTGATCTATGCACACCATTGATCTATGCACACCTTTGACACACCATTGATCTATGCACAACATTGATCTATGCACACCATTGATCTCTGCACACCATTGATATATGCACACCATTGATCTATGCACAACATTGACACACCATTGATCTATGCACACCATTGATCTATGCACAACATTGATATATGCACATCATTGATCTATGCACAACATTGCTCTATGCACAACATTGACACACCATGGATATATGCACACCATTGATCTATGCACACCATTGATCTATGCACAACATTGATATATGCACACCATTGATCTATGCACAACATTGATATATGCACATCATTGATATATGCACAACATTGATCTATGCACAACATTGACACACCATTGATCTATGCACACCATTGATATATGCACACCATTGACCTATGCACACCATTGATATATGCACACCATTGATCTATGCACAACATTGATATATGCACACCATTGATCTGTGCACACCATTGATCTATGCACACCATTGATCTATGTACACCATTAATCTGTGCACACCATTGATCTATGTACATCATTGATCTATGTACACCATTGATCTATGCACATCATTGATATATGCACAACATTGATATACACATCATTGATCTATGTACACCATTGATCTGTGTACACCATTAATCTGTGCACACCATTGATCTATGTACATCATTGATCTGTGCACACCATTGATCTATGTACATCATTGATCTGTGCACACCATTGATCTATGTACATCATTGATCTGTGCACACCATTGATTTATGTACATCATTGATCTGTGCACACCATTGATCTATGTACCTCATTGATCTGTGCACACCATTGATCTATGTACATCATTGATCTGTGCACACCATTGATCTATGTACATCATTGATCTGTGCACACCATTGATCTATGTACATCATTGATCTGTGCACACCATTGATCTATGTACATCATTGATCTGTGCACAAGCTTTGATCTATGTACATCATTGATCTATGTACATCATTGATCTATGTACACCATTGATCTGTGTACATCATTGATCTATGTACAACATTGATCTGTGCACACAATTGATCTATGTACAACATTGATCTGTGCACACCATTGATCTATGTACATCATTGATCTATGTACACCATTAATCTATGCACACCATTGATATATGCACACCATTGATCTGTGCACACCATTAATCTATGCACACCATTGATATATGCACACCATTGATCTATGTACACCATTGATATGTGCACACCATTGATCTATGCACACCATTGATCTATGTACACCATTAATCTATGCACACCATTGATATATGCACACCATTGATATATGCACACCATTGATCTATGCACATCATTGATATATGTACACCATTGATATATGCACACCATTGATATATGCACACCATTGATCTATGCACAACATTGATATATGTACACCATTGATCTATGCACACCATTGATCTATGCACACCATTGATATATGCACACCATTGATCTGTGCACACCATTGATCTATGCACAACATTGATCTATGCACACCATTGATATATGCACACCATTGATCTGTGCACACCATTGATCTATGCACAACATTGATATACACACCATTGATCTATGCACAACATTGATCTACACACCATTGATCTGTGCACACCATTGATCTGTGCACAACATTGATCTGTGCACACCATTGATCTATGCACAACATTGATCTACACACCATTGATCTATGCACAACATTGATCTACACGCCATTGATCTGTGCACACCATTGATCTATGCACAACATTGATATATGCACACCATTGATATATGCACGACATTGATCTATGCACAACATTTAAGCTTATTTGCTAGTGTGACTGATTTGCTATTTTATTAAAGGTTCTAGCATAAAACATGGACACACTCACATATAGAAAGACAGTGTAATTGTATTTAACTAGGTTCAGCTGTGAACGTAGATCTAGAGGAAGAATAGATCCTTATAGATGATGGCAATACAGTTGCATTATCTGTACACTTTTGTTCTGGTTCGGTCATTTTATTTGGCTAAATGACCTGCACTATGTTGTTTACTTTCGTTTTCCATGTGTACACATTCACAGTTTATGTATATATATACATTTCTCATTTGTTGGCGTACAAATTACTACCATATATTCAGCATAGTATGTCAGGAATCAAAGTAACATGCTGATGTAAACAATGTGTATTATTACCTTCAATAATGTATTATTTAATAGATTAAATATTTAAATTTATTTTATCCGAAATCGAGTATACTTTATTAATGTCAGTCAGTGTCAAACAGTCATACCTAGTGATGACACACTGCTGAATGTAATATTACAAATATTGAAGCAAAGTACATATCTTTAAATTCCAATAAATATAGCTTTAATAATACTAAACAAGTAAAGCGAAACCTACAGTAAATATAAACTTCCTTTGGTTACAAATGGTGGCTCCAAATCAGGGGAGGTAATTTGTAGTAAATATTATAATAATATTATGTAGTTCACACGAAAAGTCAATCTTAGCCGCCATTTCGTTTGGCACGTTTAATATAACATTGATCTATGCACAACATTGATCTACACACCATTGATCTATGCACACCATTGATATATGCACAACATTGACACACCATTGATATATGCACAACATTGATCTATGCAAAACATTGATCTATGTAAAACATTGATCTACACACCATTGATCTATGCACAACATTGATATATGCACACCATTGATATATGCACACCATTGATATATGCACAACATTGATATATGCACACCATTGATCTATGCACAACATTGATATATGCACAACATTGATATATGCACACCATTGATCTATGCACACCATTGATCTATGCACACCATTGATCTATGCACACATTTGATATATGCACACCATTGATATCTGCACAACATTGATCTATGCACACCATTGATATATGCACACCATTGATATATGCACAACATTGGTCTATGCACAACATTGATATATGCACAACATTGATCTATACACCATTGATCTATGCACACCATTAATCTATGCACAACATTGATCTACATACCATTGATCTATGCACACCATTGATCTATGCACATCATTGATCTACACACCATTGATATATGCACAACATTGATCTACACACCATTGATCTATGCACACCATTGATCTATGCACACCATTGATCTATGCACACCATTGATCTATGTACATCATTGATATATGCACACCATTGATCTATGTACAATATTGATCTATGCACAACATTGATCTACACACCATTGATCTATGCACACCATTGATCTATGCACACCATTGATCTATGCACACCATTGATCTATACACATCATTGATATATGCACACCATTGATCTATGCACACCATTGATCTATGTACACCATTGATCTATGCACATCATTGATCTATGCACAACATTGATCAACGCACCATTGATCTAAGCACACCATTGATATATGTACACCATTGATCTATGTACACCATTGATCTATGCACAACATTGATATATGTACACCATTGATATATGTACACCATTGATCTATGCACAACATTGATATATGTACACCATTGATATATGTACACCATTGATCTATGCACAACATTGATATATGTACACCATTGATATATGTACACCATTGATCTATGTACACCATTGATCTATGTACACCATTGATCTATGCACACCATTGATCTATGCACATCATTGATATATGTACACCATTGATCTATGTACACCATTGATCTATGCACACCATTGTTATATGTACACCATTGATCTATGCACACCATTGATATATGTACACCATTGATCTATGTACACCATTGATCTATGCACAACATTGATCTATGCACACCATTGATATATGCACACCATTGATATATGCACATCATTGGTCTATGCACAACATTGATCTATGCACATCATTGATATATGTACATCATTGATATATGCACATCATTGATATATGTATACCATTGATCTATGCACACCATTGATCTATGCACATCATTGATATATGTACACCATTGATATATGCACACCATTGATATATGCACATCATTGATATATGTACACCATTGATATATGTACACCATTGATCTATGTACACCATTGATCTATGTACACCATTGATCTATGCACACCATTGATCTATGCACATCATTGATATATGTACACCATTGATCTATGTACACCATTGATCTATGCACACCATTGTTATATGTACACCATTGATCTATGCACACCATTGATATATGTACACCATTGATCTATGTACACCATTGATCTATGCACAACATTGATCTATGCACACCATTGATATATGCACACCATTGATATATGCACATCATTGGTCTATGCACAACATTGATCTATGCACATCATTGATATATGTACATCATTGATATATGCACATCATTGATATATGTATACCATTGATCTATGCACACCATTGATCTATGCACATCATTGATATATGTACACCATTGATATATGCACACCATTGATATATGCACATCATTGATCTATGTACACCATTGATCTATGTACACCATTGATCTATGCACATTATTGATCTATGTACACCATTGATCTATGCACATCATTGATATATGTACATCATTGATCTAAGCACATCATTGATCTATGCACACCATTGATCTATGCACAACATTGACACACCATTGATCTATGCACACCATTGATCTATGCACATCATTGATATATGTACAACATTTATCTATGCACAACATTGATCTACGCACCATTGATCTAAGCACACCATTGATATATGTACAACATTGATCTATGCACAACATTGATCTATACATACCATTGATATATGCACATCATTGATATATGTACACCATTGATCTAAGCACACCATAGATCTATGTACACCATTGATCTATGTACACCATTGATCTATGCACAACATTGATATATGTACACCATTGATATATGCACACCATTGATATATGCACATCATTGATCTATGTACACCATTGATCTATGCACATCATTGATATATGTACATCATTGATCTAAGCACACCATTGATCTATGCACACCATTGATCTATGCACAACATTGACACACCATTGATCTATGCACACCATTGATCTATGCACATCATTGATATATGTACAACATTTATCTATGCACAACATTGTTCTACGCACCATTGATCTAAGCACACCATTGATATATGTACAACATTGATCTATGCACAACATTGATCTATACATACCATTGATATATGCACATCATTGATATATGTACACCATTGATCTAAGCACACCATAGATCTATGTACACCATTGATCTATGTACACCATTGATCTATGCACAACATTGATATATGTACACCATTGATATATGCACACCATTGATATATGCACATCATTGGTCTATGCACAACATTGATCTATGCACATCATTGATATATGTACATCATTGATATATGCACATCATTGATATATGCACACCATTGATATATGCACACCATTGATCTATGCACAACATTTAAGCTTATTTGCTACTGTCACTGATTTGCTATTTTATTAAAAGTACTAGCATAAAACATGGACACACTCACATATAGAAAGACAGTGTAATTGTATTTAACTAGGTTCAGCTGTGAACGTAGATCTAGAGGAAGAATAGATCCTTATAGATGATGGCAATATAGTTGCATTATCTGTACACTTTATTTTCTGGTTCGGTCATTTTAATTGGCTAAATGAACTGCACTATGTTGTTTACTTTCGTTTTCCATGTGTACACATTCACAGTATATGTATATATATATACATTTCTCATTTGTTGGCGTACACATTACTACCATATAGTCAGCATATTATCCAAATAGTCTGTCAGGTATCAAAGTAACATGCTGATGTAAACAATGTGTATTATTACCTTCATTAATGTATTATTTAATAGATTAAATATTTAAATTTATTATATCCGAAATCGAGTTTACTTTATTAATGTCAGTCACTGATGGTCACAGGTTCGAGCCCCGCTCAGGCCGTGTCTCATTTATATGAAAAAGTTGGCAGTTTCTTACGGAGGTTGGTGCACCCAAGTACTGGTTAACCGCTGGAGCCTGCCCAGGAAAGGTGTTGTTAGGTAAACTGCCCGCCGGTGATATTCTTCTTATTTTCCTTATTTTGTTTCCCCTTATGGGAACACCAAGTACTAGTACTTGTAAATAGTTTAACGGTTAAAAGTTGACTTACTATGTAGTCATAATTTAAAAAACAATATAAAAACTATAAAAGCGTTCACCCATGCTTCAAACATTCGAAGTATATTTACACAGTTACTAGAGTATTAGAGCACGTTGCCCAAAATGGCGGTCTCCCTATTCACAGACAAGAACCCGAAATATAACATAACAGTGTCAAACAGTCATACCTAGTGATGACACACTGCTGAATGTAATATTACAAATATTGAAGCAAAGTACATATCTTTAAATTCCAGTAAATATAGCGTTTTAAGAATACTAAACATTGTCAAGTAAAGTGAAAAAATACAACCTACAATAAATATAAACTTCCTCCTTCCAAATGGAGTGAGGTGATCACAAGTGAGCCCTCATTAGTGAGCACACATTAATACACGGAAACACGGTTTGGACACCGTCTTTACCCAGACACTTATAAACAGGTAAATAAACATTAAAACCGTTCGTTATAAAACCACCGGTTTAGCGTATTTTGGCAATATACTACCTTCGACATACTCTGCTTACTAGGGTAAGTTGTTTTATAACTATATTCTATCCGTATTTATATAACTACTGAGTAAACACGAATTCATGTACTAGTTTCGTCAATAAACCCCTTTCGTCTAACGATGATTTCGGGTAGTAACGTATTCATCCACATATACTGGGTACTCCCAGCACACACTACTGAGTATGACAGGGTGGCGCTTGTCGGGGACCGTTGATAAACATCTCATTTGAGACACAGAATGTTGACAATAACCACATAGTAAGGTCAAAAACAGTCCCAAGTGGTACAGTGGCCAGACGCTCAGCAAAAATGGTAAAGGCTGGGGCTGGACTGTACATAGTATCTATTTAACTATCTATATATCTATCTGACTATCTATCTATCTATCTATCTATCTATATCTATCTTCTATATCTATCTATCTATCTTTAATGGTACAGTGGCCAGCCTTTTAGCAAAAATGTTAAAGGCTGGGGCTGGACTCAACATAGTATCTTATACTAATCTATCTATCTACCTATTTGACTATCTATCTATCTATCTATCTATCTATCTATCTATCTATCTATCTATCTATCTATCTATCTATCTATCTATCTATCTATCTATCTATCTATCTATCTATCTATCTATCTATCTATCTATCTATCTATCTATTTGACTACCTACCTACCTGCCTGCCTGCCTGCCTGCCTGGGTGGACCCTACACTTAGTCAACTGACGACCACCCCTTCGAAAACCACAGAATTACGGTTGCAGGCCTCTTTGGTACTGAATAGCGAGCAAAGTAGGCGATGTGACCCCACAAGACCGGGCATACCTATATAGCCTGGTATAATATCTGCTAATTGACACCAAGTATGCCTCTCCATCTTGGCCTGGGTGGACCCTACACTTAGTCAAATGACGACCACCCCTTCGAATACAACAGAATTACGGTTGCGGGCCTGTTTGGTACTGAATAGCGAGCAAAGTAGGCGATGTGACCCCATAAGACCGGGTATATTTATGTAGCCTGGTATCATAGCTGCTAAGTGACACCAAGTATGCCTCTCCATCTTGGCCTGGGTGGACCCTACACGTAGTCAACTGACGACCACCCCTTCGAAAACCACAGAATTACGGTTCCGGGCCTTTTTGGTACTGAATAGCGAGCAAAGTAGGCGAGGTGACCCCGTAAGACCGGATATACCTATGTAGCCTGGTATCATATCTGCTAATTGACACCAAGTATGCCTCTCCATCTTGGTCTGGGTGGACACTACACGTAGACAACTGACGACCACCCATTCGAAGACCACATAATTACGGTCCCGTGCCTCTTTGTTACTGAATAGCGAGCAAAGTAGGCAATGTGACCCATAAGACTGGGAATACCTATGTAGCATGCTACCATAGCTGCTAAGTGACACCAAGTATGCCTCTCCATCTTGGTCTGGGTGGACCCTACTTGTAGACAACTGACGACCACCCCTTCGAAGACCACATAATTACGGTCCCGTGCCTCTTTGGTACTGAATAGCGAGCAAAGTAGGCAATGTGACCCATAAGACTGGGAATACCTATGTAGCATGGTACCATAGCTGCTAAGTGACACCAAGTATGCCTCTCCATCTTGGCCTGGGTGGACACTACACGTAGTCAACTTACGACCACCCCTTCGAAAACCACAGAATTACGGTTGCGGACCTCTTTGGTACTGAATAGCGAGCAAAGTAGGCGATGTGACCCCACAAGACCTGGTGTACGTATATAGCCTGGAATACCATCTGCTAAGTGACACCAAGTATGCCTCTCCATCTTGGCCTGGGTGGACCCTACACTTAGTCAACTGACGACCACCCCTTCGAATACAACAGAATTACGGTTGCGGGCCTCTTTGGTACTGAATAGCGAGCAAAGTAGGCGATGTGAGACCCATAAGATCGGGAATACTCATGTAGCCTGGTATCATATCTGCTAATTGACACCAAGTATGCCTCTCCATCTTGGCCTGGCGGATCCTACACGTAGTCAACTGACGACCACCCCTTCGAAAACCACATAATTACGGTTCCGGGCCTTTTTGGTACTGAATAGCGAGCAAAGTAGGCTATGTGACCCCATAGGACCGGGAATACCTATGTAGCCTTGTATCATAGCTGCTAAGTGATACCAAGTATGCCTCTCCATCCTGGCCTGGGTGGACCCTACACGTAGTCAACTAACGACCACCTCTTCGAAGACCACATAATTACGGTTGCGGGCCTCTTTGGTACTGAATAGCGAGCAAAGTAGGCGATGTGACCCCATAAGACTGGGAATACCTATGTAGCATGATATCATAGCTGCTAAGTGACAGCAAGTATGCCTCTCCATCTTGGCCTGTGTGGACACTACACGTAGTCAACTGACGACCACCCCTTAGAAAACCACATAATTACGGTTGCGGACCTTTTTGGTACTGAATAGCGAGCAAAGTAGGCGATGTGACCCCACAAGACCGGGTATATCTATATAGCCTGGTATACTATATGCTAAGTGACACCAAGTATGCCTCTCCATCTTGGCCTGGGTGGACCCTACACTTAGTCAACTGACGACCACCCCTTCGAATACAACAGAATTACGGTTGCGGGCCTCTTTGGTACTGAATAGCGAGCAAATTAGGCGATGTGACCCCATAATATCGGGAATATTCATGTAGTCTGGTAACATAGCTGCTAAGTGACACCAAGTATGCATCTCCATCTTGGCCTGGGTGGACCCTACACGTAGTCAACTGACGACCACCCTTTCGAAAACCACAGAATTACGGTTCCGGGCCTCTTTGGTACTGAATAGCGAGCAAAGTAGGCGAGGTGACCCCAAAATACCGGGTATATGTATGTCGCCTGGTATCATTCCTGCTAAATAACACCAATTATGCATCTCCATCCTGGCCTGGGTGGACCCTACACGTAGTCAACTGACGACCACCCCTTCGAAGACCACATAATTACGGTTGCGGGCCTCTTTGGTACTGAATAGCGAGCAAAGTAGGCGATGTGACCCCGTAAGACCGGATATACCTATGTAGCCTGGTATAATATCTGCTAATTGACACCAAGTGTGCCTCTCCATCTTGGCCTAGGTGGACCCTACACGTAGTCAACTGACGACCACCCCTTCGAAAACCACAGAATTACGGTTGCGGGCCTCTTTAGTACTGAATAGCGAGCAAAGTAGGCGAGGTGACCCAATAATACCGGGTAGATTATGTCGTCTGGTATCATACCTGCTAAATAACACCAAGTATGCCTCTCCATCTACGCGTAGTCAACTGACGACCACCCCTTCTAAAACCACAGAATTACGGTTCCGGGCCTTTTTGGTACTGAATAGCGAGCAAAGTAGGCGATGTGACCCCATAGGACCGGGTATATGCATGTAGCATGGTAAATAGCTGCTACGTAACACCAAGTAAGCCTCTCTATCTTGGCCTAGGTGGACCCTACGCGTAGTCAACTGACGACCACCCTTTCGAAAACCACAAAATTACGGTTCCGGGCCTATTTGGTACTGAATAGCGAGCAAAGTAGGCGATGTGACCCCATAGGACCGGGTATACCTATGTAGCCTTGTATCATAGCTGCTAAGTGATACCAAGTATGCCTCTCCATCCTGGCCTGGGTGGACCCTACACGTAGTCAACTGACGACCACCCATTCGAAGACCACAGAATTACGGTTGCGGGCCTCTTTGGTACTGAATAGCGAGCAAAGTAGGCGATGTGACCCCATAAGACTGGGAATGCCTATGTAGCATAGTATCATAATATGCCTCTCCATCTTGGACTGGGTGGACCCTACACGTAGACAACTGACGACCACCCCTTCGAAGACCACATAATTACGGTCCCGTGCCTCTTTGGTACTGAATAGCGAGCAAAGTAGGCAATGTGACCCATAATACTGGGAATAGCTATGTAGCATGGTACCATAGCTGCTAATTGACATCAAGTATGCCTCTCCATCTTGGTCTGGGTGGACCCTACTCGTAGACAACTGACGACCACCCCTTCGAAGACCACATAATTACGGTCCCGTGCCTCTTTGGTACTGAATAGCGAGCAAAGTAGGCAATGTGACCCATAAGACTGGGAATACCTATGTAGCATGGTACCATAGCTGCTAAGTGACACCATGTATGCCTCTCCATCTTGGCCTGGGTGGACACTACACGTAATCAACTGACGACCACCCTTTCGAAAACCACAGAATTACGGTTGCGGACCTCTTTGGTACTGAATAGCGAGCAAAGTAGGCGATGTGACCCCACAAGACTGGGTATACGTATATAACCTGGAATACCATCTGCTAAGTGACACCAAGTATGCCTCTCCATCTTGGCCTGGGTGGACCCTACACTTAGTTAACTGACGACCACCCCTTCGAATACAACAGAATTACGGTTGCGGGCCTCTTTGGTACTGAATAGCGAGCAAAGTAGGCGATGTGACCCCATAAGACTGGGTATACGTATGTAGCCTGGTACCATCTGCTAAGTGACACCAAGTATGCCTCTCCATCTTGGCCTGGGTGGACCCTACACGTAGTCAACTGACGACCACCCCTTCGAAAACCACAGAATTACGGTTGCGGGCCTCTTTGGTACTGAATAGCGAGCAAAGTAGGCGATGTGACCCCATAAGACTGGGAATACCTATGTAGCATGGTATCATAGCTGCTAAGTGACACCAAGTATGCCTCTCCATCTTGGCCTGGGTGGACCCTACACGTAGTCAACTGACGACCACCCCTTCGAAAACCACAGAATTACGGTTCCGGGCCCTTGTGGTACTGAATAGCGAGCAAAGTAGGCGATGTGACCTCATAGGACCGGGTATATACATGTAGCCTGGTATCATAGCTGCTAAGTAACACCAAGTATGCCTCTCCATCCTGGCCTGGGTGGACCCTACACGTAGTCAACTGACGACCACCCCTTCGAAGACCACATAATTACGGTTGCGGGCCTCTTTAGTACTGAATAGCGAGCAAAGTAGGCGAGGTGACCCCATAATACCGGGTATATGTATGTCGCCTGGTATCATACCTGCTAAATAAGACCAAGTATGCCTCTCCATCTTGGCCTGGGTGGACCCTACGGGTAGTCAACTGACGACCACCATTTCTAAAACCACATAATTTCGGTTCCGGGCCTGTTTGGTAGTGAATAGCGAGCAAAGTAGGCGATGTGACCCCATAAGACCGGGTATACCTATGTAGCCTGGTATCATAGCTGCTAAGTGACACCAAGTATGCCTCTCCATCTTGGCCTGGGTGGACCCTACACGTAGTCAACTGACGACCACCCCTTCGAAACCCACAGAATTACGGTTCCGGGCCTTTTTGGTACTGAATAGCGAGCAAAGTAGGCGATGTGACCCCATAGGACCGGGTATAGCTATGTTGCCTTGTATCATAGCTGCTAAGTGATACCAAGTATGCCTCTCCATCTTGGCCTGGGTGGACCCTACACGTAGTCAACTGACGACCACCCCTTCGAAGACCACATAATTACGGTTGCGGGCCTCTTTGGTACTGAATAGCGAGCAAAGTAGGCGATGTGACCCCATAAGACTGGGAATGCCTATGTAGCATGGTATCATAGCTGCTAAGTGACACCAAGTATGCCTCTCCATCTTGGCCTGGGTGGACCCTACACGTAGTCAACTGACGACCACCCCTTCGAAAACCACAGAATTACGGTTGCGGCCTCTTTGGTACTGAATAGCGAGCAAAGTAGGCGAGGTGACCCCATAATACCGGGTATATTTATGTCGCATGGTATCATACCTGCTAAATAACACCAAGAATGCCTCTCTATCTTGGCCTGGGTGGACCTTACGCGTAGTAGGCTGACGACCACCCCTTCGAAAACCACAGAATTACGGTTCCGGGCCTTTTTGGTACTGAATAGCGAGCAAAGTTGGCGATGTAACCCAATAAGACCGGGTATACCTACGTAGCCTGGTATCCTAGCTGCTAAGTGACACCAAGTATGCCTCTCCATCTTGGCCTGGGTGGACCCTACACGTAGTCGACTGACGACCACCCCTTCGAAAACCACAGAATTACGGTTGCGGGCCTCTTTGGTACTGAATAGCGAGAAAAGTAGGCGATGTGACCCCATAAGACTGGGAATATCTATGTAGCATGGTATCATAGCTTCTAAGTGACACCAAGTATGCCTCTCCATCTTGGCCTGGGTGGACCCTACACGTTGTCAACTGACGACCACCCCTTCGAAAACCATAGAATTACGGTTCCGGGCCTTTTTGGTACTGAATAGCGAGCAAAGTAGGCGATGTGACCCCATAGGACCGGGTATATGCATGTAGCCTGGTAACATAGCTGCTAAGTAACACCAAGTATGCATCTCCATCCTGGCCTGGGTGGACCCTACACGTAGTCAACTGACGACCACCCCTTCGAAGACCACATAATTACGGTTGCGGGCCTCTTTGGTACTGAATAGCGAGCAAAGTAGGCGATGTGACCCCGTAAGACCGGATATACCTATGTAGCCTGGTATAATATCTGCTAATTGACACCAAGTGTGCCTCTCCATCTTGGCCTAGGTGGACCCTACACGTAGTCAACTGACGACCACCCCTTCGAAAACCACAGAATTACGGTTGCGGGCCTCTTTAGTACTGAATAGCGAGCAAAGTAGGCGATGTGACCAATAATACCGGGTATATTTATGTCGTATGGTATCATACTGTTAAAAACACCAAGTGTGCCTCTCCATCTTGGCCTGGGTGGACCCTACGGTAGTCAACTGACGACCACCCCTTCTAAAACCACAGAATTACGGTTCCGGGCCTTTTTGGTACTGAATAGCGAGCAAAGTAGGCGATGTGACCCCGTAAGACCGGGTATACCTATGTAGCCTGGTATCATATCTGCTAATTGACACCAAGTATGCCTCTCCATCTTGGTCTGGGTGGACACTACACGTAGACAACTGACGACCACCCATTCGAAAACCACATAATTACGGTTCCGTGCCTCTTTGGTACTGAATAGCGAGCAAAGTAGGCAATGTGACCCATAAGACTGGGAATACCTATGTAGCCTGGTACCATAGCTGCTAAGTGACACCAAGTATGCCTCTCCATCTTGGTCTGGGTGGACCCTACTTGTAGTCAACTGACGACCACCCCTTCGAAGACCACATAATTACGGTCCCGTGCCTCTTTGGTACTGAATAGCGAGCAAAGTAGGCGATGTGACCCATAAGACTGAATACCTATGTAGCATGGTACCATAGCTGCTAAGTGACACCAAGTATGCCTCTCCATCTTGGCCTGGGTGGACACTACACGTAGTCAACTGACGACCACCCCTTCGAAAACCACAGAATTACGGTTGCGGGCCTCTTTGGTACTGAATAGCGAGCAAAGTAGGCGATGTGACCCCACAAGACCTGGTATACGTATGTAGCCTGGTATCATAGCTGCTAAGTGACACCAAGTATGCCTCTCCATCTTGGCCTGGGTGGACCCTACACTTAGTCAACTGACGACCACCCCTTCGAATACAACAGAATTACGGTTGCGGGCCTCTTTGGTACTGAATAGCGAGCAAAGTAGGCGATGTGAGACCCATAAGATCGGGAATACTCATGTAGCCTGGTATCATATCTGCTAATTGACACCAAGTATGCCTCTCCATCTTGGCCTGGCGGATCCTACACGTAGTCAACTGACGACCACCCCTTCGAAAACCACATAATTACGGTTCCGGGCCTTTTTGGTACTGAATAGCGAGCAAAGTAGGCTATGTGACCCCATAGGACCGGGAATACCTATGTAGCCTTGTATCATAGCTGCTAAGTGATACCAAGTATGCCTCTCCATCCTGGCCTGGGTGGACCCTACACGTAGTCAACTAACGACTACCTCTTCGAAGACCACATAATTACGGTTGCGGGCCTCTTTGGTACTGAATAGCGAGCAAAGTAGGCGATGTGACCCCATAAGTCTGGGAATACCTATGTAGCATGATATCATAGCTGCTAAGTGACAGCAAGTATGCCTCTCCATCTTGGCCTGTGTGGACACTACACGTAGTCAACTGACGACCACCCCTTAGAAAACCACAGAATTACGGTTGCGGACCTTTTTGGTACTGAATAGCGAGCAAAGTAGGCGATGTGACCCCACAAGACCGGGTATATCTATATAGCCTGGTATACTATCTGCTAAGTGACACCAAGTATGCCTCTCCATCTTGGCCTGGGTGGACCCTACACTTAGTCAACTGACGACCACCCCTTCGAATACAACAGAATTACGGTTGCGGGCCTGGTTGGTACTGAATAGCGAGCAAAGTAGGCGATTTGACCCAATACGACCGGGTATAATGTATGTAGCCTGATATCATATCTGCTAATGGTCACCAAGCATGCCTCTTCAACTTGGCCTGGGCGGATCATACATTAAGTCAACTGACGACCACCCCTTCGAAAACCACAGAATTACTGTTACTGGCGTCTTTGGTACTGAATAGCGAGCAAAGTAGGCGATATGACCTTATAAGACCGGGTATACCTATGTAGCCTGGTATCATACCTGCTAATTGACACCAAGTATGCCTCTCCATCTTGGCCTGGGTGGATCCTACACGTAGTCAACTGACGACCACCCCTTCGAAAACCACAGAATTACGGTTACTGGCCTCTTTGGTACTGAATAGCGAGCAAAGTAGGCGATATGACCTTATAAGACCGGGTATACCTATGTAGCCTGGTATCATACCTGCTAAGTGACATCAAGTATGCCTCTCCATCTTGGCCTGGGTGGATCCTACACGTAGTCAACTGACGACCACCCCTTCGAAAACCACAGAATTAGGGTTGCGGGCCTCTTTGGTACTGAATAGCGAGCAAAGTAGGCGAGGTGACCCCATAATACGGGGTATATGTATGTAGCCTGGTATCATACCTGCTAAATAACACCAAGTTTGCCTCTCCATCTTGGCCTGGGTGGACCCTACGCGTAGTCAACTGACGACCACCCCTTCGAAAACCACAGAATTACGGTTCCGGGCCTCTTTGGTACTGAATAGCGAGCAAAGTAGACGATGTGACCCCATAAGACTGGGAATATCTATGTAGCATGGTATCATAGCTGCTAAGTGACACCAAGTATGCCTCTCCATCTTGGCCAGGGTGGACTCTACATGTAGCCAAATGACGACCACCACTTCGAAAACAACATAATTACGGTTGCGGGCCCCTTTGGTACTGAATAGCGAGAAAAGTAGGCGATGTGACACCATAAGACTGTTTATACCTATGTAGCATGGTATCATATCTGCTAAGTGACACCAAGTATGCATCTCCATCTTGGCCTGGGTGGACCCTACACGTAGTCAACTGACGACCACCCATTCGAAAACCACAGAATTACGGTTCCGGGCCTCTTTGGAATTGAATTAGCGAGCAAAGTAGGCGATGTGACCCCATACGACCGGGTATACCTATATAGCCTGGTATCATAGCTGCTACGTGTCACCAAGTATGCCTATCCATCTTGGCCTGGGTGGACTCTACATGCAGTCAACTGACGACCACCCCTTCGAAAACCACAGAATTACGGTTCCGGGCCTCTTTGGTACTGAATAGCGAGCAACGTAGGCGATGTGACCACATAAGTCGGGGTATACGTACGTAGCCTGGTACAATAGCTGCTAAGGGTCACCAAGTATGCCTCTCCATCTTGGCCTGGGTGGACCCTACACGCAGTCAACTGACGACCATACCTTCAAAACCACAGAATTACGGTTGCGGGCCTATTTGGTACTGAATAGCGAGCATGGTAGGCGATGTAACCCCATAAGACCGGGTATACCTATTTAGCCTGTTATCATAGCTGCTAAGTGACACCAAGTATGCCTCTCCATCTTGGCCTGGGTGGATCCTACACTTAGTCATCTGACGACCACCCCTTCGAAAACAACTGCATTACTGTTGCGGGCCTCTTTGGTACTGAATAGCGAGCAAAGTAGGCGATGTGCCCCCATAAGACCTGGTATAATGTATGTAGCCTTATATCGTATATGCTAATGGACACCAAGCATGCCTCTTCATCTTGGCCTGGGTGGACCCTACACGTAGTCAACTGACGACCACCCCTTCGAAAACAACATAATTACGGTTGAGGTTCTCGTTGGTACTGAATAGCGAGCAAAGTAGGCGATGTGACCCAATAAGAGCGAGAAGTTATATGTAGCCTGGTATCACATCTGCTAATTGACACCAAGTATGCCTCTTCATCTTGGCCTGGGTGGACCCTACACGTAGTCAACTGACGACCACCCCTTCGAAAACAACATAATTACGGTTGCGGGCCTCTTTAGTACTGAATTGCGAGCAAAGTAGGCGAGGTGACCCCATAGGACCGGGTATAGCCATGCAGCCTGGTATCATAGATGCTAAGTGACACCAAGTATGCCTCTCCATCTTGGCCTGGGTGTACCCTACACTTAGTGAACTGACGACCACCCCTTCGAAAACCACAGAATTACGGTTCCGGGCCTCTTTGGTACTGAATAGCGAGCAAAGTAGGCGATGTGACCCCATATGACCGGGTATACCTATGTAGCATGGTATCATAGTTGCTAAGTGAATTAAGTATGCCTCTCCATTTTGGCCAGGGTGGACTCTACACTTAGTCAACTGACGACCACCCCTTCGAAAACAACAGAATTACGGTTGCTGGCCTCTCTGGTACTGAATAGCGAGCAAAGAAGGCGATGTGACCCCATAAGACTGGGTATACGCATGCAGCCTGGTATCATAGCTACTAAGTGAGGCCAAGTATGCTTCTCCATCTTGGCCTGGGTGGACCCTACACGCAGTCAACTGACGACCACACCTTCAAATCCACAGAATTACGGTTGCGGGCCTCTTTGGTACTGAATAGCGAGCAAAGTAGGCGATGTGACCCCATAATACCGGGTATACATATGTAGCCTGTTATAATAGCTGCTAAGTGACTACAAGTATGCCTCTCCATTAGTCAAATGACGACCACCCCTTCGAAAACGACAGAATTACGGTTGCGAGCCTCTTTGGTACTGAATAGCGAGCAATGTAGGCGATGTGACCCCATAATATCGGAAACATTCATGTAGCCTGTTACCATAACTGCTAAGTGACACCAAGTATGCCTCTCCATCTTGGCCAGTGTAGACCCTACACTTAGTCAACTGACGACCACCCCCGTCAAAACCACAGATTTACGGTTGCGGGCCTCTTTGGTAGTGAATAGCGAGCAAAGTAGGCGATGTGACCCCATAAGATCGGGTATAACTATGTAGCCTGTTATCATAGCTGCTAATTGACACAAAGAATGCCTCTCCATCTTGGCCTGGGAAGACACTACACGTAGTCAACTGACGACCACCCCTTCGAAAACAACATAATTACGGTTGCGGGCCTCTTTGGTACTGAATAGCGAGCAAAGTAGGCGATGTGACCCCATAAGACTGTGTATACCTATATAGCCTGGTATCATTTCTGCTAAGTGACACCAAGTATGCCTCTCCATCTTGGCCTGGGTGTACCCTACACTTAGTGAACTGACGACCACCCCTTCGAAAACCACAGAATTACGGTTCCGGGCCTCTTTGGTACTGAATAGCGAGCAAAGTAGGCGATGTGACCCCATAAGACCGGGTATACCTATATAGCCTGGTATCATAGCTGCTAAGTGACACCAAGTATGCCTCTCCATCTTGGCTTGGGTGAACTCTACACATAGTCAACTGACGACC
>CM026403.1:25055735-25146445 GCA_014843695.1 Archivesica marissinica
CCCGGACAGATCAAACAACCGGATATATACAGAGAGTATTAACATGCACAGTGTCCCGGACAGATCAAACAACCGGATACATACAGCGAGTATTAAAATGTTATATTATGAAAACCTAATAATAGCTGATCCCAAGAACGAGCTGATTCCTATAATAACGAGAGTGTAATATAAGTTGTTAAATTTTGTTTTGCAATCGTTATAAAATATATAAAGGTTACAATTTAGAACGAGTAATTAAAACAGAAAGTAATAAATTGATCAGAAATGCGATTAAATTGGAAACGTGTATTATATATAATGAAGCATGTGTTTCTAAACTTTCTACACACGGCTAAATTGTGTGTGTATTTGTCTTGAATTCTTACCTATACTGTTAAAATAAAAGTGTTTCTTTAATACAATATATCACCAGTATGTGAATATCATAATGTTATTAATCAAGTGAGTTCATATTGGCTTTGATATTGGGAAGAAGCCAGTCGTAGCGGACGAGTCCGAATGTTGATCAATTCTAAATAGCTGTGACTAAATAAAGATCGATTTTACACTCTGTTTTAAAGATTCTAACTAGTAAAGTAACATGCACGAGTTGTGTTTCAAAGATGGCGACTGCAAAATAATGTCGCACGGTAATCTCATACAGTCATACAGGCCGAGGTCAACAACCAATCAGAGTTCGATGTTTTCATACAGACATCGTAAATCCCATATATGCTAGCTCCATATTTGCCGAGATAAGAATCGATATCGACGAGTTCACACTCGTATTGAACTTGCAAATGACGTCAAGTTGCAGACAATATTTTATAATCAATTATTAAACTTCTTATGACTTCATTGGGAGAGACTGTGTGTAAGCGACATGGTTAGCTCAGTGGGTAGAGTGCTTGTCCTGTAAGCAGAGTACGTTTAAGCATTGTTGTGATGTCATAAGGGTATATTATATAGTATCTTTAAGTTTGTATTTAATTTTTTGAATAACAGAATGTACATGTAAGGGAAATGCTGTCCAATTATTGTATGTTTCCTGCCCAGAGTGTTCTGCGCATGTGTCAACTGTAACATCATTAATAAATGATGAAAAAGAAGAATCTGAACTTATTAAAAACATTCAATTAATTGAGAAAATAATAAAACAATCATCAGCACATTTAGAACAAATAAATCATGAATTAAATGAGAACAAACAACAACTAAATATAGTGTAAGAAAACAAAATGAATGGTATGATGATTAGGCCAAGCGCATTACCAATAGAAGGTAATGAAAAACTAAATCAAAGTATTGTGTCAATCTAGAAACACGACATGCAGAAAAGGAAAACATAATTAAGCTTGAGGCAAATGGAAAACGAAATAACTAAAAACGATGACATTTTAGATGAAGAAGTACGATTTTATAAAACTTTATACAGTAAACGTGAGTCCATACAAGCCACAATCAACTTCCTTAAAGATTCCATAACGTAGCTTAGCCCAGAAGAAGCGTGATGGCTTACTAAATGAATTTGAATGCACCCAAGCTCTTCTGGAAATGAAACATAATAAATTCCCTGGATCAGATGGATTATCAACTGAATTTTGTAAATTATTTTGGAGATAGTTGAAGCAGTACTATATCAATTCAATGAATCACAGGTTTTCAAAAGGGGAATTAACAGATCTACCGAAACAAGGCTAATCCCTTAATTCCCAAAACGTGCAAAAATAGTACATCGTTGAGACATTGGCATCCCATCAGTCTGTTAAATATTGATTATAAAATAGTCACATAAATCTCTAATGGGGCAACAAATTCTATCCCTCCATTATAAGCAAACAAAAAGTAAAGTGTTTGTTTATTATAGTGTCACCCCTATTTAAAGGGCCAGCCATTTCTGACTTATGAGACACCTCATTTTATGAACATCAGTACTTCCCGAATCCTATGCTTGTATGCCAGACGCCAGGCTGGTAGGCAATCGGTAACCATTATTTAACTAGCTGGCGGCTCACCAACCGGCCATATCAGAACGAACCCCTGACGAGATTCGAACCTTCGAACCTTAACCACTGGGCCGCGGAGACGGTATACAAACAAGTTGTATGAAAGATCGCTATATTGATGAAAATGTTCTCTTAATATATGAAATAATAGAATATGTTGCAGAAATCTCCCATCTCTGTTATTCTCCGATTATGGGTAAACTTTTGACAAGTCTCAACCACGAATTTATAATGAGATGTCTGCAGCATGTTCAGTTTGGTGATTCCTTTATAAAATGGGTGAAAATATTCTACAGCAAGAGTAGTATCATCATTATCAATAATTGTCACATGTCATAAAGTTTTGAAATAGGAATAGGTGTTCGACAAGGCTGTCCCTTGTCATCCTCACTTTTCCTCCTTTGTATGTAACCGCTAACACATGTCAGACGATGCCACGTATATAAATAATGGACAAAAAGAATCTTTTGGACGCTTAATAGAAGTAATAACTGAATTTGGAAATGAATCTTGCCTCATCGTAAATACTTCTAAATCAACAATATTAAACGTAGGAGCTATGCAAAATTCGCACTACATTGCTGAAAAATATTTCAACTGGACTTCAGAAAATGCAAAAACACTAGGTATGGTCTTCAGCAATAATAGACAACTGAACAATGAAGTTAACATTATACCAACACTTCAAGAATTTAAGAAATGTTTAAAACAATGGTAGCACCGAAATTGAACACCGTTAGGGAAAATTACAGTTATAAAAACATTTGCTCTACCGGAAATCATTTATCCTTTTGTTGTATCATCAAATCCCCAGGAAAACGAAATTAATGACATCAATAAAAGCATCTATAAATGTATATGGGACAATACGCACGAACAGATGTAACGCAATATAGTAATTAGAGAATATGAAGATGGTGGGTTAAAACCAACAGACAACAAATCCTTTCTAAGAGATATAAAAGCATGTTGGGTAAAGAGACTTCTAGATGACAAAAAACAAAGGTTCATGGAAATGTTTTTATGCGAATATTATTGATAAATGCAAGGAACCATTATTTGAATGTAATATGTCATTAAAAGATATAAATAAATATCTTAAATTACATTTTAGCAGCATGGGTTAAAATAAATACTGACTTTAGCAAAGATCTAGAACCAATTAATAAACATATCATATGGAATAACTCGTACATAAAATTTGAAGGGAAAACTGTTTTCTGGAAAAAAATGCTATGAAAAGGGCAGTTTAGATCCAACAGATATTATACATTCAATGAGGCAAAACTACTATATAAATTCAATGATGAAGATTTCTTAAAGGATGGGTGTGTGTGCAAACAGAGTGAAGAACTATTCGTTGTATGTGCCGGAAATCAAACACGAACTGTACTTCGTGTATGTGTGTGTTGTGTGTGATGAACATGAAATCGAGAGTGCATATAAGGTACACATAGTCTGCTTTAAAGTTCCCATACATTTAAATGTGTTGATTAATACATTAGATTATCCTACTAGTAAAATACAGCAATGAATGTGAACTTTGAACATTTATGTTCTACCGAGAACGATACATATATATTTAGCTATATATTGACCATTTTATCGCTAATATCAGTGTTAACATTGACCTTAAAACATACGAGGGGTAGCATGTGTGTGTGTCTATATGTTGCATAGTATTGATTGGTCGCTATTTTGAATTGACCGTTACAAGGTGAAGGTCACACATTTAAGATATGTATCAAGCTTTGGGTGTAGACATATATACTCTACTCTCCTTGAAGGAAGACGGTGGGACGTTGACTTCTTGATGGCGCGATAACCCCGGCGAAGAAACCGGAACCATTATTGCTGCTGTGAGCTGACACATCGTGGCCCTACAAGGGACCCATTCAATAGATGATACAGGACTTGTCACCTGAGAAGAACAAAGATGCCTTTCCAGTTGTCTACATAGCAACTTAGATGACAAAGAAAACAGTCGCCCAAATGTATCGGCGGAGGCGACTATAAAAGACGTTATTTCGTCCGTTCATATACTCTGCTGTTGGAGTTCCGGCACATTCAGCTTTCTTTTTGACAATAACTCTTTTGTTTGTCTCACCATAGAGTAGATGGCATTTTGTGTAGTTTAAGAGGTCATAGTAATCGTTTATTTCAGCCATGTACGTGTATTTATCGTATACGCACTGTACCCATTGTGTGTTACGTTTATTTATCGTCGCTACCGGTTGCCTATATGAGCGACGCCTCCTGAAGAGATTAGTCATTTTAGACCCATTCCAGAGTCTCCTCTGGTTCATTTATGTGCACGGTGTAAAGCACCGACACGAGACCTCGGTTTAAAGTCCCATCCGAAAGACTGTTAATTTTATTATGGTCAGACGGGGGATCGAACCTGCGATTCCTGGATTACCAGTCCAGCGTGTTACCACTGGACTACAGATACGTCTGTTTTCATTCTACTCCAATCCTGTATAGGCCCTGCATTGCGGGCCGGCGCATACTCCAATCCTGTATAGGCCCTGCATTGCGGGCAGGCGCATACTCCAATCCTGTATAGGCCCTGCATTGCGGGCCGGCGCATACTCCAATCCTGTATAGGCCCTGCATTGCGGGCAGGCGCATACTCCAATCCTGTATCGGGCCTGCATTACGGGCAGTCGCATACTCCAATCATGTATAGGCCCTGCATTGCGGGCAGGCGCATACTCCAATCCTGTATAGGCCGCCCATTGCGGGCAGGCGCATACTCCAATCCTGTATAGGCCGCCCATTGCGGGCAGGCGCATACTCCAATCCTGTATAGGCCGCCCATTGCGGGCAGGCGCATACTCCAATCCTGTATAGGCCGCCCATTGCGGGCAGGCGCATACTCCAATCCTGTATAGGCCCTGCATTGCGGGCAGGCGCATACTCCAATCCTGTATAGGCCGCCCATTGCGGGCAGGCGCATACTCCAATCCTGTATAGGCCGCCCATTGCGGGCAGGCGCATACTCCAATCCTGTATAGGCGCCCATTGCGGGCAGGCGCATACTCCAATCCTGTATAGGCCCTGCATTGCGGGCCGGCGCATACTCCAATCCTGTATGGGCCGCATTGCGGGCAGGCGCATACTCCAATCCTGTATAGGCCCTGCATTGCGGGCAGTCGCATACTCCAATCCTGTATAGGCCCTGCATTGCGGGCCGGCGCATACTCCAATCCTGTATAGGCCCTGCATTGCGGGCAGTCGCATACTCCAATCCTGTATAGGCCCTGCATTGCGGGCCGGCGCATACTCCAATCCTGTATAGGCCCTGCATTGCGGGCAGGCGCATACTCCAATCCTGTATAGGCCCTGCATTGCGGGCAGTCGCATACTCCAATCCTGTATAGGCCGCCCATTGCGAGCAGTCGCATACTCCAATCCTGTATAGGCCGCCCATTGCGAGCAGGCGCATACTCCAATCCTGTATAGGCCGCCCATTGCGGGCAGGCGCATACTCCAATCCTGTATAGGCCGCCCATTGCGGGCAGGCGCATACTCCAATCCTGTATAGGCCGCCCATTGCGGGCAGGCGCATACTCCAATCCTGTATAGGCCGCCCATTGCGGGCAGGCGCATACTCCAATCCTGTATAGGCCGCCCATTGCGGGCAGGCGCATACTCCAATCCTGTATAGGCCGCCCATTGCGGGCAGGCGCATACTCCAATCCTGTATAGGCCGCCCATTGCGGGCAGGCGCATACTCCAATCCTGTATAGGCCGCCCATTGCGGGCAGGCGCATACTCCAATCCTGTATAGGCCGCCCATTGCGGGCAGGCGCATACTCCAATCCTGTATAGGCCGCCCATTGCGGGCAGGCGCATACTCCAATCCTGTATAGGCCGCCCATTGCGGGCAGGCGCATACTCCAATCCTGTATAGGCCGCCCATTGCGGGCAGGCGCATACTCCAATCCTGTATAGGCCGCCCATTGCGGGCAGGCGCATACTCCAATCCTGTATAGGCCGCCCATTGCGGGCAGGCGCATACTCCAATCCTGTATAGGCCGCCCATTGCGGGCAGGCGCATACTCCAATCCTGTATAGGCCGCCCATTGCGGGCAGGCGCATACTCCAATCCTGTATAGGCCGCCCATTGCGGGCAGGCGCATACTCCAATCCTGTATAGGCCGCCCATTGCGGGCAGGCGCATACTCCAATCCTGTATAGGCCGCCCATTGCGGGCAGGCGCATACTCCAATCCTGTATAGGCCGCCCATTGCGGGCCGGCGCATACTCCAATCCTGTATAGGCGCCCATTGCGGGCAGGCGCATACTCCAATCTGTATAGGCGCCCATTGCGGGCAGGCGCATACTCCAATCCTGTATAGGCCCTGCATTGCGGGCCGGCGCATACTCCAATCCTGTATCTGGCCTGCATTACGGGCAGTCGCATACTCCAATCATGTATAGGCCCTGCATCGCGTGCAGGCGCATACTCAAATCCTGCATAGGCCGCCCATTGCGAGCAGGCGCATACTCCAATCCTGTATAGGCCGCCCATTGCGGGCAGGCGCATACTCCAATCCTGTATAGGCCCTGCATTGCGGGCAGGCGCATACTCCAATCCTGTATAGGCCACCCATTGCGTGCCGGCGCATACTCCAATCCTGTATAGGCCCTGCATTGCGGGCCGGCGCATACTCCAATCCTGTATCTGGCCTGCATTACGGGCAGTCGCATACTCCAATCATGTATAGGCCCTGCATCGCGTGCAGGCGCATACTCAAATCCTGCATAGGCCGCCCATTGCGAGCAGGCGCATACTCCAATCCTGTATAGGCCGCCCATTGCGGGCAGGCGCATACTCCAATCCTGTATAGGCCCTGCATTGCGGGCAGGCGCATACTCCAATCCTGTATAGGCCACCCATTGCGTGCCGGCGCATACTCCAATCCTGTATAGGCCCTGCATTGCGGGCCGGCGCATACTCCAATCCTGTATAGGCCGCCCATTGCGGGCAGGCGCATACTCCAATCCTGTATAGGCCGCCCATTGCGTGCCGGCGCATACTCCAATCCTGTATAGGCCGCCCATTGCGGGCAGGCGCATACTCCAATCCTGTATAGGCCCTGCATTGCGGGCCGGCGCATACTCCAATCCTGTATAGGCCTGCATTCGGGCAGGCGCATACTCCAATCCTGTATAGGCCCTGCATTGCGTGCAGGCGCATACTCCAATCCTGTATAGGCCGCCCATTGCGAGCAGGCGCATACTCCAATCCTGTATAGGCCGCCCATTGCGGGCAGGCGCATACTCCAATCCTGTATAGGCCCTGCATTGCGGGCAGGCGCATACTCCAATCCTGTATAGGCCACCCATTGCGTGCCGGCGCATACTCCAATCCTGTATAGGCCCTGCATTGCGGGCCGGCGCATACTCCAATCCTGTATAGGCCCTGCATTGCGGGCAGGCGCATACTCCAATCCTGTATAGGCCCTGCATTGCGGGCCGGCGCATACTCCAATCCTGTATAGGCCGCCCATTGCGGGCAGTCGCATACTCCAATCCTGTATAGGCCCTGCATTGCGGGCAGGCGCATACTCCAATCCTGTATAGGCCGCCCATTGCGGGCAGGCGCATACTCCAATCCTGTATAGGCCCTGCATTGCGGGCAGGCGCATACTCCAATCCTGTATAGGCCCTGCATTGCGGGCAGTCGCATACTCCAATCCTGTATAGGCCGCCCATTGCGGGCAGGCGCATACTCCAATCCTGTATAGGCCGCCCATTGCGGGCAGGCGCATACTCCAATCCTGTATAGGCCCTGCATTGCGGGCAGGCGCATACTCCAATCCTGTATAGGCCGCCCATTGCGGGCAGGCGCATACTCCAATCCTGTATAGGCCTGCATTGCGGGCAGGCGCATACTCCAATCCTGTATAGGCGCCCATTGCGGGCAGGCGCATACTCCAATCCTGTATAGGCCGCCCATTGCGGGCAGGCGCATACTCCAATCCTGTATAGGCCGCCCATTGCGGGCAGGCGCATACTCCAATCCTGTATAGGCCGCCCATTGCGGGCAGGCGCATACTCCAATCCTGTATAGGCCCTGCATTGCGGGCAGGCGCATACTCCAATCCTGTATAGGCCGCCCATTGCGGGCAGGCGCATACTCCAATCCTGTATAGGCCGCCCATTGCGGGCAGGCGCATACTCCAATCCTGTATAGGCCCTGCATTGCGGGGAGGCGCATACTCCAATCCTGTATAGGCCCTGCATTGCGGGCAGGCGCATACTCCAATCCTGTATAGGCCGCCCATTGCGGGCAGGCGCATACTCCAATCCTGTATAGGCTCTGCATTGCGGGCAAGCGGCATCCTTCAAGCAACCACTCCAAACCTACAGGACACCAGCCTTGCGACTTCTTCACGAAACCACTCCAATCCTATGTTAGTGTGAACGTTCGTAAAAATAATAGTTCCGGTATACTTTTCAAGTTAGTTTCTGTTTGCTGTCAAAATTAAAAACTACAGACAAAACAAATTCCTCAGAATATATTACTTTATTGTTAGCTGTTCATGATAGTCGGAAAAAAGCTAAAATATAAAAGTACATCCAACTGCGGAAGGATACGTAACTCGAGCAGTGACGGAGAAAATGCCATATTCCACTGTTTGAAAACAGTGAAAACTAGCATTTTCTTTCACTGAGAAAACTCAATAATGCATTAGAAAGCGTAAAGAAATAACATTCCAGAATTACGGGAGATATGGTATTACCGGTTATATATATCTGTATGACCAGTTATAATTATATGTAATTATGGTCATGTCATATCTTTGTACAGATACAAATTAAGACAGTCTGCACATTTGAAATCTTCATGGTATTATCATAGTACATATATCGTGATCTCGTCTCATCACAATTATTTTAGCCCATAATTTTGTGGTTTTAAAGTCAAAATTCGGATACTGGATACTGGATGTATATTGCTACAGAACTTTATGTTCTTGTTGCATATCGCTCACAGTAGTTTATTATAATACACCATTGCTTTTATAACAATGTATTTTCGTCACATAACCATAGTAGAAATAATAATTATATACATGCATATACAAATGCAATCTTAGAAGTGTAAACCCACCTGCCATTGTATACGCGTACCTCCGAATGTCGCTGGAACACATTCTTGTATGAGTGACAGTCGGAGATATGAAAACAAAGCACACTGAGATTACAGCAGCCAGAATATGCTTCTAAACATCTAATTATAATAATTTCGATAGGTCCAACTAACATTATCAAATGCATCTATGCGGTGACGACTTGACTTCCTGTTAAAAAGGAAGCATTGGCAGTATTACGTCCATATACTAAGTGGACTATTAATTCATGTAATATTATGTTGAGAATAATCCTGTCTAAGTTGTATGAAAACTGTAGCTTACGCTATACTGAATGTACAGGCAAATCACCAACGCTCTCGATTTTGTGGTTTCAGAGAAGATAATTTTCAAAGGGAATTTTAGTATGTACATTGTAAGCAAATGAATATTATGAGACGACTTATCACAAAAGTGTGATCGTATAAGTATTTGTTTATTATCTTGTCACCCCTATTTAAAGGGCCAGCCATTTCTGACTTACGAGCCACATCTTTTTATGAACACCCAGTACTTCCCGAATCCAACGCTTGTATGCCAGGCGCTAGGCTGGTAGGCAATCGGGAACCATTATTTAACTAGCTGGTGGCTCAACAACCGGCCACATCAGAACGAATCCCCGACGAGGTTCGAACCTTCGACCTCCCGCTGCGTAGGCGGACGACTTAACCACGGAGCACGTGATCAATTTGTGGATTAAAGCTATGGACATTGCTGGGAAAATGAATTTTAAAGAGTTGTACTATATAAGTCTATGTAGATTGTGTGACCATGCCGTTGGGTCAACTATTGTTGACAACACAATCACCATTTGAGCAGACTTAGCAGTGGTGACTAAGGTAATGCCACATGCAATAAATCAAAGCTCTGGGCAGGCAGTGTGATTTCTCAGATAATTTTGAAAGAGTTTTATTGATAATATGCAAGTCAATGTAAATTATGACCGCAGGAGCAACATTTGAGTAAACTTACTAGAGGTTCACTAGCAACGAACTGGGCATTGCCGTTTCTGTGACAGATTTTAGAGATTGGTACTATATAGGTAAATGTAACCTATATGACCCATATAGTGGGTGTGGTGGTCAAATATAACCCCATAGTAACATTTGAGTAACTTAGTGGAGATTCACTAGGTGGTGTTACATGAACAATATAAATGATCTGGGCACTGTGGATTCTGAGAAATATTGACTATATACTTTAATAGGAAACATAGCAACAACCATTCCAACACCACGAGCAGCCATGATTTCCGGCGAAAGGATACGACTTTAGCAAGAGCAGCCATGATTTCCGGCGAAAGGATACGACTTTAGCAAGAGCAGCCATGCTTTCCGGCGAACGGATACCACTTTAGCAAACTTTTGAGACTATCATATATCTAATAATGCTTCACACAAAATATCATCACATTCGTACCAGTAATTTTGGAGAAGTGTTTTGAAATTTGGGCACTCATGTAACCTAGTGACCCCATATTAAGACATAGTGACATAATTTGAGCAATACATGTATATAAAGTGAATCAATTGGCGAACATTGCTATGATGTGGCATGGTGATTGGATTAGTTGTTGTCGTTGCTATGACGATGCATGCTATTTGAAGGATGTCGTTGAAGCAAATAGTTCACGCCGGATGTGTCCGACAAAACCAAACATAGACATCAATATATATTAAGGCACAAGAGCAATTGAAGCAAGATAAATAATGCTAGACGAACATATTACACAATGAAAATCGGTATAATATTCTGAGCAACTTTATCACGATAAATAATGCTAGACGAACATATTACACAATGAAAATCGGTATAACATTCTGAGCAACTTTATCACGATAAATAATGCTAGACGAACATATTACACAATGAAAATCAGTATGATATTCTGAGCAACTTTATCACGATAAATAATGCTATACGAACATATTACACAATGAAAATCAGTATGATATTCTGAGCAACTTTATCACGATAAATAATGCTAGACGAACATATTACACAATGAAAATCAGTATGATATTATGAGCAACTTTATCACGATAAATAATGCTATACGAACATATTACACAATGAAAATCAGTATGATAATCTTAGCAACTTTATCACGATAAATAATGCTATACGAACATATTACACAATGAAAATCAGTATGATAATCTTAGCAACTTTATCACGATAAATAATGCTAGACGAACATATTACACAATGAAAATCAGTATCAATTCTGAGCAACTTTATCACAATAAATAATGCTAGACGAACATATTATACAATGAAAATCAGTATAAATTCTGAGCAACTTTATCACGATAAATAATGCTATACTCCTGGCATCTGTCGTGAACAAAACAATATCGTCAGCAAATAATATCAAATACATGGATAATAAATCCAGATCGTTCAGTTAACGAATTAACATCCAGGTTTTTTTTGGGTTTTTTTTATATATATTTTGAGCTAACAAGATGTAGCCCGTTTATTTTCCGACGTAACATTGATAGATACACATATATCACATATAAAAAACACAATAATTATTGTTCAAAATTACATATACCTTAGCTACATTGTTTTATATATTACAAATGTACCAATTAATGTTCTCATAGTAAGAGTGAAGAAATTATATAAGAAAAAGTAAGAAATCCAGGTTTTCAACAATATCTGAACTTTATGTCGTGGAATGTAACAGGTATAATGTCTAGCAGCACCTATTTGTCAGATTTATTGGAAGACGGAGTCATTGACTTCTGTGGTATTGCTGAGCATTGGTTGTTTGAAAATGATATTCACTTTATAGTCTTAATCAACAACCATTACAAATCTATTTCTATCACAGATAATGACTGCAAACATAGAGGTACACGGCGTGTTGGTAAGGGTGGTGTAAGTATTGTGTGGCATATGAAACATGATGCTTATGTTACACCCTTGAGCAGGGATCCAGGATGATCGCATAATTGGTGTACAATACCAGCTGTCTGGCGATCAGTTGATGTATATATTTCAGCTGTATTTGCCCTGTAGCAATTATCTCATTGCTTTATACAGGGATTATATTGATAAATTATTTAATTTATTGAGCTTATACTCTGAAAATGGTACAGTACTTTTCATGGGCGATTTTAATGCTAAGATTCAATTGGGTACTTACAATTATAGAGATAGATATGCTGCGTCCCTTTTGAATGACACAAATTTACAGCTGTAGATACTTTACCCCTGTGCAAGGGTGCACATTATTCATATGTCTCTGATGATGATAAATATGAAACTTTGATTGACCATATGTGTGTACCTATTGATTGATTGATTGATTTGATTGTTTTATTTATAGACGCCTCAACCGAAAAGGGTCATGTATGTATGTATGTTCCTTTAATGTCAAACCCCTCGCGGGGACTTAGACATGTTTTCCTGGGCAGGCTTAGCCGACCTAAGCGATTAACCAGTACTAAGCAATGTGTGTGAGGTGCCTTGCTCAATGACACTACATACGTGGCCTGACCCGAGTATCGATCCCGGGACCGTTCGATTCCAAATCCGACGCTCTACCACTGGACCACGGACGCCACATGGAGCGTCTGATAAATATTTGTTATGGTACAATATGTAAACTTTGATTAAATGTTACACCATTTCAATATACAGAATTATACATGTTAAAATATATTTATTATAATTTGTTAAAAATATTTATTTCCTTAAAAAAGGATAAAATCAACTTTGGTTCTACATTATTAAAAATAGTTTTCATAGAATTTTCTATATAGTAGCGTGATCTAATTTCATTCACATCGATAGATTCAGTCAATATATGTTTGATTGTAAAATTTTCTTGGCAAGGGATACATTCTGGTGGATCATCACTGTTCAGAATAAAGGAATGAGTAAGATAAGAGTGTCCAATACAACATCGGATCAGATCAAACCAACTTAAAAGAAGGTTTAATTTGATATAATTTGTGTATATATTGAAAAGATGGCTTGTATTCACTATTGTGAAATTGTAGATGATAACTATCTGAATGTTTCTAGGCATCGGCCAGTAATGTGTACTTTCATGATGCCAATATACGACTCAAGGGCTAGTGTTAATATTACTGCATCGATACCTAACTGTCGAGCAAATTGGAGTAAAATAAGTGAAACAGAGAAAGCCGATTATTGTATACTGTTGAGTAATTCCGAGAGTATCCTTGCGGCTGGATTCCAGCAAATTGATTCGCCATCTGATATAGACCGGGTGTATAACTTGATTGTTTCCGAGAATGGTTCCGCTTCATCATCATCCATCAGAAAGGGAAAGTTTATTCCTCAAATGTCAGTGAGACATTTGATTCAAATTGGAACTTTTTATTGCGTATTGATGAAGCACGTTCTTCAGACTGTGTACGCATTTTACAAAACATTATAAAATATATTTTGAAGACTTGTAAAGGAGGCAAAATGTGCGTACATGATAACGTGTATTATGAGCACCTCATCTATAATAATGTGATATTTACATTGTGATTTTGCCAAATTATTTTCAACCATGATTAATCTTGGTCACATACCAATAGATATGAATCGTGGAACTATTGTGCCACTACATGAGGGCGGTAGGAAAAGAAAGGATGATCCGTATAACTACAGGGCAATAACCCTGACATCTACTGTTCTGAAACTCTTTGAAAGTGTATTGCTTCTCATATCAAAGAACAACATCATCTGCACGCTAATTAAGTCCTCAGCAATGTGGGTTCCAGCAACACCTTGGATGTCTTATGACATCGTTTTGACTTCGTGAATCAATCCTTTTCGCAAATGAAACTCATAGTAAAGTATTCGTATGTTATATGGATAGTCGGCAAGCATTTGAACGTGTGTGGCATCATGGACTGATATACAAACTAAATGAATGCGATATTGATGTTCAAACAATGAGATGTTTTGTACACCTAATTAGTAATATGCGTAGTTGTGTCCGGAACCAATATTTTACAACAGAGTGGTTTCCCGTCGGACAAGGTACACAGTAGGGAAGGAAAAGTTCACCTTTGCTCTATCAATTGTACATCAACGGACTCATATAAGAGATTGAGAATTGTAAGCTAGGTCTTTGTTTATATAACATGAATGTCAATTGTTCTACTGTTGCTTGCGACATGGGGTCCTAGTCTCACTATCTAAATCTGGTCTCGATAAAATGATTCAGATATGTTATGAATGCTCACTGAAATGGCGCTTTGAGTATAATCATCCAAAATGTGCTGTTATAGCATACAATGAAACTAACGCTGACGTGATCGGTTTTGGAAGCTTGGAACACATTTCATTAAAGAGACTAAGTATACACATTTAGGAATTTCCTTGGATAAATATTTAAACATTAATATGAATGTTCATGATGATAGCTAAAACATACTCGGGACTTTACTGAGTATTACTAATAGTGGTATAAGTTCTGGTGACTTAAATCCATTACCTCTTGCTTGCGAATATATATAAAATATATATAAAACTATAGTACAACCCAAGACGTTATATGGATGTGAACTGTGGAACTATATGAACACATTACTTCTCTGGAGCGTTCTCATAGATTGTGTGTCAAATGTATCCAATGATTACATATATGTTCAAATAATGACACTGCCATAAATACGCTAGGGGTTATGCCAATCTCTACATGTATAGAGTACAGAAAATTTCAGTTTTATGGACAGCTCAGCAGGCTGCGGTGTAACTACCTAGTGAAGAAAATATTCATCCACAGACTTGTCAGATACACACATTACATAGAGCGCCAGAGTTTAGGCTTTATGCCAGATATTTTCAGAATTCTGCAGAAATATGATTTACTGCCCTACGTAACTTCGTTTCAAGATTCAGCATACATTCCATCAAAATATTCATGGAAGCGGCTTCTTGCTCGCCATGTTCTGTCTCGTGAACAGTACATACTTTGTGAAAGACTCTTGTCGAATCTTAACACCGGAACAGTATGTGAACATGTTTCCAAATAGAGGCCCGTATGCACTATGACATTTGCATAGAAAATACCCTTCTGTAAAACAATACTGTTTCAACGCTGTTAGTTTACTGTGTTAAATTACTTTCGTTAGTTAGGTCCGAGCGTTGTACAAGATGCAATTATTTAGCCGAAAACATTATGCATCAAATTCTTTTTTGTTTTGAAAATGAAAACTTGAGATCCCGTTTATGGACAAATGTTATTGCACATACAACACAAGTGTCCAAGTTTTCATTAAATGCATGAGTCAACAACAAAATGTTCAAAAGTGTTACTATGATATAGATGACTATGCGAGCGAAAAGATTATGTTGGCTAGTGTAAAGTATTTGTACTTGATGACAAGGTAATGGGATGCCTTATTCATGTAATGTACAGCAGAGGATCTATATTGAAATATATATGTATAATATAGTTGCATACGTGAGAGTCAATACGGCTCAAGGCACGGACGGCTCTGAAATACGACTGAAATTAGTTGAAACATGTATCGTTCTAACAATGGTACAAGTATTATAGAGTGTATGAATGCTTTATTATTGACTGCATGGTATAAGCTGCATGTAGCCATAAGATGCGTGCACACTGTGATCTCCAATTATCGTTTGTCAAGTCTGCTTGAATCTTGCATTTCGTTTCGGTAAGATCAACTCAGGTTTATAGTGTGCGCTTATCACGGAGATTAATACTGGTGCACCCAGTATATACATGAATATTTGTGGTTTATGTACATATACATGTATGAGTATATATTTATTCATATACAAATATGTGTATATTATGCTAGAACTAATGTGTACGCACCAATGTAGATCTCATTGTGAAGGTATGTACTTTATTTGCATCGTAAATTATATGCCTGTAAATATCATATGCATAGATATGTAATTGACGTGCATTGTACCTATGCGTTGTATAATTGTCAAGTATAATTGTCATTTTCATTAGATTGTGTTCTTTGTAAATTAGATGTTTATGTATATATTGTATGTTGCTCTCCCTGCAGTGGAGGAAATAAAGTTATCTAGTTAACATCCATGTTTTCAACAATATCATTAATACATAGAATAAATAACAAAGGGGATACAGGCTCACCTTGTTTTAGCCAAATTGTAAACATCAAAGATATCTGAAAATGTCATATTAGACATTTTCACACATGATTGAACTCTGTTATAAATACATTTTAGCATGTTAACCATTTTACAGCTCACGCCAGATTGGATTCATTTCCCCCACAATGCATCCCGATGTGGTCGAAACTGTCGCACTAGGGACCATAACTTCGCCCTCTGGGGGCCCCACTTCTACCTAAAAAAATAAATAAATATATATTTGTTGGTTTTTACGATTTTCAAACAAAATGTTGTCTAGTAAGATACACTGTTCCACTATAAAGCACTCATTCTATTCAAATGTTGTTTTTAATGATTGTACTGTGCATTTTAACCCTATTTTTCAGAAGTGTATTAAAGAACACCATTCAAAAATTCTGACCTAGAATGAACCCTGATAGTTTGGTTAGTAATACATAGTACTAAGTGATGTAACATGTATGAACACATTCTATTATTGTAAACGTTTTTTACAAAACTGTAGAGAATGCCTTTACGCGTGAGAATTTCCATCCATAACACGTCGTTTGGTTTTAACAACGCCCTGGTTTATTGCAAATTTAATAACGGTAGATTTGTTTGTTGTTTATATCAAGTCATGTTTTATGTTAATTATGTTTCAATATTCATCATATTGGTGCTGTACAATATACATGGTAATATTGTATTTCAAAACTACCGTGCTTGCAACAAACACTGTTTGGTTTACAAGCAGCCGTGTTCAAATATACAAATGAATATATACACTCTCCAAATAGTGGTTACCTATACATCACTGCCCGCAGATGCAACGTCTTTACTACGTTCGGTAAAGACCACTTGCAGAGGCTGCCTGCGAACCCATGCCGACATAACCTTCTCCAACGTGTCACATAATTCAAGCGGCTGGTCCTTTCTGTAGGTGTCCTTGTATACAGCGTAGCTATGTTTATCCTCTAAATAACAGAAATGAAAACGTGATAATAATAGGCTGCGCTGCATTAATGAAATTGAGCAACTATCATAAATCAGCAAATAACACAACATATTGAACAAAGCCTTTGTCTCTACTTACTTGGAATCTCTTTCAAGAGTTTGTCTTCAAGCTGTTCCATCTTCTGGAAGTATTCCAATTGTATTTTCTTTGGAGAATCATTGTCCTCAATTTTGAAATCAATGAGAATTTCTTCATCTGTGTAAAACGCAATATTACTGCTGCAATTTGATTCTAATTTCCTGGTTGGTGTTGCGGCTCTGGTTTCCATGTGGCCACATATATAGTGATACAACCTCTCGACTGATATGAAATCCGTTCTAGTGTCCCAATATGCTTTGCAATATTTACATTCATCGTTACATTCCGAGTTCTCGGATCTCGCTTTTAATCCGTTGATAAGGTGTTTGGTGAAGATACTTCCGTTTTTATCTGCACGAGCTGTTTGGTTTTCTTCGCATGCATTTATCTGAATAAAATGTTTACCCTTACCTATCATTTTTGGGTAGCAACAATCTAAAAACAGTATGATTTGATCTATATTCTTCAAAGTATCTATTAAAGTCTTAAAATCATCCATACTGATTGTATCTGCAGCAGATCCCAGTTCTATCAGATGTTTGTTGTTTGCTTCTTTTCCGTGAGAAGAAATATATATAAGCAAGGTTGTGATGTCACTGTCCTTGCTAATCTGTTTTATTTCTTCCTCTAGTTTTGGACGTAGCTCTTCGGGTTCCCCGGGCTTGCTTGGTACAACCATTCGGACCTTGTCCTCACTAGTTATATGTAAGTAGAATATTTAATTAATTCACATGTTCAAGGTTTGCAAATACGTTTTTCATTTCATGTCTTCAATTGGACATCCAATCTGTTGCAGGAAACTGATCACTGGCATATTATATAAAAGTGAATTAGTGAACCTTTCTGTCAGCTACAATAGGTCATTCATAGCATTATGATAAATTAAAATTGATGACAAACGGAAATCAAGTAAAATTAGATGTATAGGAAACAAGTGAAATAGAAACCAGATGAAGAATTGTTTACCATGAAAATGAAAGGAAATAAATAATGGTTTAATGAGACTTATCATGCATTACATACATATCTGTATATATGCATACAATAATTTATTTGAGGTGCTAGCGATAATCACGTTTACTTCACACAGCAACTGACTTCTAGAGTTTGGAGGGCCAACAAATAATAGTCTCATAACCAAACAGAGTTTAAATATAATATGAACATAGAAGCACTATATACATGTGTTTTCCTGCTTGCCTACTAATATATTTATTACCATAAGTAATGATGATTATATTTACTGCAATCAATCATCATACATGTCAACAGTTTGTGTAGCCCAAAGGGATACCTCTTATCCCCAAGGTAAGCTTACAATTTGGACTTTATGTACCGGTATACGAGACAGCAACACTGAAGTGGGATAATCCCAATTTATAAGGATCATATATATACTGGTATAACAATGATATGTATCTGACGATGAGTCTGAACAAAGTAAGAACATATAATTATGATATTGAAGATGAGGGAGCTATGAGCTGTAAAGGATGCAAGACATTTCACGCAGTGTCATATAGTGTGCTATATAAAGTAAGCAAGACATTTCACACAGTGTCATATAGTGTGCTATATAAAGTAAGCAAGACATTTCATGCAGTGTCATATAGTGTGCTATATAAAGTAAGCAAGACATTTCATGCAGTGTCAGATAGTGTGCTATATAAAGTAAGCAAGATATTTCATGCAGTGTCATATAGTGTGCTATATAAAGTAAGCAAGACATTTCATGCAGTGTCATATAGTGTGCTATATAAAGTAAGCAAGACATTTCATGCAGTGTCATATAGTGTGCTATATAAAGGAAGCAAGACATTTCATGAAGTGTCATATAGTGTGCTATATAAAGTAAGCAATACAGTTCATGCAGTGTCATATAGTGTGCTATATAAAGGAAGCAAGACATTTCATGCAGTGTCATATAGTGTGCTATATAAAGTAAGCAATACAGTTCATGCAGTGTCATATAGTGTGCTATATAAAGGAGGCAAGACATTTCATGCAGTGTCATATAGTGTGCTATATAAAGGATACAAGACATTTCATGCAGTGTCATATAGTGTGCTATATAAAGGATACAAGACATTTCATACAGTGTCATATAGTGTGCTATATAACGGATACAAGACATTTCATGCAGTGTCATATAATGTTCTACATAAAGGATACAAGACATTTCATGCAGTGTCATATAGTGTGCTATATAAAGGATACAAGACATTTCATGCAGTGTCATATAGTTTGCTATATAAAGGATACAAGACATTTCATGCAGTGTCATATAGTGTGCTATATAAAGGAAGCAAGACATTCCATGCAGTGTCATATAGTGTGCTATATAAAGTAAGCAATACATTTCATGCAGTGTCATATAGTGTGCTATATAAAGTAAGCAAGACATTTCATGCAGTGTCATATAGTGTGCTATATAAATGATGCAAGACATTTCATGCAGTGTCATATAGTGTGCTATATAAAGTAAGCAATACATTTTATGCAGTGTCATATAGTGTGCTATATAAAGGAAGCAAGACATTTCATGCAGTTTCATATAGTGTGCTATATAAAGTAAGCAAGACATTTCATGCAATGTCATATAGTGTGCTATATAAAGTAAGCAAGACATTTCATGCAGTGTCATATAGAGTGCTATATAAAGGATACAAGTCATTTCATGCAGTGTCATATAGTGTGCTATATAAAGGATACAAGACATTTCATGCAGTGTCATATAGTGTGCTATATAAAGGATACAATACATTTCATGCAGTGTCATATAGTGTGCTATATAAAGGATACAATACATTTCATGCAGTGTCATATAGTGTGCTATATAAAGGATACAAGACATTTCATGCAGTGTCATATAGAGTGCTATATAAAGGATACAAGACATTTCATGCAGTGTCATATAGTGTGCTATATAAAGGAAGCAAGACATTCCATGCAGTGTCATATAGTGTGCTATATAAAGTAAGCAATACATTTCATGCAGTGTCATATAGTGTGCTATATAAAGTAAGCAAGACATTTCATGCAGTGTCATATAGTGTGCTATATAAATGATGCAAGACATTTCATGCAGTGTCATATAGTGTGCTATATAAAGTAAGCAATACATTTTATGCAGTGTCATATAGTGTGCTATATAAAGGAAGCAAGACATTTCATGCAGTTTCATATAGTGTGCTATATAAAGTAAGCAAGACATTTCATGCAATGTCATATAGTGTGCTATATAAAGTAAGCAAGACATTTCATGCAGTGTCATATAGTGTGCTATGTAAAGTAAGCAAGACATTTCATGCAGTGTCATATAGTGTGCTATTTAAAGGATACAAGACATTTCATGCAATGTCATATAGTGTGCTATATAAAGTAAGCAAGACATTTCATGCAGTGTCATATAGTGTGCTAAATAAAGTAAGCAAAACATTTATGCAGTGTCATATAGTGTGCTATATAAAGTAAGCAAGACATTTATGCAGTGTCATATAGTGTGCTATATAAAGGATACAAGACATTTCATGCAGTGTCATATAGTGTGATATATAAAGTAAGCAAGACATTTCATGCAGTGTCATATAGTGTGCTATATAAAGGATACAAGACATTTCATGCAGTGTCATATAGTGTGCTATATAAAGTAAGCAAGACATTCCATGCAGTGTCATACAGTGTGCTATGTAAAGTAAGCAAGACATTTCATGCAGTGTCATATAGTGTGCTATTTAAAGGATACAAGACATTTCATGCAGTGTCATATAGTGTGCTATATAAAGGAAGCAAGACATTTAATGCAGTGTCATATAGTGTGCTATATAAAGTAAGCAAGACATTTCATGCAGTGTCATATAGTGTGCTATATAAAGTAAGCAAGACATTTCATGCAGTGTCATATAGTGTGCTATTAAAGTAAGCAAGACATTTCATGCAGTGTCATATAGTGTGCTATTAAAGTAAGCAAGACATTTCATGCAGTGTCATATAGTGTGCTATTTAAAGGATACAAGACATTTCATGCAGTGTCATATAGTGTGCTATATAAAGTAAGCAAGACATTTCATGCAGTGTCATATAGTGTGCTAAATAAAGTAAGCAAAACATTTATGCAGTGTCATATAGTGTGCTATATAAAGTAAGCAAGACATTTATGCAGTGTCATATAGTGTGCTATATAAAGGATACAAGACATTTCATGCAGTGTCATATAGTGTGCTATATAATGTAAGCAAGATATTTCATGCAGTGTCATATAGTGTGCTATATAAAGTAAGCAAGACATTTCATGCAGTGTCATATAGTGTGCTATATAAAGTAAGCAAGACATTTATGCAGTGTCATATAGTGTTCTATATAAAGGATACAAGACATTTCATGCAGTGTCATATAGTGTGCTATATAAAGGATACAAGACATTTCATGCAGTGTCATATAGTGTGCTATATAAAGTAAGCAAGACATTCCATGCAGTGTCATACAGTGTGCTATATAAAGTAAGCAAGACATTCCATGCAGTGTCATACAGTGTGCTATATAAAGTAAGCAAGACATTTCATGCAGTGTCATATAGTGTGCTATATAAAGTAAGCAAGACATTTCATGCAGTGTCATATAGTGTGCTATATAAAGTAAGGAAGACATTTTATGCAATGTCATATAGTGTGCTATGTAAAGTAAGCAAGACATTTCATGCACTGTCATATAGTGTGCTATTTAAAGGATACAAGACATTTCATGCAGTGTCATATAGTGTGCTATATAAAGTAAGCAAGACATTTCATGCAGTGTCATATAGTGTGCTATATAATGTAAGCAAGACATTTCATGCAGTGCCATATAGTGTGCTATATAAAGTAAGCAAGATATTTCATGCAGTGTCATATAGTGTGCTATATAAAGGAAGCAATACATTTAATGCAGTGTCATATAGTGTGCTATATAAAGTAAGCAAGATATTTCATGCTGTGTCATATAGTGTGCTATATAAAGGAAGCAAGACATTTCATGCAGTGTCATATAGTGTGCTATATAAAGGATACAAGACATTTCATGCAGTGTCATATAGTGTGCTATATAAAGGAAGCAAGACATTTCATGCAGTGTCATATAGTGTGCTATATAAAGTAAGCAAGATATTTCATGCAGTGTCATATAGTGTGCTATATAAAGGAAGCAAGACATTTAATGCAGTGTCATATAGTGTGCTATATAAAGTAAGCAAGATATTTCATGCAGTGTCATATAGTGTGCTATATAAAGTAAGCAAGACATTTCATGCAGTGTCATATAGTGTGCTATATAAAGTAAGCAAGATATTTCATGCAGTGTCATATAGTGTGCTATATAAAGGAAGCAAGACATTTAATGCAGTGTCATATAGTGTGCTATATAAAGTAAGCAAGATATTTCATGCAGTGTCATATAGTGTGCTATATAAAGTAAGCAAGACATTTCATGCAGTGTCATATAGTGTGCTATATAAAGTAAGCAAGACATTTCATGTAGTGTCATATAGTGTGCTATATAAAGGATACAAGACATTTCATGCAGTGTCATATAGTGTGCTATATAAAGTAAGCAAGACATTCCATGCAGTGTCATACAGTGTGCTATATAAAGTAAGCAAGACATTCCATGCAGTGTCATACAATGTGCTATATAAAGTAAGCAAGACATTCCATGCAGTGTCATATAGTGTGCTATATAAAGTAAGCAAGACATTTCATGCAGTGTCATATAGTGTGCTATATAAAGTAAGCAAGACATTTCATGCATTGTCATATAGTGTGCTATATAAAGTAAGCAATACATTTTATGCAGTGTCATATAGTGTGCTATATAAAAGAAGCAATACATTTCATGCAGTGTCATATAGTGTGCTATATAAAGTAAGCAAGACATTTCATGCAGTGTCATATAGTGTGCTATATAAAGTAAGAAATACATTTCATGCAGTGTCATATAGTGTGCTATATATAGTAAGCAAGACATTTCATGCAGTGTCATATAGTGTGCTATATAAAGTAAGCAAGACATTTCATGCAGTGTCATATAGTGTGCTATATAAAGTAAGCAATACATGTCATGCAGTGTCATATAGTGTGCTATATAAAGTAAGCAAGACATTTCATGCAGTGTCATATAGTGTGCTATATAAAGGATACAAGGCATTTCATGCAGTGTCATATAGTGTGCTATATAAAGGATACAAGACATGTCATGCAGTGTCATATAGTGTGCTATATAAAGGATACAAGACATTTCATGCAGCGTCATATAGTGTGCTATATAAAGGAAGCAAGACATTTCATGCAGTGTCATATAGTGTGCTATATAAAAGAAGCAATACATTTCATGCAGTGTCATATAGTGTGCTATATAAAGTAAGCAAGACATTTCATGCAGTGTCATATAGTGTGCTATATAAAGGATACAAGACATTTCATGCAGTGTCATATAGTGTGCTATATAAAGTAAGCAAGACATTTCATGCAGTGTCATATAGTGTGCTATATAAAGTAAGCAAGACATTTCATGAAGTGTCATATAGTGTGCTATATAAAGGATACAAGACATTTCATGTAGTGTCATATAGTGTGCTATATAAAGTAAGCAAGACATTTCATGCAGCGTCATATAGTGTGCTATATAAAGGATACAAGACATTTCATGCAGTGTCATATAGTGTGCTATATAGCGTCATATAGTGTGCTATATGTGTCAAGCCTGATAAAATGGGCAAATAATGTTTGTATTGTTTTGTCTCCTTGTCAGATATTTGGCCGACGGCCACTTTTACAAAACACTGCCCTATAAATTACTTTTTGTATTCCAGTCGAGATAATGTTTTATTTAACAGAAAATGAACAAAACGTATCAAAAACTTTATTTATTTTACAACGATTGCGAAACAAGTTTTAACAACTTATATTAATGACTCTCGTTTGCGCAGATGAAAGCGTATATGTGGTCATTCGTGTGGGAGGAAACCGGAGTACCCGGTGAAAACCCACCTGTCCGATGTGGCGACCACCGTACCATCTCACATACTTTCCGGTCCGAGGATCGAACCCGGGTTGCATTGGTGAGAGGCTAGCGCGCTAACCACTGTGCTAATCTGACAGCCTGTTTGCAAATGTATAATTTGATATGGGAGTGAATTGTAGATGAATAATAACATTAATATCGTTGATATTTGGCATTATGATTTGATACGGAGGTATGGAGAGTCAAACTAAAAACAAACTACCTAGTCAAAATCAGATTATAGATATTTTTGGAATACAGTAAAAGGATTGCATTTATTAACACAAACACTTGGGTAATACAAATAAATGGCAACAACCTATTTCGATATTGTGGTGTTGTATTTAATGGCTATAGTGTGTCTTTAAATCCTATTTTGTTGAAATGTATTCAATAACACAATTTAAGGTAGCACATCGACTGCTTTCTCACTTCTCCCAAAACTTATTACCTAGAATGAGCCGTGTAGCACCAACTCATTCTGTTTCTATGACTGAAATTATATTTGAAATTCTGCAGGAGTGTTTCTCTGCTAATTGCGATATAGATGAGATGATAGTTGAATGTTTAATTAAGCTAGTGACATGCGATATTAAAGCGACACTACATCGGTGAAAACACAGATTTCTGCAGAATGTAATTTCCTATATGATATAATTTCGTTCGAAATACTTGCCTAAAAAACTTGAGTATTTCAACTAATAAACAAATGTCGTATATGCGGTTTGTAAACATAACAAAATAATGTAAATTGGGTCGACATCCATGGGTAACACAAGGCGCGTATCCTGAGTAACACGATTTATGATACAGATTTACCGTTATATTTCACATTTATGCCTATGCATATTTATTTGTAGACTAATCTTAGTTAAATTATCTCTAAATGACAATATCACGCGGTTAGTATTGACCGCAATTACAAACAAGTAAGTAGTGTGGATGGCACACACTGTTTATTGATTCAATGTTAGTGCAATAATTTGTAGTAGCAATGCATTTATAAGTGAACAAAAGCATTTTTTGGCTTTTTGCGATGTAATGTCGCTTAAAGTAAAACAGGTGAGCAGAGATATTTACAGATTGAAACTATAATACAACTACAAACAGCCAACGAATAACATTGGATGACTTATTCAATCGTATTATTAATCAATAAATAAATAATCCTTCAAAACTTTATATATATGTTATATTTCGGGTTGCATCAGCACCATTTTGGGCTATATCGCCGGAGGGCAGTTTACCTAACAACACATTTCCTGGGCAGGCTCCAGCGGTTAACCAGTACTTGAGTGCACCAACCTCCGTAAGAAACTGCCAACTTTTTCATATAAATGAGACACGGTCTGAGCGGGGCTCGAACCAGTGACCATCAGTGATGATAGGTTACAGTGGTATACAAGTCAGCGACCTTAACCACCCGACCACGGAGGCGGACTCAAAACTTTATAAAGCCTTATAATCTTACAAAACAATTATTACCTAATACCCATTATGAGCGGAGCTTTTGATGTAATCACTTTCTTAATCTCTACGACATCTTTCGTGATGGCCTCAGTAATTGCTTTGTTTTTGGTATCATTTCCTGCAACCAATAACGCACCCCATCCGCATCCTAAAATACAAGAATAGGTATGAGTTCACATTTCAATCTGAGAACCAGAGAGCTTGTGTCCTAAAGTACAATAGTCTAACATATTAGTTAATAACAGTACCAATAAACACAACACAACATCCATGAAAAAGAAAATAAAGAGGTATTCAATTTCATACGGGGATGTATCAATATGTATACACTTCCTCTGGAAATATACCCCAGCCACATTCTAAAACTCTTGACAAATCATGAACATAGACAACCAAGTACCGTAGCCAGAGGCAAATTTCAACCGAGGGAATCTGGGGGGGGGGGAGGGGTCCGGGGGTATGTTCCCCTTTAAAATTGTTGGGTATAGAAGCGATTCGCTGCGTTTTCTGATTTAATGAGATTAGACGAATAATTATGTACTGACCTTTCAACTCTAGCAGTCAACATTTTACAGCAAAGGGGTATTTTTGGCATTTTATTTATTTAATTTTTCATTTTTTTGTTTTGGAAATTTGCAAATCTGCAACCAGTCCGACATCTGATAAGAATATCCGAACAAGAAATATGCCAACATTGTATTACATATGCTATAATTGGTTTGACACCAAATATGCTCTATATAGTTGAGAAAACCCGGAGAAAACACAACTGTGCCGATTAGCGCAGTGGTTAGCAGGCTCGCTTCTCACCAACACAACCCGGGTTCGATCCTCGTACTGGGAAGAATGTGAGATGGTATGGTGGTCCCCAGATCGGACAGGTGGGATTTCTCTATTTTAGACATAATAATATTTGATCTTATTAGTTGCCATGGAGCAACATAAGTTTCAGCATACGCTTAGCATAACCATATTTAATTACCTATATACACATGTATATAGTTAGACAATAGTTATTGTAATACAACATAACAAAATCAAATGGGTTGGGCATTATTAATGACTTGGCGGTTCGAGATTAAACTACCTGTTGCCCAAATGAGCGACGTTGCCTGAAGAGATTAGTCATTTTAGATTTACCCATTCCAGAGTGTCCTCTGGTTCTTTTACATGCACGGTGTAAAGCACCGACACGAGACCTCAAGTTAAAATCCCATCCGAAAGACTGTTAATTTTATTAGGGCCAGACCACTGTTAACCACTGGACTACAGATCCATCTCTATTTTTGTGAGCTGTGTGTGTTTTACGTTTATTTATTGTTGCTACCGATTGCCCATATGAGCGACTCCTCCTGAAGAGATTAGTCATTTTAGATTTTTGTAGGATAGTGCAATGATACAGAAAGAGACCCATTCCAGAGACCCATTCCAGAGTATCCTCTGGTTCTTTATGTGCAGGGTGTAAAGCACCGACATGAGACCTCAGTTTAAAGTCCCATCTGAAAGACTGTTAATGTTATTAGGGTCAGATGGGGGATCGAACCTGTGATCCCTGGATTACCAATCCAAAGTGTTAACCACTGGACTACAGATCTGTCTGCTATTTTTGTGAGCTAACATTCTTGTATTATTATATACCTACCTATGCTAGGCTTTAGTTCTGTACCACAGTAACATGTGATGGGATTAAGAAAACTGTTTTTCACACATGCTATGCAGACACAAATTTTTTGTGTGCAGTTGGGAGCGTGTTCTTTATTAAATGTTGTGTCACTAGCTGAAAATGGAGAATTAAATTAATCAGACAATACTGTATCATTTATATATATGTACTAACCTAAATAAAGTTATTTGCATAGTTTTACGATATAATTAAATTAATCAGACAATACTGTATCATTTATATATACGTACCAACCTAAATAAAGTTATTTGCATAGTTTTATGATATAATTAAATTAATCAGACAATACTGTATCATTTATATATACGTACTAACCTAAATAAAGTTATTTGCATAGTTTTACAATATAGTAAACTATCAAATGAATTTTAATTAATGAATGATTTTATGAATTTACTATTCAAATGCTTTATGGTCAAGTGCAATTTGCCTTACACAGGCAAGTAAGTTTAGTTTATACAAATTTCGTTTAGCTCAATTGCGAAACAAGTTTTCAACTTATATTAATCACTCTCGAGACCTCATTCCTGATGGAATCCATCGCCACGAGGGAGAGAGAAGAGGCAACGTGGAATTTAAATGCCTTGCCTAAGGGCACAACCGTAACGGCTCCAGCGGGGCTCGAACTCCGGACCTAAGTCAATAGGGCCATGGAGGTCACGTATCGCTCAACCGAGTTGAAAAGATGAAAGGTCTATGAAACATATATTTCTTAATAGACAAGGTAACCCTTATAGTCCAGCAGCCAACTAGCTTACCCTGGAAGTGGAGTATATACAATGTTTTTTGATTGATTTGGGTCACTGAGACCATAAATATTAAAAATCCGCTTGATGACACCCTGTCATCCTTGGGCATTTTTTTCTAATTTGCATAAAACCAAGATGGCCGCGGGTGTTCTATTGAATATACTATAATTAAGATATATCGGCTTCTAGAATGGATTTTAAAACAATCTAAACTGTTTTAACAGGGCTTTAAGACATTTGGAACCAAATGGAATAATTTTTATTATGATTCGACAACTCCTTCATTTGCATATATCCAAGATGGCCGTCAAACCTCTCGGGAGACCGGTTTGATGTTACCAACGAAGCGGACAAGATAGTGAACATTGTCAGTGGTCGAGTGGCACCTGTTTCAGTGAACGTTGATAAGACTGTGACCATTGGGACCAAAGAAATGGAAGAAATTTGAGGGTGCTTGGCCAGATGGCTTCTACAATCCCATTTCAAAGAAGACGGTGACAATGCAAGTAACAAAAAAGCATGTGAATATTGGTACAGCAAAGTTGTTCACTACCACACTTCTCTTTTCACGAGTCATAGGACTCCAGGCTAGATGTCGTGACACAATATACATCAAGACATTACTATCGTATGAGCTATACTGTTCAACGACTCGGGTGACATGAGAACCGGAAAGGCTAAGGCACAGTTGAAGAAGCAACTACAAGTGGAGGGTGCTAGATGGTTCAGCTGTCCTCTGGGTGATACACTTGCCAGCGAATGGGACAGTCTGCGACTTTGTTGTGAACTTCAAACAGTACATCCAACATAAACTTACTTCTAGCGATGTCTATCTCGTGTTCGACAGGTACCAGGATTTCAGTACCAAGAGCACGACCAGATGCAATAGAACAACAGAACCAAGCAGAGTACATCGACTGGCTCTAGATACACCTCTATCCCCACAGAAAGTTGTCCTGGCAGTGTCAGAAAATAAATCACAGCTGACAAGAGACACTACCTTCCATCGAGACTACACAATGACCCACACACTTGTCATCACTAGCAGTTGTGATAACACAACAGTTGAAATAAGGTATGGGGGAGTGGTGATCATCTACATCTCATGAAGAGGCAAACTGCATCATTGTTCAACAAGCAGTAACAGTTGCGACTGAATGCCAAGTAGGCGTGTCAGTGAGTTTGGCAAAAAGATCTATTGTTTAAACTTAGGCAAAATGGTATAAATGGCAACCTTCTGAAATGGGTAGAAAAGTATTTAACAAACAGAACACCGTTTGTCAATACTTGGACCGCTATTTTTTCTAGTATATGTTAATGACATAGCAGACCACTTATTAAGCATAATTAGGTTATTCGCTGATGATACATCTTTAGCTCAAACGACATCAACAATTGCAGACTTGGAAGGTATACTAAATCACGATCTTTACATGATATCAGAATGGTCTAATAGATGGTTGGTCACCTTCAATCCTAACAAAACAGAAGTACTTTTCTTTAGCACCAATAGAAAACAATCCTGTATTATATTTCGCAGGAGCTCGGTTACCTTTTAGTGAAAGCCATAAGCACTTAGGGCTAACATTAAGCAATAATGGAAAATGGCACGAGCACGTAGGCATTATTTTCAAATCGGCTTCAAAAGTGCTAAATCTAATGAAAGCTTTAAAATTTAAAATCAATAAGGACACCTTAAACCAGATCTATATATCATACATGTGACCTCAATTAGAATATGCTGCGGTAGTATGGGACAGTTGCACTGAATTTGAAAAAGATAAATTAGAAAAATTACAGGTCGAGGCAGCTCGAGTTGTAACAGGTCAGTTTCTTTAAATAAATTAAGAGAAGACATAGGATGGATACCTTTAAACGACAGAAGAAAAATGCAAAAACGTGTTATAATGTATAAATACAAAAATGGTCTATTACCCGAACAGTTTAGTACAATCTTCCCGAGAACAGTCGGCGAAGAAAATCATTATAATTTAAGAAATGCTGATAATTTTACTGTAATGGCCAGACGTACAGCTTTATTTTCAAACTCTTTTGTACCATCTAGTGTTGATATATGGAATGCACTACCCGAACACTTAAAACAACCCTCCAACCTTAACTTGTTTTAAGAATAGACTCAAGTCTTCACTGTTCAAACAAAAAGATGTACCCATGTTTTATCAGAAAGGTTCGCGTAGCTTAACTGTTTACCATGCTCGTATAAGAAATGGCTGCAACAACTTGAACGCAGACTTATATAATAACCATTTAAGGGGAAATGCGACTTGCGATTGTCAAACTGGGATTGAAAACGCTGAACACTACTTTTTTCATTGTCCTTTGTTTCAAAATCAAAGAATAACACTATTCAGAGAAACACGACAATACCATCCTTTAAATGCGAAAACACTGCTAATAGGTAAAGAAAATCTGATTGAAAGTGATAACTTAATTATTTTCACCTCAGTACAGAAATTTATAAAGAATACCAAAAGATTTCAAACCGGCCATTAGTATTAATCAAACAACAGAACAAGAGTACTCTTTGAAGTTATTGAAATACTATATAGAATGTCTATGTTTACAAATTAACGCTTAGTCTGCAAATAGAAAGAGAGGTTCTGGTCGTTCACTAGACACGAGCACCACAAGCACACTTGCATGAGTACGTTGTATAAATGATGATATTGTATTTTTATGTATCTTTATGTAATTTGCATTTATTCATTTAAATGCGTTGTAAACTAATTGTAGCCATAAAATGAATTTTCGGTAAATATCATGTATTGGGGAGGGCCGTTTCATAATGTGGAAAGCACTTGTGGCTCAAACCAAATTGCTATGTACATTTTGGCAATAATTTATGTTTAAATGATTCAAGGACATGGTACAAAACATCTACAGATGTTTCAATGTAATTTATTTGCAATCTATAATAGCTTTGTATACGTTGTGCAGCAGATCGACATTTGATAATGAACTGAGGTGTGAATTCAAATTGAGTATGTACTAATAACACTAATATCGGTTAAGGGGAGGAAATGTGAACGACTTCTTTATGCGTCATGGCTTGTTCAGCATAGACACTACTAAAACATTATGACTTTTCAGTCAATTTATTCTTTTGATGCATATCTGAAATTAGTTTACTTTATGGTGTCTGTCAGCTTACAAATATTGTAGCATATCGGTCAATGACAAACTATTAATATTATATTGAAGGTGTTCAATGATATTGTCACCATTTAGATCAATCAAGCATGTCATTTAAAAGCACAGCAAAATGTTAACAGATTGACAACGGCCATATTGGAATATGCAAATGAAGCTAATATATTTACATTGTAATATAATATGTATTATATGGGACCTCTATTTTTTCAAAACACTAGAACAAAGAATTTCAAATGTATCCAAAATTGTATCCAGAATGTGGTGACATAAAACCGGTCTCATGATAGATTTGAGAGCGGCCATCTTGGATATATGCAAATGAAGGAGTTGTCAAATGATAATAAAAGCTATTCCATTTGGTTCCTAATGTCTTAAAGCCATGTTAAAACATTTTAGATTGTTTTAAAATCCCTTCTAGAAGCCGATATATATCTTAATTATAGTATATTCAATAGAACACTGGCGGCCATCTTTAAAAAATGATAAAATGCCCAAAGGTGATAGGGTGTCATCAAGCGGAATTTTAATATTTATGGTCTCAGTGACCAAAATCAACCAAAAAACATTGTATATACTCTACTTCCAGGTATACCCCTAAAACCCCATTTGGCTGCCAGACTATTAACACAAACAGTGACTGTACATTGCAAAATAACAAAGCTCTGGGCATTGTGGTCTCTGATAATAAGAGTTTAAAGAGTTACACTATATAAGTCTATGTATACTATGTGACCACTACCATGCAGTCAATAATGACTCCAGGATCACAATTTGACCAAACTTAAAGATCTGTGCATTGTGGTTTATGAGAAGAAGGTTTTTACAGGTATTATATAATTCTATAGGAAATATAGCAAATAAATTCCACCTCATTGGCAATCATTTTTGATGAATCGATATGGCTTGAACAAACTTGAGAGACTATCAACTAATAATGCTCCACACAAATTTCACCACCTTTGTACATTTAATTACGGAGGAGAAGAGTTTTGATATGTTAGCTCTTATATGACCTGAATTTAAGACATAGCGACCTAATTTGAGCATTCTTGAAAGAGGATCACCCGATGATTGTTGCTATAAAGTTTCATGACAAAAAATGGGATCAAATACATCTGCAGGACAGTTTCTCAGAAAAGAAATATTTCCGTAAAAGATATTTTAAAACTAAATTTTAAATCTATTCTCACTTGTAACCATAAAACCATTTTATTCTTTATGATATTTCATCATAGATTAATATGTTGTGTTATATTTCCGGTTTTACGCCTGCATCAGCACCATTTTGGCCTATCTCGCCGGCGGGCAGTTTACCTAACAACACCTTTCCTGGGCAGGCTCCAGCGGTTAACCAGTACTTGAGTGCACCAACCTCCGTAAGAAACTGCCAACTTAATAAATGAACACTGCCTGAGCGGGGTTCGAACCCGTGACCATCAGTGATGATAGGTTACAGTGGGATCATAGATTAAATAATAATAAAGCGCAGAGAACTATGTAGATTAACTAGTTATCACTTACAAACACATAGCCAGTCAAAATTAACAAAGTTTCAAAGCTTATTCGGTAAATCAGCAATATATATATATACATGCTTCTGGCAATTAATAAATAATAGTTGCAGAGAAATAAATGTAAACATATAAACATGCATTTAAAGCAGCACTACATCGTATGAAATAAAAGATATTTGAAAAATTAAATGTTTACGTATGGGTAGCAATGCTGCTACACATTCTAACATTATACTTTGTATGCTTATGTTCATTTGGTAAACAGTGTTTTTTTGCGAGGGTAGGACTTTCCGAGTCGATCGGTCATGCACATGTTTACAACCGGAACGCATCGTGCGCACTTGTTTGCATTCGGAATGCATCGTCCCCATTTGTCACACGTTGTCTTTTTTAATTAAATTACTTGATATGTCGACAAAACAATTACACCAATATAATAAATTACGGAACAGTTACCATGGTAATGGTACCGGTATGTTCACGTATTGCTTCTTTAATATATTTGGCAAGAATATGTAATGTGAATGTGTTTATGTAGTTCCTTTTCAGAAGGATTTTCATGAAACAATACTTATCTTAAAATGTACCAATCAGGTAAGGGAGAGTCACATTATACAAATTGTACGTATGTTATGACATGCCTATTAATTAGTAGAAACAAATATTGAAAACAACAATAAATGTAAGCATGCTATCATTAGATATATAGACTATGTATTCATGCAGTGCTATGTATATTGTGAAAACTATGTTTGTATGTCATAAAATAAAAATATAAATAATAAAAAAAAAAAAATTAATTGTTTGATTGATTGTTGACATTATAAATTATACAAACATTTTCCAAAAGTAGGCCATGCAGAATTTAATGAATATTTTCTTCTCAAATGGATATATAGAGGACAATTGAATATGAATGTTGTATGCAAATTAGGCGTAAAAAACAGGTATTTCATAATTTCTTATATAATTACAACTAATATTTTACAACTTTTTGTCACATAATATAAAAGTAGTTCGCTATGAATAATAATGAGAATAGAATAATTTGTGGAAGTCGTGATAGTGCACTGGTAGCGCGTTCGCTTCAGGTGCGAAAGGCCCAGAGTTTCAGCCCCACTGGAGCCGTTACGATTGTGCCCTTAGGCAAGGCATTTAAATTCCACGTTGCCTCTTCTCTCTCCCTTGTGACGATGGATTCTATCAGGAATGAGGTCGCGAGAGTGATTAATACAAGTTGTCAAAACTTAGTTTATACAAATTTATTTTAGCTTGATTGCGAAACAAGTTCCTACAACATATATAAATCACTCTCGAGACCTGGAACATGGAATTTAAATGCCTTGCCTAAAGGCACAATCGTAACTGCTCCAGCATGTCTGTAGAACTCCGGACCTTTCGCACATCAAGTGAACGCATTACCACTGTGCTATCACGACTTCCATTAATATATATAATCATTGAAGAATGATTAAGACAAAGCTCCCTTGAGAAAACTACATATTCTGAGGTGTCTGTCTGTCTGTCTGTCTGTCTGTCTGTCTGTCTGCCGTCTGTCTGTCTGTCTCTGTCTGTGTGTCTGTCTGTCTGGTCTCATCAGTATATAACATAGGAAAATGAAATTAAAGAGCACAGACGGATCTGTAGTCCAGTGGTAACACATTGGACTGGTAATCCAGGGATCGCATGTTCGATCCCATGCCTTACCCTAATAAAATTAACAGTCTTTCAAATGGGACTTTAAACCGTCTCGTGTCAGTGCTTTACACCGTGCACGTAAAAGAACCAGAGGAGACTCTGGAATGGGTCTCTGTCTGTATTATTGCACTATCGTCCAAAAATCTAAAATGACTAATCTCTTCAGGAGGCGTCGCTCATAAAATTATGGTCAACCGGTATCGACGATAAATAAACGTAAAACACACATTATAATAATAGTAAGAGTGCTGGCCATTTCACATTGCATGAGTATCCTGCATACATTATATATACAATACAATTGTTTATTAAAGCATAAAACATAATACAATGTTTATAGCTAAATAAATAATGAGTACAACATAAACAATTTGCATAATTATTATCAAAAAAGCATGCGTACTATGGAACATAATTACATTTTTTCCGTAGTATGGATTTGGTATGCAAAGTAAAAATATCTTGACAAATTATTAATAACATATCTTGAAGTACTGTTTAAAATATTTCTTTCTTAAATCTTTATAATTAGAGCAAACAGGTAAACAGTGGTATTCGCTTTCAACAGCGTTCATGGTACATGATTTACAAAGTCTTTGCTCTCTAGGTGTTCCATCATATCTACCTGTTTCAATAAAAAGACCATGGGAGCTAGTCCTAAATCGAAATAAAGTTGTTACATATTTTCTATATAAAACAAATAAAAAACCAAACACTGAACAAGCTGACCGATTGCACTATAGCTATAGTAATTAACAGCAGCATCGGAAGGCAGCTGACATTGGGGCCCGCGACATTTGAGGGCCACTTCCGAGTCTGCTAGGGGGTCAAGGGGAACATTTTGAGATGTAGATACTGTAAAAACGAATTTAATGAGTTCTGGACATAAAAGTAAACTTATTTTTTATAATATTATTTTACAAAAATATAATTGTGTTCCAGTTACGTTGACAGTGACATCTTGCTGACGATGATGGTTAATAACACTGTTACTAGATGAACTGTGCTTGCTCTGTCTTGACATCCGTGCGCTTTATAATCGATAAAATCGACTGTATTATACATAAATGTGATGTTCAATAAACGGGTACCCGTTACATGTTACCCACCCTGCATACAGTGCGTAGGAAGCCAGAGTAGATCTACATAGCCGTCAATTCCACAAGTATAGAATAAAAATACACATGGCTTGCAAAAATATTGGGGCCGCGGACATAACTTCCACAAGTATAAAATAACAAATCCGCCTGCCTGGCTCTGACGTCTATGATTAATAATACCAATACATGTATTATTTATAGCTACATAACCCCATTAGTAATATCCTATTATGCACTGTACCTTTTGGATTTATTATACATATATGGCACTGTTTGCTCTCTGTCTGACTGTCATCATATGTTTTCATTAGGTTCGTATTATTGTAGATGCTCTGGAAGATTATGAAAATAAATTAAGCTGGGTTGTAATAATATCATTAGTACTGTAGAGAAACACATTAATCCATTGTCCGTTATGCAGCCATTATGCGCTTTTATTACAATTCTAATACTTAGCTTAAAGCAACATTACATCGCAAAAAGCAAATAAAATGCATTTGTTCATGTATAAATGCATTGCTACTACAAATTCTTCCGAATACACTCGAACACTAACATTGAATCAATAAACAGTGTTTTTGTGGATTGAAAGTATGATTTTATATAACGGTCATCTATACTCCTCAACTGACGTTTGTTTGTCATCGGAGTCAATACTAAACGTGAGATAATGTCATTTAGAGATTATTTAACAAAGAATAATCTACAAATAAATAGGCATACATGTGAGATATAACTGTTACCGGTAATAATAATCTGTAGCATAAATCATGTTATTCAGAATACACGAGTTGTATTACGCATGGATGTTTACATTATTTTGTTATGTCAACAAACCACGTATACGACGTTTGTTTATTAGTTGAAATACTGAGTATTTGAGGCAAATATTTGGGGGAAAATTATACCATATAATAGGAAAATACATTCTGTAGAAATTTGTGTTTTCACCGGATGTAGTGTCACTTTAATAATGTTAAATAATGCAGTCTTAAATATAATAGAAGCCAGCACATTTTGAATAAGCTAAACATCTGTAGACACCTAGAGTTTTGGACAGTTGTGCATCTTTAAATACATGGTGTACAAATGATGAACGTAGGCATGGTGTACAAATGGTGAATGTAGGCATGGTGTACAAATGGTGAACGTAGGCATGGTGTACAAATAATGAACGTAGGTATGGTGTACAAATGATGAATGGAGGCATGGTGTACAAATGGTGAACGTAGGCATGGTGTACAAATGATGAACGTAGGCATGGTGTACAAATGGTGAACGTAGGCATGGTGTACAAATGATGAACGTAGGCATGGTGTACAAATGGAGAACATAGGCATGGTGTACAAATGATGAACGTAGGCATGGTTTACAAATGATGAACGTAGGCATGGTGTACACATGATGAACGCAGGCATGGTGTACAAATGGAGAACGTAGGCATGGTTTTACAAATGATGAATGTAGGCATGGTTTACAAATGATGAATGTAGGCATGGTTTACAAATGATGAACGTAGGCATGGTGTACACATGGTGAATGTAGGCATGGTGTACACATGGTGAACGTAGGCATGGTGTACAAATGATGAATATAGGCATGGTGTACAAATGAACGGAAGAGAGATTCCAACAAATACCATTTTCTAATAGGTCATTGCCTAGTAAACACACACAGCATATACACTCACCATCTGGTTTATATAACACATTGCCTAGTAAACACACAAAGCATATACACCCACCATCTCGTTTATATAACACATTGCCTAGTAAACACACAAAGCATATACACCCACCATTTGGTTTATATAACACATTGCCTAGTAAACACACACAGCATATACACTCACCATCTGGTTTATATAACACATTGCCTAGTAAACACACAAAGCATATACACCCACCATCTGGTTTATATAACACATTGCCTAGTAAACACACAAAGCATATACACCCACCACCTGGTTTATATAACACACTGCTTATTAAACACACAAAGCATATAAACACCCACCACCTGGTTTATGTAACACATTGCCTAGTAAACACACAAAGCATATACACTGACCCTCTGGTTTATATAACACATTGCCTAGTAAACACACAAAGCATATACACTCACCATCTGGTTTATGTAATACATTGCCTAGTAAACACACAACGCATATACACCCACCACCTGGTTTATGTAACAACATTGCCTAGTAAACACACACATCATATACACCCACCATCTGGTTTATATAACACATTGCCTAGTAAACACACACAGCATATACACCCACCACCTGGTTTATATAACACATTGCCTAGTAAACACACAAAGCATATACACCCACCACCTGGTTTATATAACACATTGCCTAGTAAACACACAAAGCATATACACCCACCATCTGGTTTATATAACACATTGCCTAGTAAACACACAAAGCATATACACCCACCATCTGGTTTATGTAACACATTGCCTAGTAAACACACAAAGCATATACACTCACCATCTGGTTTATATAATACATTGCCTAGTAAACACACACAGCATATACACTCACCATCTGGTTTATATAACACATTGCCTAGTAAACACACACAGCATATACACCCACCACCTGGTTTATGTAACAACATTGCCTAGTAAACACACAAAGCATATACACTCACCATCTGGTTTATATAACACATTGCCTAGTAAACACACAAAGCATATACACTCACCATCTGGTTTATGTAACACATTGCCTAGTAAACACACAAAGCATATACACCCACCACCTGGTTTATATAACACATTGCTTAGTAAACACACAAAGCATATACACTCACCATCTGGTTTATGTAACACATTGCCTAGTAAACACACAAAGCATATACACTCACCATCTGGTTTATGTAATACATTGCTTAGTAAACACACAAAGCATATACACCCACTATCTGGTTTATATAACAACATTTTTATTTGCTTTTTCTTGCATAATTGGGTGATATGGTGAATGTACCAGGCGAGGTTGTGCATAATTGGATGATATGGTGAATGTACAGGGCGAGGTTGTGCATAATTGGGTGATATGGTGAATGTACCAGGCGAGGTTGTGCATACTTGGGTGATATGGTGAATGAACAGGGCGAGGTTGTGCATAATTGGGTGATATGGTGAATAAACAGGGTGAGGTTGTTCATAATTGGGTGATATGGTGAATGTACAGGGCGAGGTTGTGCATAATTGGGTGATATGGTGAATGAACAGGGCGAGGTTGTTCATAATTGGGTGATATGGATAATGTACAGGGCGAGGTTGTGCATAATTGGGTGATATGTTGAATGTACAGGGCGAGGTTGTGCATAATTGGGTGATATGGTGAATGAACAGGGCGAGGTTGTGCATAATTGGGTGATACGGTGAATGTACCAGGCGAGGTTGTGCATAATTGGGTGATATGGTGAATGTACCAGGCGAGGTTGTGCATAATTGGGTGATATGGTGAATGTACCAGGCGAGGTTGTGCATAATTGGGTGATATGGTGAATGAACAGGGCGAGGTTGTGCATAATTGGGTGATATGGTGAATGAACAGGGCGAGGTTGTGCATAATTGGGTGATACGTTGAATGTACTAGGTGAGATTGTGCATAATTGGGTGATATGGTGAATGAACCAGGTGAGGTTTTGTTAAATCCATTGATTTAATGTTAATTCTAACTTACCTTCAATTCCTGTATGACAATTGTGTTAAAGTCCAATTTCTCTTCCTTCGTATCCAAACACTTATACGCGATTTCATTGAGGCTTGTGTAAACCGATAATTCTGACCAAATATCTTCCTTTTAAATAATAAATACAAGAGGAGAATAGAGACAATTTTATAATATGACCTAATAGTTTGCGTTTTGTTTTCTATTTCACGGCAAACATACAGTGCTGTTGGGTGACGTCTGCACACCGTGGAAGTCGTGATAGCGCAATGGTATCACGTTCGCTTCAGGTGCGAAAGGCCCGGAGTTCGAGCCACACTGGAATCATTACAAGTGTGCCATTAGGCAAGGCATTTAATTCCATGTTGCTTCTTCTCTCTCTTCATTGCCCCTCGTGGCGATGGACTACATCAGGAATGAGGTCTCGTGAGTGATTAATATAAGGTGTAAGAACTTGTTGCGCAACCGAGCTAAAATAAATTTGTATAAACTAAAAAGGAACACCCATTTCATACAGCACCCGTATAATGTAATACAGATTTAAAGCTAAATACATCACATCAACACAGAACATGTTAAACAGACTAATTGTTGGGATTTATAAGTAATAATTCAACAATATTTGATTTCCAATGTTATACAATTTGCAAACTACATATATAACACATATCAATTTAAAGATAAAGGACAGACGGAGCTGTAGTACAGTGGTAACGCGTTGAACTGGTAATCCAGGGATCGCAGGTTTGATCCCCGATCTGACCCTAATAAAATTAACAGTCTTTCAAAAAGTCTAAACCGAGGTCTCGCGTCGGTGCTTTACACTGTGCACGTAAAGGAACAAGGGGAGATTCTGGAATGGGTCTCTGTATCATTGCACTATCCATCAAAAATCTAACATGACTAATCCCTTCAGGAGGCGTCGCTCATATGGGCAACCGGTAGCGACGATAAATAAACGTAAAACCACCAAATGTAAAGGATTAGAATAAAATGTTTCTGTTAACAAGAAATATAAAAAAGTAAAGGAGAATATGGTATGCACAACTAGGTTTGTACTGTTCATTCTTGACATCTAGCAACACAGCCTGACAACAGGATTAGCAATACACATCATGACAACAGGATTAGCAATACACATCCTGACAACAGTGTTAGCAATACACATCCTGACAACAGTGTTAGCAATGCACATCCTGGCAACAGTGTTAGCAATACACATCCTGGCAACAGTGTTAGCAATACACATCCTGACAACAGAGTTAGCAACACACATCCTGACAACAGAGTTAGCAATACACATCATGACAACAGGATTAGCAATACACATCATGACAACAGAGTTAGCAATATACATCCTGGCAACAGGATTAGCAATACACATCATGACAACAGAGTTAGCAATACACATCCTGACAACAGAATTAACAACACATAGCTTGACAACAGGATTAGCAACACACATCATGACAACAGAGATAGCAACACACATCCTGGCAACATAGTTAGCAGTACACATCCTGGCAACAGGATTAGCAATACACATCTTGACAACAGAGTTAGCAATACACATCTTGACAACAGAGTTAGCAATACACATATTGGCAACAGAATTAACAATACACATCCTGGCAACATAGTTAGCAATACACATCCTGGCAACAGGATTAGCAATACACATCCTGACAACATAGTTAGCAATACACATCCTGGCAACAGGATTAGCAATACACATCCTGACAACATAGTTAGCAATGCACATCATGACAACAGAGTTAGCAATACACATCCTGACAACATAGTTAGCAATACACATCATGACAACATAGTTAGCAATACACATCCTGACAACAGAGTTAGCAATACACATCCTGACAACAGAGTTAGCAATACACATCCTGGCAACAGAGTTAGCAATACACATCCTGACAACAGAGTTAGCAATACACATCCTGACAACAGAGTTAGCAATACACATCATGACAACATAATTAGCAATACACATCCTGGCAACAGAATTAGCAACACACATCCTGGCAACAGAATTAGCAATACACATCCTGGCAACAGAATTAGCAATACACATCCTGGCAACAGAATTAGCAATACACATCCTGGCAACAGAATTAGCAATACACATCCTGGCAACAGGATTAGCAAAACACAACATAAAGTGGTCTAGATTTATTTGAACATATTGTTTGCTAAAAAAACTGTTACAAATGAATCCTTCAGATATTAACGCCCCATTTTAGTTCTCTCTTTTCCCCATTTCTACATCACTCTTCAAAACAATACCTATTGTACACATAAAATGCGAATATGTATAACATAGACAAGTTAGCAAAATACTATGTCTATAACTGGAAATACCTCGTCAGGGCTTAATTCTGATATGGCCGGTTAGTGAGACGCCATCTTGTTAAATAATGGTTACCGATTGCCTATCAGCCTGGCATACAAGCATATGATTCGGGAAGTACTGATGTTCATAAAAAGATGTGTTTCATACGTCAGAAATGGTTGGCCTTTTAAATAGGGCGACACTATAATAAACAAACGCTTTACTTTATTCCATCGAGAGAGCAAACCCACTCTCTGTCTTACCTGTCTATGATCGAGAACTTCCTTCGATGACATGTTCTTCAGGTACGTATTATTACTACCATCTGGCCCCAGTCCAGTCAGTAGTTCTCTGATGACTAAAGTAAAAATAATGTGTACAACCTCTTTGGTTGATGCAACTATATACTACATATGTCAATATAAATTTGAGGACAATTTTTGTTTTAAATCCTACCAACATTACAGTGAATCTCCAGCCATTATTGGTGGAGCAAGCTCCAGGGTGCTCATCCGTGCGTGCAGTATTGCAGACATGGATAGTGCACCCAAGTAGGACATCCCCAGTGGGATTCGAACATACAGCGGAGTGGGCAAGTGATTTAAAGTAAATGACCACCATAACCACTCGCCATTTGAGGAAAGAGTTATCGGTATGTGGATTAATTATTTCGTACAATACGGAAGGAAAATGAATAAACAGATAAATGAATTTGTACTACCTACTGAATATTTGAAAATATATGGATACAACCTCCCATTTTTATACTTTATTTATTTTACAACGATTGCGAAGCAAGTTTTAACAACTTATATTAATCACTCTCGTTGGCTCGGATGAAAGCGTATATGTGGTCATTCATGTGGGAGGAAACCGGAGTACCCGGAGAAAACCCACCTGTCCGATCTGGCGACCATCGTACTATCTCACATACCATGTCCGAGGATCGAACCCGGGTCGCATTGGTGAGAAGCGAGCGCGCTAACCACTGCACTAATCGGACAGCCACCCTTAAGCAGCCAGTGAGGGGAAAGGCCATTTTTGCTGCTTACTGGAGATGACCTTTTAACGGAGGGAACTCACAACAGACAAACATTTCTACCGTTGTATACATGTGTTGTTTATTCACAGGTTATTGTCTTAGTCCTCCATGATCTCACAATTCGTGTACATATGTTATGTGTAGGACAATGAGCATGTACACTCGGGGAAATAAAGCCCATACGTTCTACTTGCAAGTAACATATATACAAATATATTCACCCAGCACAAAGAACAAGTTTTTGAATGCAGGTTGAACTTAAATCATGCAAACACGATAAAAATCACACACCTACTCCAAAGCTGTAATAATCCAAATTTTCGGGAGCCACCGACGGTCTACGTCCAACCATATGATGCAAATACAGCGACATCCCATGTGAATTAGTGGTTTGATCTCCTATCTCCCTGGCCAATCCGAAGTCAATGAGACGAGCATTAAACCTTTCATCCAGTACGACGTTCTTAGACGAAATGTCTTTATGAACGATCCCATCTCTAAATTAAGCATGAGCATTAGTATAACTAGAACAAAAATGTATTCCATGCTGGACTGCAAATGCAGTGATCGCAAGTTCTATCGTCTGACATTAATAATAATAACAGTATTTCAGATGGGACTTTAATCTGAGGTCGTGTTGGTGCTTTACACTGTGCACGTAAAAGAACCAGATGAGACTCTGGAATGGGTGTGTATCATTGCACTATCCTCCAAAATCTAAAATTACTAATCTCTTCAGGTTTTGCTCATATGTGCAACTGGTAGCGACGATAAATAAATGTAAAACACACAAACACAACACATGTAGCATAGTCGAGCTATTTCTTATTGAAATACAACAATTCTGATTGCATAGTGGTTAATTAATGAGAATACACACAAAGTATCTATCTAGACAAGTTAGCCATTATTTCCACACATTGCATTACTTTAAGTCCCACATTAATAATTTGTAACATCAATAGCATGATTGTCCAGTTTTCAGTAATAGAATCAAAATGATCCTCCCTCCCAAAGTGCTGTGCACCAAGTTTAATAGTATATCCCCACAACATGGCCGCCCACTTTGCTAACAAGGTGGAGCCAAATGCGACTAATAAAACTACATTTTACAGAATTGGTGACAAATGAAAACCAGTTTTATATCCGCTAGGCATACTCAATCTGGTATTTGGACAATGTTGATTACCAGCTCAGCTGCCAATTCCCACGGACGTGTTTGTTTGTACAACTGGTTCCATAGCTAAACTGAGCCTACAATTTATAGCTTCTGTCAAAACCACGTTTATCGAATTCGGGTGCATCAGATAGAAAGTGACAAAAACTTATCTATACTACAGTCCAGTCTCCTTTAGTGCATTCCCATAGGTATACAATCAACCACGCAGTAATAGCGAAATACACCAGGCGACCTAATACCACATGTTCCTGCACTTTTTCACAATATATAAATGATGGGATTAAGCTTCATCAAAACACAATCTAATTAATTGTAATCACCTTGACAAATTATCTTGTAAACAGTCATTATGTTACACATGTTCCAAAATAAGAAATTCGAGACAATTTACTGGTGATTAGTTTATACAACTTAATTGTAGCTCGATTGCGAAACAAGTTCTTACAACTTATATTAATCACTCTCGATCACCTCATTTCTGAATACATCGCCATGAGGGTGAGAGAAGAGGCAATGTGGAATTTAAATGCCTTGCCTAAGGGCACAATCGCAATGGCTCCAGCGGAGGCTCGAACTCCGGGTATTTCGCACCTGAAGCGTTATCACGACTTCCTTTTACTTCCTATTACTGGTGTTTAATTCACATGAATGTAGGAAATTACAGTTATTAGAATACACATGAATGTAGGAAATTACAGTTATTAGAATTCACATGAATGTAGGAAATTACCGTTATTAGAATTCACATGAATGTAGGAAATTACAGTTATTAGAATACACATGAATGTAGGAAATTAGTTATTAGAATTCACATGAATGTAGGAAATTACAGTTATTAGAATTCACATGAATGTAGGAAATTACAGTTATTAGAATACACATGAATGTAGGAAATTACAGTTATTAGAATTCACATGAATGTAGGAAATTACAGTTATTAGAATACACATGAATGTAGGAAATTACAGTTATTAGAATACACATGAATGTAGGAAATTACAGTTATTAGAATACACATGAATGTAGAAAATTACAGTTATTAGAATGCACATGAATGTAGGAAATTACAGTTATTAGAATACACATGCATGTAGGAAATTACAGTTATTAGAATTCACATGAATGTAGGAAATTACAGTTATTAGAATTCACATGAATGTAGGAAATTACAGTTATTAGAATACACATGAATGTAGGAAATTACAGTTATTAGAATACACATGAATGTAGAAAATTACAGTTATTAGAATGCACATGAATGTAGGAAATTACAGTTATTAGAATACACATGCATGTAGGAAATTACAGTTATTAGAATTCACATGAATGTAGGAAATTACAGTTATTAGAATTGAGTAATTGATAAATTCTTAATATTCATGTACGTTAACCCTTTGCATGCTAGCGGCCGATCAAATCACCTTTGCAAACAGCATAGAGCCAGATCAAACAGCATTTAAAGCAGCATTACATCGTAATAAAGGATGTTTTGGGTAAAATATAAATACTAATGTGTGTATGTTTACAAAAATCGAAATAGTCGCTCAGAAACGATAAAATTCCAATAAATTTAAACCATCGTATACGCGAATTTGTTTATCAACACACGAAATGTAAACACGCACAGCGCGCATGCGTGAAACAACAGAGGATGTAGAAAACAACGTATATATTTTGAACATGAAAGACTATCTATCTATCTTCATCTAATGTCGAACCCCTCGCGAGGATGTAGAAATGTCCCTACAAGACTTAGCTAACAGAGGTATGTATCAATATATCAAGTAATTTAATTAAAAATGACAATGTGGGACGAATGGGGACGATGTATTCCGAATGTAAACAAGTGCAGACGATGTGTTCCGGTTGTAAACAAGTGCGTGACCGATCGACTCGGAAAGTCCTACTTTCGGTTTCGAGTTTGTTTTATCGCAAAAAAACACTGTTTACCAAATGAATATAAGCATACAAAGCATGTTAGAATGTGTAGCAGCATTGCTACCCATACGTAAAAAATGAATTTTATTTCAAACAATGTAATGCTGCTTTAATGTGGAGCTAAAACACTTGCCTGGAAATGTGATTTGATTTACTCAGCAGGCAATGGGTTAAATGCAATATATGATATATGCATTGGTTGAGAATGTTTTAGAGGTTAGCACGTTTGTTGGTCTTTGGACCTACCTCACATTTGGAACTTGTGTATGTAGGTATTGGATGGCTAACGACATCTGCCACACAATCCTGACCCTAATCACCTCCTTTAGCTGTACTTTCTTTTTCATAATAGCCTCATGAAGATCACCATTCTTGCAGTAGGGGGAAATAAACCAGAACTCACTGCGTAGACTGTAATTTAAATAGTGGCATCCATGGTCCAGTGGTAGAGCGTCAGATTTGGAAACGATTGTAGTAGTATGTATGTAGTGTCATTAAGCAAGGCACCTCACACACATTGCTTAGTACTGGTTAACCACTTATGGGTTGTTTTACAATCAGGGTACATGTAGGTTAATGCCACACAATTAAATAATATGGGTAATTATCTGTACTTATACTAGCAACTAAGTATGTTAAAGCATTCAGTCCTGTTGTATATGTCTACCATAGCGAAAAAATTATTCAAATCACAGAATTATTGACTGAAATATGGCAAAATGGCAAGTTTTGGACAATAAACATCAGTCTCATTTGACTAATTATAATATTTGAGTAGGCTCACTCCCCTAAAACCACCATTAGTTGGTAATAAAAGCTGAATAATCAAGCATATAAATGTTTTGGAATGTAATCAAAATAAACTTCGCAAGATTGTGAACATTTTATTTCTCGTGTATGTGATCCGAAAATATGATACAGATTCCGTCAAAAAATGTCCTCTCCGAAATGTCCTCCATTTTCCATTCTCATCAAGAATGATATGGACGCATTTTTTTAAATAAATAATCTACAGAAATATTACATGAAGTTGCATGAATCATTTTGTATACAAGTTCTGCCGTTTTAGTTGTAATGTGGGCCAAAAGATGGGTATCTATGATTCCGTCAAAAAATGTCCTCTCCGAGAAATACAACATTGGCTCATTACTCGTGAACATATGTTTTAGGCCAAAAAATCAACATCGGCAACATTGACGCCTAAATTTTTTCACGTAATCACACCAGTTTGCTATGAAATAAAAATAATTTTTAAGCTAAATGATACACTTCAATTTTGCACCCTTATGAGACTAGTTGTGTACCCTGATTTTAAAACAACCCTTATGTCGGCTAAGTTTGCCCAGGAAAATATGTCTACGTCCCCGCAACGGGTTTGACATTAATGGAACATACATACAAATAGTATTTATTTATTTACGCATTTACAGAATAATACAACAATCAGAAACCAAGTGTAAGAATTGTAAGACAACCACGATCTGCAAAACAAGCTTTATATAGAGGTTATACAAATTATAATTACAGTAAGAATGGTGTCAGTGGTCACCTCTATTAAGCAGCCAACATGTATTAAGCAGGCAGTTTCCAGATTCCCAATATGTTGTTTTATTAATAAAATTATTATACATTTGACCTCTATTAAGCAGTCACCTGTGCTAAGCAACCACTTCTGTGATTCACTTGACTTAAGAAAGGTTTGACAGCATAGTATATCTGGGACATGCTGCAGACTGCGATTTCTGCACGTCCTGTCCAACCAACTAACCACGATCACCGACCTTAGACAGGCACTCCTTGAGGAATGGGCTATACCCCAACAAGATTTGAAGACTAATGTGTAGGCGTTGTCAAGCCGTTATCAATGCGTGTGGACACCGCACACGATATTAAAGACAACTTTTAATTTCCAAACGTTATTGGTTCTAGGCCATACAGTCAAACCTGTGTCAGTGGTCACCTCTATTATACAGTCAAACCTGTGTCAGTGGTCACCTCTATTATACAGTCAAACCTGTGTCAGTGGTCACCTCTATTATACAGTCAAACCTGTAATCAGGAGCTAGTTTCAAGATTCCCAATATGCTAGCTTACTATACATTTGACCTATATTAAGCAGCCACCTGCGCTAAGCAGACACTTTCTGTGATTCCCTTGGCTGGCTGCTTAAGAAAGGTTTGACTGTACTATGAAATGGCAAAACACTCCCCTCCTACCAGTGCCACGCTTTAGCGATCTTCCAATAATTGTTCCACTACAAATAATGCTTGAATTAATGAATTTGCAATCTTCAACTGTTTACTGCCGAACAATCAGTTTATGATTGGCAGACATAGTCTAGAACAGTCAGTTAATCTATGTGCAAGTTCGAAAGATAAAAGGATCTACAAAACTATAGTTAAAAGCAGACAGTACAAGGATTAGAGAGAGTTCGAGTCCAGTCTGCTAACAAAAGTCGACAGGCTGAGACTCAACTGTATATATGTCATAGACTGTTCCATAGCCCGATTGTTCTTGGGAAAAATGAGTTGGCATGATATTGGGTTTTGACTGTGGGAATAGATGGTTAAGGTTTCTTGTGAGTGTTAGGTGATGGTGATCTACAGCAACTAGTTCATTTCTTATTTAGTAAAACATGATCAGTGGTTTGATTTCGTAAATGTTATAAAGTTTTCCATTTGAGCGTGGATATCATTTGTGATACACTACTAGTGTACTTGTAATCATTGAATATAGAACGGGCTGCATAGATCTTCAGAGCATTTCTAGTTTGTAGGTGAGGTGTTTCTGCCAGGGATTCCAGACTGTGGACCATTATTCAACCTGCGGACGGACATAAGTGGTATATGTGATTTCCTTGTCCTGTCTGTTATTAGTTTTAACATTCCTTTTGATGACGCGGAGGGTGTTGTTAGCTTTTGAGGTAATATTATTGATGTGTCGGGCCCAGTTGGTATTTTTACTAATGGTGACTCTGAGATATTTGGAGTGTTCAGTTGACCTTAATTGTGTATTATGTAACATAATGGGGTTTGTTTTCTACGAATTCTCATTTACCATTTCTTTTCCCAAGATTCTAAGATGTGTAGGTCATGTTGTAGAGCTTCGGGCTGGGATTTGATGGTGAGTTAGGCGATGGTGTCGTCGGCAATGAGGTGGGCCCGACTTTTGATGCTGTTTGGTAGGTCATTTATATAGGATTGAAAGAGACAGGCCCCAGAACAACAGACCCTTGGGGACACCTGAGAGAACTGGTAACCTGTCAGAGCATTTACAGTCGACGAGAACCTGTTGTGACCTGTTATTGAGAAAAGAGTGTATCCGTGATGTAGCTTTATCATTTATACCAAAGTGTTTGAGTTTGTGGATGAGCTTGCTTTACTGAACTCCATATTTCTTGTGTGAAACCAATGAATTGGGTTTCACAGCTGTGTTTTGACCTGAACTCATGCAGCTTATGGGCTAAGAATATGGTGAGAGTTTGAGTATGACATAACGTTGGAAACCAGGATGTGTTCTAAGAATTTGGATGCTATACATGTTAGAGAAATTGGGCAGTAGTTGCTAGGTTTGGACTTTTGACCCATTTTCGTTCGTATACCGGTATATGGGAGATATAGCTGCATAACAGTGCTGGTGTCAAGTAACCTTTGAAAGATGTATGTTAGCATGGGGGGCAATTTCGCTGTGCAGTTGCTTAAGTAACCTAGGTGAGATCCGGAGATCAGGACCTGAGGCCTTATTGGGGTTTAGACCTGACATGAGCTTATCAACTCCTTGCACTGTGATAGTGATTGGTGGCATGGGTGGGTGAGTGGGCATTGAGGCTGCACTTTTTGACAATTGTTTGAGACTGAGGGGGGGGGGGGCTAGAGAAAAGAGATATTAGCTTTTAACGTTGGGTCAGAATGGATTTGACAATTACTACCGAGTGGGACTATTCCAGAATTTTCAGTTTTGTCGGGTTTGATGAAGGAGTAGAACGTGTTCTGTTGACCTGCATTACTGATGTCATTAAAGATGACCGACTCTGAGTGTGACCAACAAGAATTTCTGATCTTCTTTTGCATGATGGATTTTAATGATTTGAATTTGCTGACCATGTTTTTATTTGTTGTTGGTGACCTTTTGAGTTTTGAATAAAGTTTGTCACTTTTTCTAATGAGCTTTACTATTTCATGTGATATCCATGACTACACAATTCCTTCCCTTCATTGTTAATACCCTCATGGATTACTTCCCTTATTATCCTTGTTACACTGTAACATTAATAATTCCTTTGGCTCTCCGATTAGCGCAGTGGTTAGCGTGCTCGCTTCTCACCAATGTAACACGGGTTAGATTCTCGGACCGGGAAATATGTGAGATGATATGGTGGTCGCCAGATCGGACTGGTGGGTTTTCTCCGATTTCCCCCCACATGAATGACCACATTTAGGCTTCCATCCGCGCCAACGAGAGTGATTAATATAAGTTGTTAAAACTTGCTTTGCAATCGTTTATTAACAATTTCTATCAAATGTAGTAAGTAGTAGTATTTACTTTTCTTCAGGTCAATAGCTCAAACAATTCGTCTGATCTATTGACATGAAGACTTATGGATAATTGTTTTATTATATAGAATAAATCAAAGTCTTAAATAAACACCACCATTATTTACGTTTTTCTTGGAATTAGTATCAGTCATACATATATATGGCACTTCGATTAGCAAATTTACCAAGCATGGGGCCATTCGCAATATCATAAGAGCCTTATTTGTTAGAACACAAAGTTATTTACAAATACAAATTTATTTGTTAATATCAATTTGCAAGATCAGTGACTACCATACATGTATCACTTCTCATCAGCTCATTGTTATTTGTAGAAAAGCTCATGAATTCGCAATCGCAACCAAATTCTACAGCGCCAAAATGCTAGCGTAACAACATACAACGTAAATACCGGATTGGACCGAAACTGTGGAAAATAGGTCGAATAGTCAAGCATTACTCACATCCACATGAACGGGTTTCAGCCAATCAAACTGCAGAATTATCAAAGATATATAATAATATGCTATAAAGACAGTACCTATTCTTACGTTCCAAAACAGCTAACAGCGGAAGAGTAAATGGATGCAGAATTCTGGATGCCATCATTTCCTGTAAAAAAGGAATTTGCTGAATTGGTGTTTGTGCCAGATAGGATCATTGATAGTATAGGACTAACAATATAGATCTATCATTTTAACAGATAGTTTATCGTTATTAGCATCTCAAGGGCACTAAGTCTGAACAATCTGTTGAGAATGAGAGAATGTGCTTAAGCTAAATATCAGTTAAATTTCATAAAAAAAATATTTCAGGAAAGATTCAGCATATAATTATACTACAAGCATTGGTAAACAATGCAGATACCATTGGAAACGATTGTTAAACAATGCATATACCATTGGAAACGTTTCTTAAACAATGCAGATACCATTGGAAACGATTGGTAAACAATGCAGATACCATTGGAAACGTTTGATAAACAATGCAGATACCATTGGAAACGTTTGTTAAACAATGCAGATACCATTGGAAACGTTTGATAAACAATGCAGATACCATTGGAAATATTTGGTGAACAATGCAGATACCATTGGAAACATTTGGTAAACAATGCATATACCATTGGAAATGTTTGATAAACAATGCAGATACCATCGGAAACGATTGGTAAACAATGCACATACCATTGGAAACGTTTGATAAACAATGCAGATACCATCGGAAACGATTGTTAAACAATGCCGATACCATCGGAAACGATTGGTAAACAATGCAGATACCATGGGAAACCATTGTTAAACAATGCAGATACCATCGGAAACCATTGTTAAACAATGCAGATACCATCGGAAACCATTGTTAAACAATGCAGATACCATCGGAAACCATTGTTAAACAATGCAGATACCATTGGAAACCATTGTTAAACAATGCAGATACCATCGGAAACGTTTGGTAAACAATGCAGATACCATCGGAAACCATTGTTAAACAATGCAGATACCATTGGAAACCATTGTTAAACAATGCAGATACCATTGGAAACCATTGTTAAACAATGCAGATACCATTGGAAACGATTGGTAAACAATACAGATACCATCGGAAACCATTGTTAAACAATGCAGATACCATTGTAAACCATTGTTAAACAATGCAGATACCATTGGAAACGATTGGTAAACAATACAGATACCATCGGAAACCATTGTTAAACAATGCAGATACCATCGGAAACCATTGTTAAACAATGCAAATACCATCGGAAACCATTGTTAAACAATGCAGATACCATCGGAAACGTTTGGTAAACAATGGAGATACCATCGGAAACCATTGTTAAACAATGCAGATACCATTAGAAACCATTGTTAAACAATGCAGATACCATTGGAAATGATTGGTAAACAATGCAGATACTATCGTAAACCATTGGTAGACAATAACTATTTCATCGGAAACCATTGGTAAACAATAACTATTCCATGGTAAACAATGCAGATACAATCGGAAACCATGGGTAAAAAATGCAGATACCATCGGAAACCATGGGTAAACAATGCAGATACCATAGGAAACCATGGGTAAACAATGCAGATACCATCGGAAAGCATTGTTAAACAATGCAGATACCATCGGAAACCATTGGTAAACAATGCAGATACCATCGGAAACCATGGGTAAACAATGCAGATACCATCGGAAACCATGGGTAAACAATGCAGATGCCATCGGAAACCATGGGTAAACAATGCAGATACCATCGGAAAGCATTGTTAAACAATGCAGATACCATCGGAAAGCATTGTTAAACAATGCAGATACAATCGGAAACCATTGGTAAACAATGCAGATACCATCGGAAACCATGGGTAAGCAATGCAGATACCATCGGAAACCACTGGTAAACAATGCAGATACCATCGGAAACCATTGGTAAACAATGCAGATACAATCAGAAACCATTGTTACAACAATGCAGATACCATCGGAAATGATTGGTAAACAATGCAGATACCATTGGAAACCATGGGTAAACAATGCAGATACCATCGGAAACCATGGGTAAACAATGCAGATACCATCGGAAAGCATTGTTAAACAATGCAGATACCATCGGAAACCATTGGTAACCAATGCAGATACCATCGGAAAACATGGGTAAACAATGCAGATGCCATCGGAAACCATGGGTAAACAATGCAGATACCATCGGAAAGCATTGTTAAACAATGCAGATACCATCGGAAAGCATTGTTAAACAATGCAGATACCATCGGAAACCATTGGTAAACAATGCAGATACCATCGGAAACCATGGGTAAGCAATGCAGATACCATCTGAAACCACTGGTAAACAATGCAGATACCATCGGAAACCATTGGTAAACAATGCAGATACAATCAGAAACCATTGTTACAACAATGCAGATACCATCGGAAACCATTGTTAAACAATAAAGATACCATCGGAAACCATTGGTAAACAATAACTATTTTATCGGAAACCATTGGTAAACAATAACTGTTTTATCGGAAACCATTGGTAAACAATAACTATTCCATGGTAAACAATGCAGATAGAATCGGAAACCATTGGTAAACATTGCAGATACCATCAAAAACCATGGGTAAACAATGCAGATACAATCGCAAACCATTGTTAAACAATGCAGATAAGATACCATCAGAAATGATTGGTAAACAATGCAGATACAATCGGAAACCATGGGTAAACAATGCAGATACCATCGGAAACCATTGTTAAACAATGCAGATACCATCGGAAACCATGGGTAAACAATGCAGATACCATCGGAAACCATTGGTAGACAATAACTATTCCATGGTAAACAATGCAGATAGAATCGGAAACCATTGGTAAACAATGCAGATACCATCGTAAACCATTGTTAAACAATGCAGATAGAATCGGAAACCATTGTTAAACAATGCAGATACCATCGGAAACCATGGGTAAACAATGCAGATACCATCGGAAACCATGGGTAAACAATGCAGATAGAATCGGAAACCATTGTTAAACAATGCAGATACCATCGGAAACCATGGGTAAACAATGCAGATAGAATCGGAAACCATTGTTAAACAATGCAGATACCATCGGAAACCATTGTTAAACAATGCAGATACCATCGTAAACCATTGTTAAACAATGCAGATACCATCGGAAACCATTGTTAAACAATGCAGATACCATCGGAAACCATTGTTAAACAATGCAGATACCATCGGAAACCATGGGTAAACAATGCAGATAGAATCGGAAACCATTGTTAAACAATGCAGATACCATCGTAAACCATTGGTAAACAATGCAGATAGAATCGGAAACCATTGCTAAACAATGCAGATAAGATACCATCAGAAATGATTGGTAAACAATGCAGATACAATCGGAAACAATGGGTAAACAATGCAGATACCATCGGAAACCATTGGTAAACAATAACTATTTCATTGGAAAACATTGGTAAACAATAACTATTTCATTGGAAAACATTGGTAAACAATAACTATTTCATTGGAAAACATTGGTAAACAATAACTATTTCATTGGAAAACATTGGTAAACAATAACTATTTCATTGGAAAACATTGGTAAACAATAACTATTTCATTGGAAAACATTGGTAAGCAATAACTATTTCATTGGTAAACAATAACTATTTCATTGGAAAACATTGGTAAACAATAACTATTTCATTGGAAACCATTGGTAAACAATAACTATTTCATTGGAAAACATTGGTAAACAATAACTATTTCATTGGAAAACATTGGTAAACAATACAGATTCCACTGTCAAACATATGTAAACGATACTGTCGCCATCAACAAGCAGTACATATGAGATAAAAATGTGATTACGCGTCTGGCTGATTTGGACTTCTGAATCTCTGTAGTATCTGCTTCGATCTTTTTCAAAGCAACTCTTATACCAAACCCCTCAAGTACTTCTTTACCTGAAAGACAATCACACATTAACATGTGCCATAACTGATAATCATATTTAGGTTTCTCGTTTCAACATTATCTCACGTTATAGAAAAAGTGGTTTACTATTAAATATTAGCACAATCATATTTTCATACAATATCGCTTACTTGTGTATACAATCCCAAATCCACCTTTTCCAATCTGTATAGTGCATTCAGAGTTCAGGAGTTGTATGTCTTCACTAGCAAGCTTAATCAATCTGCCGTCAAATATACATGAATCTTTTGGTGATCTATATCTTTTACGGTTCAATCGATCGTGCAATGATTCTTCTTCCGGTTGTCCTCCGCCAGTTGTTTCTAATTCATGTTCGTGTGTTCCATCAATTTCTTCACTAGCACCCATATGAGCTGGCAATTAGAAATATATCACGGAGGCAACTGTAAACATAGTTACTAGTCAGTGTACAGTCCAGTTCCAACTGGCTAGTGTCATACCATCCATATGAGCTGGCAATTAGAAATATATCACGGAGGCAACTGTAAACATAGTTACTAGTCAGTCTACAGTCCAGTTCTAACTGGCTAGTGTCATACCATCCATATGAGCTGGCAATTAGAAATATATCACGGAGGCAACTGTAAACATAGTTACTAGTCAGTCTACAGTCCAGTTCTAACTGGCTAGTGTCATACCATCTATATGAGCTGGCAATTAGAAATATATCACGGAGGCAACTGTAAACATAGTTACTAGTCAGTCTACAGTCCAGTTCTAACTGGCTAGTGTCATACCATCCATGAACGTGAATAATAAGTGTATTTCATTGTCGACTAATTGTACGTGGAAAATCATCAGAAGATTCCCAATGTATTTCAGACTCGGCTGATAATTAGATACAAGACCTTGTAGATACCAGAAAACAGGCAAACAAGAGCACCACCAATGGTATCAATACATGACTGAAAAGTGCTGACTTACAGTATTGTGCTTTAATATGTAAAGGATGGTGAAGATGATCTCGATAACAGTGATATATAAAACCATACATCAATGCGGAGCACTGGGGTCTATGGAGACTATCACATATATCTGCCAAATATGAAGAAAATATGGCAACGTGTTGCTTATAAATCTTTGAAAATGGACGTTCCAGGTCAATGTCAATGTATCACACTGTCAATCTCTAACAGTGCTGGATATGGGCTCATTCTAGGTCAGAATATTTGGGAGAAGTGAGAAAGCGCGCGATTGCGTACTTACAATGTATATAGTGTTATTTAATAAAACTTTAACAAAACAGGGTTAAAATACACAGTATGATCATTAAATAGAACATTTGAATAGAAGGAGTGCTTTATAAATGGGACAGTGTATCTTACTGGACAACATTGAATAGAAGGAGTGCTTTATAAATGGGACAGTGTATCTTACTGGACAAAATTTGGTGTGAAAATTGTAAAAAAAAGAAAATACAAAATTGATGTTGTCAGTGGGGCTCACAGAGGGCGAACAGTTTGCGCAAGTCATCTTCTAGAATGAGCCCTGAATCTGATAGAAATGAAGTTGATATTGAAACAACCAAAGACAATGTGGAAAAACATGGATGAGCAAGAGTACTGTGGTGGATATCAACCGAATGCAGGTGCTTACTACAAGTTTGTGACATTAACAGAAGTCTCACAGAGAATGTCAATATTTCTTTCATAAGGTGGAGGGCTAATAAGTACCCTAAAACAAACTTAAAATGGCGTTGTTTACATAATAATTTTGTTATTGAAAATGATGTCAATATAGATGTTCTATGTGTACAATTAATTGGTTGAAAGCAGTTGTCTCTGTGGCACAGAGGTAACATAGCTAGTAACCAATAGTTTGGGAGTTCGAATCACATGTATCGCTTCTACTTTCTATTTATGTAGTTCTTATTGATTTCTATTCATTTATCCCTTACACAAACCAATGTATCCCTTACACAAACCAATGTATCCCTTACTAAAACCAATTTTATCCCTTACACAAACCAATTTTATCCCTTACACAAACCAATTTTATCTCTTACACAACCAACTTATCCCTTACACAAACCAATTTATCCCTTACACAAACCAATGTTATCTCTTACACAAACAAACTTATCCCTTACACAAACCAATTTTATCCCTTACACAAACCAATGTTATCTCTTACACAAACAAACTTATCCCTTACACAAACCAATTTTATCCCTTACACAAACCAATGTTATCTCTTACACAACCAACTTATCCCTTACACAAACCAACTGATCCCTTACACAAACCAATTTTATCTCTTACACAAACCAATGTTATCCCTTACACAAACAAATTTTATCTCTTACACACACCAACTTATCCGTACACAAATCAATGTATCCCTTACACAAACAAATTTTATCTCTTACACAAACCAATGTACCCTTACACAAACCAATTTTATCTCTTACACAAACCAATTTTATCCCTTACACAAATCAATGTATCCCTTACACAAACACATTATATCTCGTACAAAAACAAACTTATCCCTTACACAAACCAATTTTATCTCTTACACAAACCAATTTTATCTCGTACAAAAACAAACTTATCCCTTACACAAACCAATGTTATCCCTTACACAATCCAATTGTATCTCTTACACAACCAACTTATCCCTTACACAAACCAATTTTATCTCTTACACAAACCAATTTTATCCCTTACACAAATCAAAGTATCCCTTACACAAACCAATTTTATCCCTTACACAAATCAATGTATCCCTTACACAAACCAATTTTATCCCTTACACAAACAAATGTTATCTCTTACAGAAACCAATGTACCCTTACACAAACAAATTTTATCTCTTACACAAACCAATGTTATCCCTTACACAAACCAATTTTATCCCTTACACAAATCAATGTATCCCTTACACAAACCAATGTTATCCCCTACACAAACCAAGTTTATCTCTTACACAAAACAATGTACCCTTACACAAACAAATTTGATCTCTTACACGAAATCTTACACGAAACAATTTATCTCTTATACGAAAATGATACAGACAGAGACACATTGTAGAGTCTCCTCTGGTTCTTTTACTTGCATGGTGTAAAGCACTACCACGAGACCTCGGTTTAAAATCCCATCTGAAAGACTGTTAAATTTATTAGGGTCAGACGGGGGATTCGATCCCTGGATTACCAGTCCAGCGTGTTACCACTGGACTACAGATCCGTCTGTTTAATTTAAGTCTGCCTAAAGGCATGTTATTGTCTGACAGTGTATAACTATTGAGCTAAAGTCTGCTCACCTACAGTTCCCATGCAGATCTACACTTTTTGTAAGCCTATTTAGAGGTATGTGGTGTTGAACGGGTTAAATAAATATACTTAAATAGGTACGAGCATCAAAAGTAAGGTTCTATGTGTAGGTGGGACAGAATATAACAGTATTGTGCCAATCTATCTATCTATATATCTGTCTGTCTGTCTGTCTATATATCTATCTTCCTTTAATGTCGAACCACTCGCGGGGATGAAGACATGTTGCGCATCAAAAAACCGCAAAGAAGGTAAAAGTATGAGTAGTTAAAAGCATAATTTAAGAAAGTAATGAAAATAAGTTGTGGTAAAAGTTTAAAAGCAGGGACTGGCATGATCAATATGGCAAACGCTAGGGAGATGGACAATGTCCGGAGGGAGATGGAGTCAGGAGTAATGAAAATGAACAGATGTCGGCCGACAAAGTCCATTAAATAATTTGGTCGATTTTTGTTAAATAAAAAAACATAAACTATAAAATAACAATTCTAATTAATATAATTTACACTTACGATTATGAATTAGCGCTTGAGGAATGCCTAGTTTGCCTGCAATTATATTCCACTCTACATGCACCGCTTCAGCTTCATGAATCAGACCAAACAAATTTCCCAATGTCGCTGTACGTCCCGTCTGTTGCTTCCATTCCACAAACAGCTTATATATTTGACGCTTACAATCTCCTTGATTATCTATTTTTATCCGGTCTACTATCACTCTGGAGTTCGTCTCAAAAAGATATGGAGCCAACAATTCCCAGCTTGCACCTATATAACTAGCAATAGTGAGAAGAACTTTGTCTTTCGGAACTTCGGCAAGCTTAGCTGAAAGCGTATTATTTATGATTAATGATGTGTTACAGAATGCATGAAAAAATACAATTCATAAATGTTCTAATTGTTTTACATATTCCATTTTAAGCATTCAACTTGATTAACAAATATTTCTGTTTAGCACAACAAACAAGACAACAATATGTATGGTACATGTATATAGGATATGTTTGTAACATTTGTATCGCATGCGGATTTAACTTTAAATGTATCCACATTGTTTTAGACAAGCATTTATAAATACATATTCATCATGAAAACAGTGTTTCCGAAGAAGCTGTGGTGGATTAATGTGCTGAATAACAGGTTGTATATACGTAAATAGACCAGAAGTGCATCCGCGGTCCACTCGAATGTAGTCCCAATAACTAATAGTTAATTTTTCTTTTTAATAAAAATGCATTTTCATGACAGGCAGTGTATAGTTTTTGTGATTCTTGAGAAATTATGTGACTTGAGAAGACTTCAGACTAGTTGATGTGTAGAAAAGATGTTGTATAAGAATTCAGGCCATTGTAAGGTGAAGGTTGGTCTACTGTATTATTTGGCGGAGGAATACAGCATGTAAACACAGTGACATTATTCACAGGTGAGCACTGGGTATTTGAAACTTAAATTTTGAAATATTCTTGGTGTGTTTCAGACAGTGGATGTGGTATCAGAAGATGTGAAAGATTGGAAATATAAATGAACAGACCGTATGTTTTTACTTTTTACTATGTATTACATAGGCAATTTATTTGTTGCTTTAAAACCTAACATTTACATTTTTAACCTACAAAGTTACTTCCCTTAGTTTCAAGTCGGACATTATAGTTAATAAGAGTATAATGTAGTTTGCCAAGACTAAAACATAACAAAAACCATAGCACAGTTGTGCCTCTAGTAACCAGATTGCAAATATGGGTAATGTAAGATCGGGGGTCCAGAAACAAACCATTAACCCTTTGCCTGCAAACAGCATAGATCCAGATCAGCCTCGGCGAAACGACGCAACTGATCAGGATCTATGTTGTTTGCTATTCAGCCAAGTGATTTAGCTTCACTATCCGAATAGCAAACAGCATAGAGCCTGATCAGACGGAACATTCTGTGCCATCTGATCTGGCTCTATGCTGTTTGCAAAAGCGATTTTATTTGCCGCTGGAAAGGGTTAATAGGCCTTATTTATAATTATTTATGTCTGTCTACATGCATAGAACATATGATTATGTTTGTTTTTGCATTAATAAACAGATATACATGTATAGCACATAAAACTGCAGGTTGTGCTTAAAGCGACATCGCAAAAAGCAAAAAATGCATGTTTTCACGTATAAATGCATTGCTATTACAAACTCTTCCGAATAAATTCGAACACTAACATTGAATCAATAAACAGTGTTTTTGTGGTCAACAAACTTTCAAAAGTGAAAGTAGGATTTCATATAACGGTCATCCACGCTCCTGAAATTACGTATGTTTGTCATTGGAGTCAATACTAAACGCACGATACTTTCGTTCAGAGATAATTTAACTAAGATTAGTCTACAAATAAATATGCATAGGCACAAATGTGAGATATAACGGTAAATTTGTATGATAAATCGTGTTATTCAGGATACACGCATATTATTACGCATGAATGTCGACCCTATTTACATTATTTTATTATGTCAACAAACTATATACGACGTTTGTTTATTTGTTGAAATACTCAGTTATTGAGGCAAATATTGGTAGAAATATTATACCATATAATAGGAAACTACATTCTGCAGACATTTGCGTTTTCATCGATGTAGTGTCGCTTTAATGTTTTAAGCTACTATTACTGTAGAAATTAATTAAATCACTGAAAGTCACATTTGGTATATTTCACCTTCGCAAACATAAGTATGACAGAAACAATATAATTAATTTTAAAATTATTCCAACTAGCAACAACGTGTTTTACTTATATAGTTTATACAAATTTATTTTAGCTCGATTGCAAAACAAGTTCTTATAACTTATATTAATCACTCTCGAGACCTCATTCCTGATGGAATCCATCGCCACGAGGGAGAGAGAAGAGGCAACGTGGAAATTAAATGCATTGCCTAAGGGCACACTCATAACGGCTCCAGCAGGGCTGGAACTCCAGACCTTTCGCACCTGAAGCGAACGCGCTTCCACTGCGCTATCACGACTTTTACTTATATAAATGATTGGTTGAACAGAGGTCCTGAGGTATCATCTACGGAACTTAGTTTGCATGAGGGTTGTAACACATTATTGGGAGGGGTCATCAATCAGTACATTATTTTTAACTCAAAATATTTTTTCAAAGTATATTATTATAAATACATGTACATGTTTATGAACATAAAATTATGCGTTTCAATTTAGTTGTGTTCAATAATATGAACTTCACTGGGGAGGGCTGATTACATGGGCGGTTTTGGGGTGGGGAACCGGTGTGCATCCCCTAACATATGGCAAGCATAGGTAAATTTATCATGGTTGAATTGGCGACTCTTAGTGTCATATAAATTGAGCTAATTAACTCTTTCCTTCAGAGATTTAGGTTAATATACTATTATATCTCCATACAAACGTCATTACCAATACAACATACATTGACAATAGTAGCCAAACCAATGCTCATAATAAAGGCCAGAATCTCGTGTAGTCCCAGTAATATCTATGGAGGTGGGATAGATATGGCGACTACGTATCCACTGCATGATAGCTAAATGGCTGTCGTTTGTATGGAGATATAATAGTATATTAACCTAAATCTCTATGTAGTCCCAGTAATATCTATGTAGGTGGGGATAGATATGGCGACTACTTATTCAATGCATGATAGCTACCGGTAAATGGCTGTTGTTTGTATGGAGATATAACAATATATTAACCTAAATCTCTATGTAGTCCCTGTAATAGCTATGGAGGTGGGATAGATATGGCGACTACTTACTCAATGCATGATAGCTAAATGGCTGTCGTTTGTATGGAGATATAACAGTATATTAACCTAAATCTCATGTAGTCCCAGTAATATCTATGGAGGTGGGATAGATATTGCGACTACTTATTCAATGCATGATAGCTAAATGGCTGTCGTTTGTATGGAGATATAACAATATATTACGGTAACCTAAATCTCAATGAAGGAAAGGGTTAATGATTAAATTTGATATGAAAATTAGCTTTCAATGCTCTATAATTATGTCTCCACCCAGAATGCACCATAACTTTCAAAGCCTCCAGACCTCCCTACAAGACTTGCACCATCGCTGCTCTATGTTATGCCCCTAACCCCAAATCCGCCTGGATCATTAGTAATATGCATAAATTTGTGACATTACTCGTCTAGAAATGAGAAAACTTATGGAATATTGCAAAATTTGTGACTGATGCTTTTATTATTAGAAAAGAAACCGTTGTTGTCGTTCTTACGTATGCATTCAAATGTGTTATTCATATACAGTCTTTATGTATGTTAGATTAGTATACTTAGGTGTATATATGTTCATTCTATATTATGTCTTATTCATATACAGTCTTTATGTATGTTAGATTAGTATACTTAGGTGTATATATGTTCATTCTATATTATGTGTTATTCATATACAGTCTTTATGTACGTTAGTTTAGTATACTTAGGTGTATATATGTTCATTCTATATTATGTCTTATTCATATACAGTCTTTATGTATGTTAGATTAGTATACTTAGGCGTATATATGTTCATTCTATATTATGTGTTATTCATATACAGTCTTTATGTTTGTTAGATTAGTATACTTAGGCATATATATGTTCATTATATATTATGTGTTATTCATATACAGTCTTTATGTTTGTTAGATTAGTATACTTAGGCATATATATGTTCATTATATATTATGTGTTATTCATATACAGTCTTTATGTATGTTAGATTAGTATACTTAGGCGTATATATGTTCATTCTACATTATGTGTTATTCATATACAGTCTTTATGTATGTTAGATTAGTATACTTAGGCGTATATATGTTCATTCTATATTATGTGTTATTCATATACAGTCTTTATGTATGTTAGATTAGTATACTTAGGCGTATATATGTTCATTATATATTATGTGTTATTCATATACAGTCTTTATGTATGTTAGATTAGTATACTTAGGCGTATATATGTTCATTATATATTATGTGTTATTCATATACAGTCTTTATTTTTTGTGTATTTGTCGATTTGGTTTAAACATACATTGTATTTATTCGACATTATATAACATAATTTACAACAAATAATTACGTACACAATTCATACAAGTGGGTTGAAATGAAAGCTAAAAGCTTATTGGATTTTCCGATTTGCCTAATATAAACCCGAAAAAAGGTAATGTCGGAACATGTGGCCCGATCTATTTGCTATATTTGCTTTGATCTTTGTATTGATGATTACATGTATATAATAATAATGCAATAACATGTAATTCAATTATACCATCATTTATTGATAACACAGACATCAACGCATAATTATACTACATGTAGTAGAAATATTAGATAAGTTCATAATTCAAAAAGACCATACGGTGTGCATCAGCCATGATAGTCTAGTTCTGTCAAATTCTGCCAAGTGGTGCAATACTCATCCCCTTTGTCTTCCGAACATACTCATGGTCTGTATCCTTTTGTTTATTTAGCTGAAATAATATTAGTAAGTTAAAAACAATAAATAATTAAATATGTATGATGTCATATGACCCAATCTCAGAAATTGCTTTCTTTGAATTAGAAGCATTCCACAACACAATAGCATGCAGTAAATGTGCGAAACAAACCAGTGTCACCAATCTGCATGCATAACTGTATAGGACAAGAACGGTATCACCGTCTGTAGGATCATCTACATGTATGTATATGTATAAGACAAGAACGGTATCACCGTCTGTAGGATCATCTACATGTACATGTATGCATAAGACAAGAACGGTATCACCGTCTGTAGGATCATCTACATGTACATGTATGCATAAGACAAGAACGGTATCACCGTCTGTAGGATCATCTACATGTATGTATAAGACAAGAACGGTATCACCGTCTGTAGGATCATCTACATCTATGTATAAGACAAGAACGGTATCACCGTCTGTAGGATCATCTACATGTATGCATAAGACAAGAACGGTATCACCGTCTGTAGGATCATCTACATGTACATGTATGTATAAGACAAGAACGGTATCACCGTCTGTAGGATCATCTACATGTATGTATAAGACAAGAACGGTATCACCGTCTGTAGGATCATCTACATGTACATGTATGTATAAGACAAGAACGGTATCACCGTCTGTAGGATCATCTACATGTATGTATAAGACAAGAACGGTATCACCGTCTGTAGGATCATCTACATTACATGTATGTATAAGACAAGAACGGTATCACCGTCTGTAGGATCATCTACATGTATGTATAAGACAAGAACGGTATCACCGTCTGTAGGATCATCTACATGTACATGTATGTATAAGACAAGAACGGTATCACCGTCTGTAGGATCATCTACATGTATGTATAAGACAAGAACGGTATCACCGTCTGTAGGATCATCTACATGTATGTATAAGACAAGAACGGTATCACCGTCTGTAGGATCATCTACATGTATGTATAAGACAAGAACGGTATCACCGTCTGTAGGATCATCTACATGTATGTGTAAGACAAGAACGGTATCACCGTCTGTAGGATCATCTACATGTATGTATAAGACAAGAACGGTATCACCGTCTGTAGGATCATCTACATGTATGTATAAGACAAGAACGGTATCACCGTCTGTAGGATCATCTACATGTATGTCACAGATCACAGTCTTCACTTGTGACAAATGTGGTCGTATTTTTCATATATGTGAATATCACGCCAATCTACCAAGAATTTGAAATACAACGTAAGTGACTGGAACAAAGTGAATCTAAGATTACCTCAGTCTACCGTGTTAGCGGTCACCTCCATTAAACAGCCAGCCTGTATTAAGCAGCCAACTTCCTGACTCCTGAAGTTTTGTTATACTTTTGACCTCTATTAAGCAGCCACCTGTGCTAATCAGCCACTTTCTGTGATTTCCTTGGCTGGCTGCTTAAGGCAGGTTAGACTGTATATCAAATTAAAGGGGCTCAATTTAACCCTATTTCATAATAATCGGAAGACACTGAATGTCAGGAATTGATCTTTTACTAATTTAATGCGTCTTAAAGTTAATACTAAATTGTTGTACTTTAGGTCAATTTTATGTTCGAGTCATTAGAATGAGGTTCCAACTTGTTGACCAATTATGGCAATAAATAACCCATGACATTGTAATGTGACACCATGATCATAACGAAAAATCATTTCATCTTTCTTAATTTGCATGTTTGTCAAAATATGAATATTTCAGTGTATTGTATCATATTCCTGGCTGTCAAAATTTGTGAAAGATATCTATATTTTGAAGATTATCTTTTTTAGATTTCTCAATAGCTTGGTTTCCCTGAAACAAAATCAAAATTGCAAATAAATTGTCTATGCACAACATTGATCTATGCACAACATTGATCTATACACAACATTGATCTATGCACAACACTGATCTATGCACAACATTGATCTATGCACACCATTGATCTATGCACAACATTGATCCATGCACAACATTGATATATGCACACCATTGATCACACCATTGATCTATGCACACCATTGATCTATGCACACCATTGACACACCATTGATCTATGCACAACATTGATCTATGCACACCATTGATCTCTGCACACCATTGATATATGCACACCATAGTTCTATGCACAACATTGACACACCATTGATCTATGCACACCATTGATATATGCACAACATTGATATATGCACGTCATTGATATATGCACAACATTGCTCTATGCACAACATTGACACACCATTGATATATGCACACCATTGATCTATGTACACCATTGATCTATGCACACCATTGATATATGCACACCATTGATCTATGCACAACATTGACACACCATTGATCTATGCACACCATTGATATATGCACATCAGTGATCTATGCACACCATTGATCTATGCACACCATTGATATATGCACACCATTGATCTATGCACAACATTGATATATGCACACCATTGATCTATGCACACCATTGAAATAAGCACACCAATGATCTATGCACACCATTGATCTATGTACACCATTGATCTATGCACAACATTGATATATGCACACCATTGATCTATGCACCATTGATCTATGCACAGCATTGATCTATGCACCATTGATCTATGCACATCATTGATCTATGCACAGCATTGATCTATGCACCATTGATCTATGCACAGCATTGATCTATGTACCATTGATCTATGCACATCATTGATATATGCACAACATTGATCTATGCACAACATTGATCTATGCACACCATTGATCTATGCACACCATTGATATATGCACACCATTGATCTATGCAAAACATTGATATATGTACACCATTGATCTATGCACACCATTGATATATGCACACCATTGATATGTGCACACCATTGATCTCTGCACAACATTGATCTACACACCATTGATCTGTGCACACCATTGATATGTGCACAACATTGATATGTGCACACCATTGATCTATGCACAACATTGAGCTACACACCATTGATCTATGCACAACATTGATCTACACATCATTGATCTGTGCACACCATTGATCTATGCACACCATTGATATATGCACGACATTGATCTATGCACAACATTTAAGCTTATTTGCTAGTGTGACTGATTTGCTATTTTATTAAAGGTTCTAACATAAAACATGGACACACTCACATATAGAAAGACAGTGTAATTGTATTTAACTAGGTTCAGCTGTGAATGTAGATCTAGAGGAAGAATAGATCCTTATAGATGATGGCAATACAGTTGCATTATCTGTACACTTTTTTCTGGTTCGGTCATTTTATTTGGCTAAATGAACTGCACTATGTTGTTTACTTTCGTTTTCCATGTGTACACCTTCACAGTTTATGTATATATATACATTTCTCATTTGTTAGCGTACACATTACTACCATATATTCAGCATAGTATCCAGATAGTATGTCAGGAATCAAAGTAACATGCTGATGTAAACAATGTGTATTATTACCTTCAATAATGTATTATTTAATAGATTAAATATTTAAATTTATTTTATCCGAAATCGAGTATACTTTATTAATGTCAGTCAGTGTCAAACAGTCATACCTAGTGATGACACACTGTTGAATGTAATATTACAATTATTGAAGCAAAGTACATATCTTTAAATTCCAATAAATATAGCTTTAATAATACTAAACAAGTAAAGCGAAACCTACAATAAATATAAACTTCCTTTGGTTACAAATGGTGGCTCCAAATCAGGGGAAGTAATTTGTAGTAAATATTATAATAATATTATGTAGTTCACACGAAAAGTCAATCTTAGCCGCCATTTCGTTTGGCACGTTTAATATAACATTGATCTATGCACAACATTGATCTACACACCATTGATCTATGCACACCATTGATATATGCACAACATTGACACACCATTGATATATGCACAACATTGATCTACACACCATTGATCTATGCACAACATTGATATATGCACACCATTGATATATGCACACCATTGATATATGCACAACATTGATATATGCACACCATTGATATATGCACAACATTGATATATGCACACCATTGATCTATGCACAACATTGATATATGCACAACATTGATATATGCACACCATTGATATATGCACACCATTGATCTATGCACACCATTGATATATGCACACCATTGATATATGCACAACATTGATCTATGCACACCATTGATATATGCACACCATTGATATATGCAAAACATTGGTCTATGCACAACATTGATCTATGCACAACATTGATCTACACACCATTGATATATGCACACCATTGATCTATGCACAACATTGATCTACATACCATTGATCTATGCACACCATTGATCTATGCACACCATTGATATATGCACACCATTGATCTATGCACACCATTGATCTATGTACATCATTGATATATGCACACCATTGATCTATGCACAATATTGATCTATGCACAAAATTGATCTACACACCATTGATCTATGCACAACATTGATCTACACACCATTGATCTATGCACAACATTGATCTATACACATCATTGATCTATGCACACCATTGATCTATGCACACCATTGATCTATACACATCATTGATATATGCATACCATTGATCTATGTACACCATTGATCTATGAACATCATTGATCTATGCACACCATTGATCTATGCACACCATTGATCTATGTACATCATTGATATATGCACACCATTGATCTATGCACAATATTGATCTATGCACAACACACATTGATCTATCACACCATTGATCTATGCACAACATTGATCTATGCACATCATTGATCTATGCACACCATTGATCTATGCACACCATTGATCTATACACATCATTGATATATGCATACCATTGATCTATGTACACCATTGATCTATGAACATCATTGATATATGCACACCATTGATCTATGCACACCATTAATCTATGCACACCATTGATCTATGTACATCATTGATATATGCACACCATTGATCTATGCACAATATTGATCTATGCACAACATTGATATATGCACACCATTGATATATGCACACCATTGTTCTATGCACACCATTGATATATGCACACCATTGATATATGCACAACATTGATCTATGCACACCATTGATATATGCACACCATTGATATATGCACAACATTGGTCTATGCACAGCATTGATCTATGCACAACATTGATCTACACACCATTGATCTATGCACACCATTGATCTATGCACAACATTGATCTACATACCATTGATCTATGCACACCATTGATCTATGCACACCATTGATATATGCACACCATTGATCTATGCACACCATTGATCTATGTACATCATTGATATATGCACACCATTGATCTATGCACAATATTGATCTATGCACAAAATTGATCTACACACCATTGATCTATGCACACCATTGATCTATGCACACCATTGATCTATGCACACCATTAATCTATGCACACCATTGATCTATGTACATCATTGATATATGCACACCATTGATCTATGCACAATATTGATCTATGCACAACATTGATCTACACACCATTGATCTATGCACAACATTGATCTATACACATCATTGATCTATGCACACCATTGATCTATGCACACCATTGATCTATACACATCATTGATATATGCATACCATTGATCTATGTACACCATTGATCTATGAACATCATTGATCTGTGCACACAATTGATCTATGCACACCATTGATCTATGTACATCATTGATATATGCACACCATTGATCTATGCACAATATTGATATATGCACAACATTGATCTACACACCATTGATCTATGCACACCATTGATCTATGCACACCATTGATCTATGCACACCATTAATCTATGCACACCATTGATCTATGTACATCATTGATATATGCACACCATTGATCTATGCACAATATTGATCTATGCACAACATTGATATACACACCATTGATCTATGCACAACATTGATCTATGCACATCATTGATTTATGCACACCATTGATCTATGCACACCATTGATCTATACACATCATTGATATATGCATACCATTGATCTATGTACACCATTGATCTATGAACATCATTGATCTATGCACACAATTGATCTATGCACAACATTGATATATGTACACCATTGATATATGCACAATATTGATATATGCATACCATTGATATATGCACAACATTGATATATGCACACCATTGATCTATGCAAACATTGATATATGCAAAACATTGGTCTATGCACAACATTGATCTATACCCAACATTGATCTACACACCATTGATCTATGCACACCATTGATCTATGCACAACATTGATCTACATACCATTGACCTATGCACACCAGTGATCTATGCACATCATTGATCTACACACCATTGATCTATGCATACCATTGATCTATGTACACCATTGATCTATGAACATCATTGATCTATGCACACAATTGATCTATGCACAACATTGATATATGTACACCATTGATATATGCACAATATTGATATATGCACACCATTGATATATGCACAACATTGATATATGCACACCATTGATCTATGCAAACATTGATATATGCAAAACATTGGTCTATGCACAACATTGATCTATGCCCAACATTGATCTACACACCATTGATCTATGCACACCATTGATCTATGCACAACATTGATCTACATACCATTGACCTATGCACACCAGTGATCTATGCACATCATTGATCTACACACCATTGATCTATGCACACCATTGATCTATGCACACCATTGATCTATGCACAACATTGATCTACATACCATTGATCTATGCACACCAGTGATATATGCACAACATTGATATACACACCATTGATCTATGCACACCATTGATATATGCACACCATTGATCTATGCACACCATTAATCTATGCACACCATTGATCTATGTACATCATTGATATATGCACACCATTGATCTATGCACAATATTGATCTATGCACAACATTGATCTACACACCATTGATCTATGCACAACATTGATCTATGCACATCATTGATCTATGCACACCATTGATCTATGCACACCATTGATATATACACATCATTGATATATGCATACCATTGATCTATGTACACCATTGATCTATGAACATCATTGATCTATGCACACAATTGATATATGCAGAACATTGATATATGTACACCATTGATATATGTACACCATTGATATATGTACACCATTGATCTATGCACAACATTGATATATGTACACCATTGATCTATGTACACCATTGATCTATGCACAACATTGATATATGTACACCATTGATATATGTACACCATTGATCTATGCACAACATTGATATATGTACACCATTGATCTATGTACACCATTGATCTATGCACAACATTGATATATGTACACCATTGATATATGTACACCATTGATCTAAGCACACCATTGATCTATGTACACCATTGATCTATGTACACCATTGATCTAAGCACACCATTGATATATGTACACCATTGATCTATGCACAACATTGATCTATGCACACCATTGATCTATGCACAACATTGATCTATGCACACCATTGATATATGCACACCATTGATATATGCACATCATTGGTCTATGCACAACATTGATCTATGCACATCATTGATATATGTACATCATTGATATATGCACATCATTGATATATGTACACCATTGATATATGCACACCATTGATCTATGCACATCATTGATATATGTACACCATTGATATATGCACACCATTGATATATGCACATCATTGATCTATGTACACCATTGATCTATATACACCATTGATCTGTGCACATTATTGATCTATGTACACCATTGATCTATGCACATCATTGATATATGTACATCATTGATCTAAGCACACCATTGATCTATGCACACCATTGATCTATGCACAACATTGACACACCATTGATCTATGCACACCATTGATCTATGCACATCATTGATATATGTACAACATTTATCTATGCACAACATTGATCTACGCACCATTGATCTATGCACAACATTGATCTATGCACAACATTGATCTATGCATACCATTGATATATGCACATCATTGATATATGTACACCATTGATCTATGCACAACATTGATCTATGCATACCATTGATATATGCACATCATTGATATATGTACACCATTGATCTATGTACACCATTGACACACCATTGATCTATGCACAACATTGATCTATGCACAACATTGATCTATGCACACCATTGATATATGCACATCATTGATATATGTACACCATTGATCTATGTACACCATTGACACATCATTGATCTATGCACAACATTGATCTATGCACACCATTGATATATGCACATCATTGATATATGTACAACATTGATCTATGCACAACATTGATCTATGCACACTATTGATATATGTACACCATTGATCTATGCACAACATTGACACACCATTGATCTATGCACACCATTGATCTATGAACACCATTGATCTACACACCATTTATCTATGCACACCATTGATCTATGCACAACATTAACACACCATTGATCTATGCACACCATTGATATATGCACACAATTGATCTACACACCACTGATCTATGCACAGCATTGATCTATGCACAAAATTGACACACCATTGATATATGCACACCATTGATCTATGCACACCATTAATCTATGCACAACATTGACACACCATTGGTATATGCACACCATTGATCTATGCACACCATTGATCTATGCACACCATTGATCTACACACCATTGATCTATGCACACCATTGATCTATGCACAAAATTGACACACCATTGATCTATGCACAACATTGATCTATGCACACCATTGATCTATGCACAACATAACACACCATTGGTCTATGCACACCATTGATCTATGCACACCATTGATCTATGCACAACATTGATATATGCACAACATTGATCTACACACCATTGATCTATGAACAGCATTGATATATGCACACCACTGATCAATACACCATTGATATATGCACAACATTGATCTACACACCATTGATCTATGCACACCATTGATCTATGCACACCATTGATATATGCACAACATTGATCTACACACCATTGATCTATGCACACCATTGATATATGCACAACATTGATCTATGTACACCATTGATATATGCACACCATTGATCTATACACACCATCGATATATGCACACCATTGTTCTATGCACAACATTGATCTATGCACAACATTAATCTATACACACCATTGATCTAGGCACAACATTGATCGTTGCACACCATTGATCTATGCACAACATTGACACACCATTGATCTATGCACACCATTGATATATGCACAACATTGACACACCATTGATCTATGCACACCATTGATCTATGTACACCATTGATCTATGCACAACATTGATATATGCACAACATTGATCTACACACCATTGATCTATGCACAACATTGATCTACACACCATTGATCTATGCACACCATTGATCTATGCACACCATTGATCTATGCACAACATTGATCTACACACCATTGATATATGCACAACATTGATCAACACACCATTGATATATGCACACCATTGATCTATGCACAACATTGATCTATGCACACCATTGATCTACGCACAACATTGACACACCATTGATCTATGGACACCATTGATATATGCACAACATTGACACACCATTGATCAATGCACACCATTGATCTATGCACAACATTGATCTATGCACACCATTGATCTACACACCATTGATCTATGCACAACATTGATCTACACACCATTGATCTGTACACACCATTGATATATGCACACCATTGATCTATGCACACCATTGATATATGCACACCATTGATCTATGCACAACATTTAAGCTTATTTGCTAGTGTGACTGATTTGCTATTTTATTAAATGTACTAGCATACAACATGGACACACTCACATATAGAAAGACAGTGTAATTGTATTTAACTAGGTTCAGCTGTGAACGTAGATCTAGAGGAAGAATAGATCCTTATAGATGATGGCAATATAGTTGCATTATCTGTACACTTTAATTTCTGGTTCGGTCATTTTATTTGGCTAAATGAACTGCACTATGTTGTTTACTTTCGTTTTCCATGTGTACACATTCACAGTATATGTATATATATACATTTCTCATTTGTTGGCGTACACATTACTACCATATAGTCTGCATATTATCCAAATAGTCTGTCAGGTATCAAAGTAACATGCTGATGTAAACAATGTGTATTATTACCTTCATTAATGTATTATTTAATAGATTAAATATTTAAATTTATTATATCCGAAATCGAGTATACTTTATTAATGTCAGTCACTGATGGTCACAGGTTCGAGCCCACCTCAAGCCGTGTCTCATTTATATGAAAAAGTTGGCAGTTTCTTACGGAAGTTGGTGCACCCAACTACTGGTTAACCGCTGGAGCCTGCCCAGGAAAGGTGTTGTTAGGTAAACTGCCCGCCGGTGATATTCTTCTTATTTTCCTTATTTTCTTTCCACTTATGGGAACACCAAGTACTAGTACTTGTAGATAGTTTAACGGTTAAAAGTTGACTTACTATGTAGTCATAATTTAAAAAACAATATAAAAACTATAAATGCTATAAAAGCCTCCACCCATGCTTCAAACATTCGACGTATATTTACACAGTTACTAGAGTATTAGAGCACGTTGCCCAAAATGGCGGTCTCCCTATTCACAGACAAGAACAGACAAGAACCCGAAATATAACATAACAGTGTCAAACAGTCATACCTAGTGATGACACACTGCTGAATGTAATATTACAAATATTGAAGCAAAGTACATATCTTTAAATTCCAGTAAATATAGCGTTTTAAGAATACTAAACATTGTCAAGTAAAGTGAAAAAATACAACCTACAATAAATATAAACTTCCTCCTTCCAAATGGAGTGAGGTGATCACAAGTGAGCCCTCATTAGTGAGCACACATTAATACACGGAAACACGGTTTGGACACCGTCTTTACCCAGATACTTATAAACAGGTAAATAAACATTAAAACCGTTCGTTATAAAACCACCGGTTTAGCGTATTTTGGCAATATACTACCTTCGACATACTCTGCTTACTAGGGTAAGTTGTTTTATAACTATATTCTATCCGTATTTATATAACTACTGAGTAAACACGAATTCATGTACTAGTTTCGTCAATAAACCCCTTTCGTCTAACGATGATTTCGGGTAGTAACGTATTCATCCACATATACTGGGTACTCCCAGCACACACTACTGAGTATGACAGGGTGGCGCTTGTCGGGGACCGTTGATAAACATCTCATTTGAGACACAGAATGTTGAATATAACCACATAGTAAGGTCAAAAACAGTCCCAAGTGGTACAGTGGCCAGACGCTCAGCAAAAATGGTAAAGGCTGGGGCTGGACTGTACATAGTATCAATTTAACTATCTATATATCTATCTGACTATATATCTATCTATATCTATCTATCTATATCTATCTTCTATATCTATCTATCTATCTTTAATGGTACAGTGGCCAGCCTTTTAGCAAAAATGTTAAAGGCTGGGGCTGGACTCAACATAGTATCTTATACTAATCTATCTATCTACCTATTTGACTATCTATCTATCTATCTATCTATCTATCTATCTATCTATCTATCTATCTATCTATCTATCTATCTATCTATCTATCTATCTATCTATCTATCTATCTATCTATCTATCTATCTATCTATCTATCTATCTATCTATCTATCTATTTGACTACCTATCTGCCTACCTGCCTGCCTGCCTGCCTGCCTGCCTGCCTGCCTGGGTGGACCCTACACTTAGTCAACTGACGACACCCCTTCGAAAACCACATAATTACGGTTGCGGGCCTCTTTGGTACTGAATAGCGAGCAAAGTAGGCGATGTGAACCCGTAAGACCGGATATACCTATGTAGCCTGGTATAATATCTGCTAATTGACACCAAGTGTGCCTCTCCATCTTGGCCTAGGTGGACCCTACACGTAGTCAACTGACGACCACCCCTTCGAAAACCACAGAATTACGGTTGCGGGCCTCTTTAGTACTGAATAGCGAGCAAAGTAGGCGAGGTGACCCAATAATACTAGGTATATGTATGTCGTATGGTATCATACCTGCTAAATAACACCAAGTGTGCCTCTCCATCTTGGCCTGGGTGGACCCTACGCGTAGTCAACTGACGACCACCCCTTCTAAAACCACAGAATTACGGTTCCGGGCCTTTTTGGTACTGAATAGCGAGCAAAGTAGGCGAGGTGACCCCGTAAGACCGGATATACCTATGTAGCCTGGTATCATATCTGCTAATTGACACCAAGTATGCCTCTCCATCTTGGTCTGGGTGGACACTACACGTAGACAACTGACGACCACCCATTCGAAGACCACATAATTACGGTCCCGTGCCTCTTTGTTACTGAATAGCGAGCAAAGTAGGCAATGTGACCCATAAGACTGGGAATACCTATGTAGCATGCTACCATAGCTGCTAAGTGACACCAAGTATGCCTCTCCATCTTGGTCTGGGTGGACCCTACTTGTAGACAACTGACGACCACCCCTTCGAAGACCACATAATTACGGTCCCGTGCCTCTTTGGTACTGAATAGCGAGCAAAGTAGGCAATGTGACCCATAAGACTGGGAATACCTATGTAGCATGGTACCATAGCTGCTAAGTGACACCAAGTATGCCTCTCCATCTTGGCTTGGGTGGACACTACACGTAGTCAACTTACGACCACCCCTTCGAAAACCACAGAATTACGGTTGCGGACCTCTTTGGTACTGAATAGCGAGCAAAGTAGGCGATGTGACCCCACAAGACCTGGTGTACGTATATAGCCTGGAATACCATCTGCTAAGTGACACCAAGTATGCCTCTCCATCTTGGCCTGGGTGGACCCTACACTTAGTCAACTGACGACCACCCCTTCGAATACAACAGAATTACGGTTGCGGGCCTCTTTGGTACTGAATAGCGAGCAAAGTAGGCGATGTGAGACCCATAAGATCGGGAATACTCATGTAGCCTGGTATCATATCTGCTAATTGACACCAAGTATGCCTCTCCATCTTGGCCTGGCGGATCCTACACGTAGTCAACTGACGACCACCCCTTCGAAAACCACATAATTACGGTTCCGGGCCTTTTTGGTACTGAATAGCGAGCAAAGTAGGCTATGTGACCCCATAGGACCGGGAATACCTATGTAGCCTTGTATCATAGCTGCTAAGTGATACCAAGTATGCCTCTCCATTTTGGCTTGGGTGAACTCTACACATAGTCAACTGACGACCACCCCTTCGAAAACCCTATAATTACGGTTGCGGGCCTCTCTGGTACTGAATAGTGAGCAAAGTAGGCGATGTGACCCCAAAAAACCGGGTATATCGATATAGCTTGGTATCATAGCTGCTAAGTGACATCAAGTATGCCTCTCCATCTTGGCCTGGGTGGACCCTACACTTAGTCAACTGACGACCACCCCTTCGAAAACAACAGAATTACAGTTCCGGGCTTATTTGATACTGAATTAGCGAGCAAAGTAGGCGATGTGACCCCATAAGACCGGGTACAACTATGTAACCTGGTATCATAGCTGCTAAGTGACACTAAGTATGCATCTCCATCTTGGCCTGGGTGGACCCTACCCTTAGTCAACTGACGACCACCCCTTCGAAAACCACAGAATTACGGTTCCGGGACTCTTTGGTACTGAATAGCGAGCAAAGTAGGCGATGTGACCCTATAATACCGTTATATTTATGTAGCCTGGTATCATATCTGCTAATTGACACCAAGTGTGCCTCTTCATCTTGGCCTTGATGGACCCTACACGTAGTCATCTGACGACCACACCTTCGAAAAGCACAGAATTACGGTTCCGTGCCTCTTTGGTACTGAATAGCGAGCAAAGTAGGCGATGTGATCCGATAAAACTGGGTATACCTATATAGCCTTTTATCATATCTGCTAGGTGACACCAAGTATGCCTTTCTATCTTGGCCTGGGTGTACCCTACACTTAGTCAACTGACAACCACCCCTTCGAAAACAACAGAATTACGGTTGCGGGACTATTTGGTACTGACTATCGAGCAAAGTAGGCGATGTGACCCCATAATATCGGAAACATTCATGTAGCCTGTTACCATAACTGCTAAGTGACACCAAGTATGCCTCTCCATCTTGGCCAGTGTAGACCCTACACTTAGTCAACTGACGACCACCCCCGTCAAAACCACAGAATTACGGTTGCGGGCCTCTTTGGTAGTGAATAGCGAGCAAAGTAGGCGATGTGACCCCATAAGATCGGGTATAACTATGTAGCCTGTTATCATAGCTGCTAATTTACACAAAGAATGCCTCCCCATCTTGGCCTGGGAAGACACTACACGTAGGCAACTGACGACCACCCCTTCGAAAACAACATAATTACGGTTCCGGGCCTCTTTGGTACTGAATAGCGAGCAAAGTAGGCGATGTGACCCCATAAGACTGTGTATACCTATATAGCCTGGTATCATTTCTGCTAAGTGACACCAAGTATGCATCTCCAGCTTGGCCTGGGTGGACCCTACACGTAGTCATCTGACGACCACCCATTCGAAAACCACAGAATTACGGTTCCGGGCCTCTTTGGTACTGAATTAGCGAGCAAAGTAGGCGATGTGACCCCATGAGACCGGGAATACCTATATAGCCTGGTATCATAGCTGCTACGTGTCACCAAACATGACTCTCCATCTTGGCCTGGGTGGACTCTACATGCAGTCAACTGACGACCACCCCTTCGAAAACCACATCATTAGGGTTGCGGGCCTCTCTGGTACTGAATAGTGAGCAAAGTAGGCGATGTGACCCCATAAAATCGGGTATACCAATATAGCCTGGTATCATAGCTGCTAAGTGACACCAAGTACGCCTCTCCATCTTGGCCTGGGTTTACCCTACACTTAGTGAACTGACGACCACCCCTTCGAAAACCACATAATTACGGTTCCGGGCCTCTTTGGTACTGAATAGCGAGAACAGTAGGCGATGTGACCCCATAAAACCGGGTATACCGATATAGCCTGGTATCATAGCTGCTAAGTGACACCAAGTATGCCTCTCCATATTGGCCTGAGTGTACCCTACACTTAGTGAACTGACGACCACCCCTTCGAAAACCACAGAATTACGGTTCCGGGCCTCTTTGGTACTGAATAGCGAGAAAAGTAGGCGATGTGACCCCATAAGGCCGGGTATATCTATGTAGCCTGGTTTCATAGCTGCTAAGTGACACCAAGTATGCCTCTCCATTTTGGCTTGGGTGAACTCTACACTTAGTCAACTGACGACCACCCCTTCGAAAACCACATAATTACGGTTGCGGGCCTCGCTGGTACTGAATAGTGAGCAAAGTAGGCGATGTGACCCCATAAAACCGGGTATACCGATATAGCCTGGTATCATAGCTGCTAAGTGACACCAAGTATGCCTCTTCACCTTGGCCAGGGTGGACCCTACACTTAGTCAACTGACGACCACCCCTTCGAAAACAACATAATTACAGTTCCGGGCTTATTTGATACTGAATTAGCGAGCAAAGTAGGCGATGTGACCCCATAAGACCGGGTATAACTATGTAACCTGGTATCATAGCTGCTAAGTGACACCAAGTATGCATCTCCATCTTGGCCTGGGTGGACCCTACCCTTAGTCAACTGACGACCACCCCTTCGAAAACCACAGAATTACGGTTCCGGGACTCTTTAGTACTGAATAGCGAGCAAAGTAGGCGATGTGACCCTATAAGACCGTTATATTTATGTAACCTGGTATCATATCTGCTAATTGACACCAAGTATGCCTCTTCCTCTTGGCCTTGATGGACCCTACACGTAGTCAACTGACGACCACACCTTCGAAAAGCACAGATTTACGGGTGCGGGCCTCTGGTACTGAATAGCGAGCAAAGTAGGCGATGTGATCCCATACAACTGGGTATACCTATATAGCCTTTTATCATAGCTGCTAGGTGACACCAAGTATGCCTTTCCATCTTGGCCTGGGTGTACCCTACACTTAGTCAACTGACAACCACCCCTTCGAAAACAACAGAATTACGGTTGCGGGACTCTTTGGTACTGATTATCGAGCAAAGTAGGCGATGTGACCCCATAATATCGGGAACATTCATGTAGCCTGTTATCATATCTGCTAAGTGACACCAAGTATGCCTCTCCATCTTGGCCAGGGTAGACCCTACACTTAGTCAACTGACCACCACCCCGTCAAAACCACAGAATTACGGTTGCGGGCCTCTTTGGTAGTGAATAGCGAGCAAATTAGGCGATGTGACCCCATAAGATCGGGTATACCTATGTAGCCTGTTATCATAGCTGCTAATTGACACAAAGAATGCCTCTCCATCTTGGCCTGGGAAGACACTACACGTAGTCAACTGACGACCACCCCTTCGAAAACAACATAATTACGGTTGCGGGCCTCTTTGGTACTGAATAGCGAGCAAAGTAGGCGATGTGACCCCATAAGACTGTATATACCTATGTAGCCTGGTATCATAGCTGCTAAGTGACACCAAGTATGTCTCTCCATCTTGGCCTGGGTGTACCCTACACTTAGTCAACTGACAACCACCACTGCGAAAACAACAGAATTACGGTTGCGGGACTCTTTGGTACTGACTATCGAGCAAAGTAGGCGATGTGACCCCATAATATCGGGAACATTCATGTAGCCTGTTATCATAACTGCTAAGTGATACCAAGTATGCCTCTCCATCTTGGCCTGGGTAGACCCTACACTTAGTCAACTGACGACCACCCCTTCAAAACTACAGAATTACGGTTCCGGGCCTCTTTGGTACTGAATAGCGAGCAAAGTAGGCGATCTGACCCCATATGATCGGGTATACCTATGTAGCCTGTTATCATAGCTGCTAATCGACACCAAGAATGCCTCTCCATCTTGGCATGGGTGGACACTACACGTAGTCAACTGATGACCACACCTCCGAAAACCACAGAATTACGGTTCAGGGCCTCTTTGGTACTGAATAGCGAGCATAGTAGGCGATGTGACCCCATAATATCGGGTAAACTCATGTAGCCTGGTATCATATCTGCTAAGTGACACCATGTATGCCTCTCCATCTTGGCCTGGGTGGACCCTACCCATAGTCAACGGACGACCACCCCTTCGAAGACCACAGAATTACGGTTCCGGGCCTCTTTGGTACTGAATAGCGAGCAAAGTAGGCGATGTGACCCCATAATACCCGTTATATGTATGTAGCCTGGTATCATATCTGCTAATTGACACCAAGTATGCCTCTCCATATTGGCCTGGGTGAATCTACACTTTGTCAACTTACGACCACCCTTCGAAAACCACAGAATTACGGTTCCGGGTCTCTTTGGTACTGAATAGCGAGAAAAGTAGGAGATGTGACCCCATATGAACGGGTATATCTATGTAGCCTGGTATCATAGCTGCTAAGTGACACCAAGTATTCCTCTCCATTTTGGCCTGGGTGGACTCAACACTTAGTCAACTGACGACCACCACTTCGAAAACCACAGAATTACGGTTGCGGGCCTCTCTGGTACTGAATAGTGAGCAAAGTAGGCGATGTGACCCCAAAAAACCGGGTATACCTATATAGCCTGTTATCATAGCTGCTAAGTGACTCCAAGTATGCCTCTCCATCTTTGCCTGGGAGGACCCTACACGTAGTCAACTGACGACCACCCCTTCGAAAACAACAGAATTACGGTTGCGGGCCTCTTTGGTACTGAATAGCGAACATAGTTGGCGATGTGACCGCCTAAGAACGGGAAAACCATGTAGCCTGGTTTCATAGCTGCTAAGTGACCCCAAGCATGCCTCTACATCTTGGCCTGGGTGGACCCTACATTTAGTCAACTGACGACCACCCCTTCGAAAACCACAGAATTAAGGTTCCGGGTCTCATTTGTACTGAATAGTGAGCAAAGTAGGCGATGTGACCCCATAAGACCGGGAATACCTATGTAGCATGATATCATAGCTGCTATGTGACACCAAGTATGCCTCTCCATCCTGGCCTGGGTGGACCCTACACGCAGTCAACTGACGACCATACCTTCAAAACCACAGAATTACGGTTGCAGGCCTATTTGGTACTGAATAGCGAGCTTGGTAGGCGATGTGACCCCATACGACCGGGTATACCTATGTAGCCTGTTATCATAGCTGCTAAGTGACACCAAGTATGCCTCTCCATCTTGGCCTGGGTGTACCCTACACTTAGTCAACTGACGACCACCCCTTCGAAAACAACAGCATTACGGTTGCGGGCCTCTTTGGTACTGAATAGCGAGCAAAGTAGGCGATGTGACCCCATATGACCGGGTATACCTATGTAGCATGGTATCATAGTTGCTAAGTGACACTAAGTATGCCTCTCCATTTTGGCCAGGGTGGACTCTACACTTAGTCAACTGACGACCACCCCTTCGAAAACAACAGAATTACGGTTGCTGGCCTCTCTGGTACTGAATAGCGAGCAAAGAAGGCGATGTGACCCCATAAGACTGGGTATTCGCATGCAGCCTGGTATCATAGCTACTAAGTGAGACCAAGTATGCTTCTCCATCTTGGCCTGGGTGGACCCTACACGCAGTCAACTGACGACCACACCTTCAAATCCACAGAATTACGGTTGCGGGCCTCTTTGGTACTGAATAGCGAGCAAAGGTTAACTTTGTCTTTCTGCCAGCAGGTTGCACATATATGTTTACGATTACGATTACCTCTAATAACAGTGGTGTGACTAAATTTATGATCACACCGGTTCCTTTGATATAAGGAGCAAAACCAAATGCGGGAATCTGCATCAACTTCCGGAGCCAGTTTGTTAAAGGTATTATAGGATGTTACCCCCGAGGTTCTCTTATAGGGCTTGGCACTCTGATACATAGAAGATCTTCCAGCTGACCTATTTAACAGCACAAATTCAAGATATGTGAAGTCATCTGACCAGTCTTTTTCACCCAGTTCAATTTCTCTGAGCACGGCTGCATAATATGATTTTAAGCTTTTGAAATCATGCGATGTATTTAGGTACATAAATCTTTTTAATAAGGCAATAAGGCAATGTTCTATCGATTGAATTTTTGTGTTTGAGATTATTTCTAGTTCCCCGCTGCAAATAAATTTAGATCTAAACTTTCAAAGGAAACGTGTTGACTGACAAATTCATATCGTAATTGGGAATGGGGGTAGTTTTGTCTATGTTTTACTTTGTTTGATGACTTTCTACAAATACCTGATTTTTTCTTGGAATGAATTTGTGTTTTGCTTTTCTTTAACATACTATTACAATGCACAGAGGAATTATCGCCATCTGTGGCATCACTGACACTATCGGTATCCGAACTATCCGAATTTGTTTGACTAAGACAAATATGAGTATGGTAAACTCAAACCTTTCAGGTCGCTCACTTCCTTCCTGGCTTTCTGCAGTTCCTGTCTGAGACATTGTTTCTCCTAAGACTTCTGCTTCTGCAAGGCTTGTTTTTCTTTCTTAAGCTGCTCTAGCTCGTTCAACATCTCCGCCGTTTCCGCGTCATCTCCCGACTCCTGATCACTTTCTGGTAAACAACTTGGTAAACCTGGTTTTTCCTCACGCACTGGAGAAAAACCAGATTCACCTCGATCCGCCCCATCATTATAAAGTTTAGTATGCGGCTCATACTGAATCCCGTCACCATGATGTAACAGTTTGTAGTCTACACGACTCCCGTTACGTAAATTGTGTGCCATAACAAGCACACTTATGACAATTTACGACGATATTAAAGACAATACAGCTGAACTGTCTGCTAAAGAGCAATTAATAATAATGCAACTAGATATGGTCAATAATTAATTTTTCAAATGAAAAGCCGCTAAAGCGGACCCCTAAAGGGCCGAACTAACGTTTTAACTAATGTATTCCTTTTTGATTATTCCATATTAATATGTTGCAAACCGAAATAATTATAAAGCTCAAATTTTCCACAGAACACTACCACAAAATTACGATTCAAGATTCAAAATATTCGACAGGTGACAACACAATTCATTCAAGTGGCGCGAAATCTCGTGCACGAAACTATAAGGGTGCAAGGAACCAATGAAAACAGTCATCTCTAAATATTATCCAATGACTGAATGACACCAATATGACTGTTGCCTGACTGTAAAGATTAAGGTGCTAACGACTTAACATGAGCAGCGCTTCAGTCTTAATTAAATACTTTAATGGAACTAAAATCTACCTATCGGCGTGTGTTGACATACATGTATTGCCTCTATAGCAATATACAATGTACATTTGGACTTAATCAAAAAAAAGCGCCAGTGAACAAAGAAACACTATTGACGAAACGTAGAGATTTATTACTCGAACACAATAGAACGCGATTGCCAACAATTAATGGCGGACCTCAAACGAAGGGAGATAACCTTTCGTTTCGTATCTAATTACAATACACTATACAATGCATATAGTGGCGCAACCTCTTTTCTTTCCTTTCCTAAGGAATAAAGCATGTACATTTAAACTTAAGAAATATAAAATAAAAAGTAAGCATGTGTACCGACAATGAAATTGTTATCTGAACTAAATGTCACAATCCCCCTGGTTAAAGAGATACATATATGTCACTTAGGTGATCTTGACAGTCACTATTTAAGATAGTCCTTAAGATACTGGGGCCTACTATTCGGATTTTGTTTGTCAGGCGGTTGAATAAAGTCAATTGTTTCTTCATTTGTCGCGACAGTGTGTTGATCATATGGCTCGATCGGCTCAATCGGCTCGTTCACAATGATATCCTGAATGTCTTGGGAGGGACACTTAAAACGGGTGGGAGCGACATATGGGTATTCGTGGATATGGTTTCCGTTTCCTCGTCACTCGGAATCTGGTCGCGAATTACACTAGACTGGATCTTACAATTAACGCGATAACACTCAGACATTTTCACTTTGTATGATGTTGCGCGCAACTGATTTCCCACACATTTCTTAATGAAACACCACTCTCCATCAGTAGAAACTATTACATACCGATCACGCGCTCGGGTCTTCTGCTTGTCGGAGTATAAGTACACTATGTCGCCAATGCTCAATTTCTGAGAATCACGACTATTATTGGAACACTTAGATATTTCACTATATGGATGGTTCTTTTCTCGAATACTGTGCTGTTTCATGATGATGTCTTGATCCGATATAGGGATTTGTTCGTGGGTGAACTGGTTACGTTGTGTCCTCAATTCGCGAGCTGAAAGTCCTTGGTTGCGAATACGCGAGTTTAGCCTGGCAATACAAACTGCCAGACCTAAAGGAGATACTGCACCACCTCCAGTTTCTTGTCGGAGTAGCTCTGCTTCAAGTTCAGCAATTCCTTTTTCGGCGACAGGGTTTTTGTTCATATTTTTAACTCGTCCAATTTGGAGTGATATGCGAAACTTTTTTAATGACTCGTCTCTCAAAGATGTGAAGCCAGGGGCTGGATCAACTCGAATCACTGTACCAGGTCCATCAAGTGGATGTAATCCTACAAGTAATCGAAGTAAACAATCTCGTAAAGTGTCACGCTTCTCGTCTTCGATGATACATGCGGATGTGAATGACGTGACGGTCTCCCTGACTAAGAGGATCAATTGTCGACTGCGTTTTAGTACGTCTGCAGCAAAGTTCACACCAATTGAAGCAGGGGGATCTTCAGATGATTGTTTAAGAAGGCTGTCTGGAAAACTCTATGAACTCTATCTATGGTTTTGGTTAGGCTAAACTTACTAGAGGTTCACTAGCAACGGCTGCATGGCTAATATCAACGAACTGGGCATTGTCGTTACTGTGACAGATTATAGAGAGTGGTACTATATAGGTAAATGTAACCTATATGACCCATATAGTGGGTGTGGTGGTCAAATATAACCCCATAGTAACATTTGAGTAAAGTAGTAGAGATTCACTAGGTACATTATACACATTTATTTTAGCTCGATTGCGAAACAAGTTCTTACAACTTATATTAATCACTCTCGAGACCTCATTCCTGATGGAATCCATCGCCACGAGGGAGAGAGAGGCAACGTGGACTTTAAATGCCTTGCCTAAGGGCACAATCGTAACGGCTCCATCGGGGCTCGAACTCCAGACCGTTCACTAGGTGGTGTTACATGAACAATATAAATGATCTGGGCACTGTGGATTCTGAAAAATATTTACTACTTGTATATACTTTAATAGGAAACATAGCAACAACCATTCCAACACCACGAGCAGCCATGATTTCCGGCGAACGGATACAACTTTAGCAAACCTTTTATCATATATCTAATAATGCTTCACACAAAATATCATCACATTCGTACCAGTAATTTTGGAGAAGTGTTTTGAAATGTGGGCACTCATTTGACCTAGTGACCCATTTTAAGACATAGTGACATAATTTGAGCAATATATAAAGTGAATCAATTGTCGATCATTGCTATGATGAGTCATGATGATTGGACTAATGGTTCAGAAGATGTCGTTGAAGCAAACAGTTCACGCCGGACCAGTCGGACAAAAGCAAACATAGACATCAATATATTATTATGGCACAAGAGCAATTGAAGCAAGATAAATAATGCTGGACGAACATATTACACAATGAAAATCGGTGATATTCTTAGAAACTTTATCACGATAAATAATGCTAGACGAACATATTACACAATGAAAATCGGTATGATATTCTGAGCAACTTTATCACGATAAATAATGCTAGACGAACATATTACACAATTAAAATCAGCATGATATTCTGAGCAACTTTATCACGATAAATAATGCTAGACGAACATATTACACAATGAAAATCAGTATGATATTATGCGCAACTTTATCACGATAAATAATGCTAGAGGAACATATTACACAATGAAAATCAGTATGATATTATGAGCAACTTTATCACGATAAATAATGCTAGACGAACATATTACACAATGAAAATCAGTATGATATTCTGAGCAACTTTATCACGATAAATAATGCTAGACGAACATATTACACAATGAAAATCAGTATATATTCTGAGCAACTTTATCACGATAAATAATGCTAGACGAACATATTACACAATGAAAATCAGTATATATTCTGAGCAACTTTATCACGATAAATAATGCTAGACGAACATATTACACAATGAAAATCAGTATGATATTCTGAGCAACTTTATCACGATAAATAATGCTAGACGAACATATTACACAATGAAAATCAGTATGATATTCTGAGCAACTTTATCACGATAAATAATGCTAGACGAACATATTACACAATGAAAATCAGTATGATATTCTGAGCAACTTTATCACGATAAATAATGCTAGACGAACATATTACACAATGAAAATCAGTATAAATTCTGAGCAACTTTATCACGATAAATAATGCTAGACGAACATATTACACAATGAAAATCAGTATATATTCTGAGCAACTTTATCACGATAAATAATGCTAGACGAACATATTACACAATGAAAATCAGTATAAATTCTGAGCAACTTTATCACGATAAATAATGCTAGACGAATATATTACACAATGAAAATCGGTATGATATTCTGAGCAACTTTATCACGATAAATAATGCTAGACGAACATATTACACAATGAAAATCAGTATGCATTTGGTGGCAACTGTATCCAGATAATCTAAGCATAATTTATTTCAAATAATGATATAACATTAGCTTGGGTTCCAGTCTGTCGATTTTTCACTTTTTAACTTCTGGCAAAATGACACGATCAGAAGCTCAATACGGCCTAATTAATGTCTCTGTGTTAAAATATATTTATTTGACTGACCAGGCAAAATATATCGACGCCTGTTCCCAGGCTAATATAACATATACAAATATACAAATATACAATTTACACAATACATAAATGTATGAAAATGATTAGAACTGAACGCTATAGTTTATAGAGGTCTTCTTCTATAATTAGATACATATTGTAATTACGAGTTTCAAGCTTCAAATGTATTGGCATATATCAGAAACTATTTTGCCTTTGGCCATTTACAACAATAGAAATATGGCAAAAAGACATCACCAAACATGTTACAGATATCATTATATAAATATATACAATACATTTAAAAACAGTAGTAATTGACAGGGTATTACTATGTAATGACATAGCTTCTTTGTACTTACAAACATTTATCAAATATTTTTTATTTTTGCATGACATGATAGATATACATTTATGTATTGATGACCATATGTAGCCCAAATATTTCAATCTTATATCTGTTTATTTTTCACAAAGTAATATAAAATGGTATTCTGATTCAATTACATTTTGATTCAATAATTTACATAACCTATTGTTTCTATCAATACCATTCAATCATCCAAATTCAATTTCTAATTTATGGAATGTTAATCTTAAACATGTAAAACATTGACGTAAACTATCATTAGATTATTTGATCAATAACAGATTGTCAGCTTTAATTTACATTAATAATCAAGTGTCGATATTGTGCTTACTGATATGTTCCAGTCTTGAACGAACTGGTCACGTAATCCCCTTTTAAATATTGGTAAATAGTTAATATTAGCATCAAAATTGAGTCGAACATTTGTAAAACCAAGATGATCAATTATGGAATTCACTCGGCTAGCCCAACATTTACCGTTAATGTTATTACACAGATCGGCATACATATTATACATTGGAGAATCAACATTTTTCATTACTTTAAACCAAAATTTAATTACTCTCTCTTTACTTATAACATATAATGGAAATCGTCCTAATTCACCATATATAGCATTGGTAGGTGTTTGCAGCTAAACACCCAATATATATTTACAAAATCTCAAATGTAATTTATCGACATCCTTTAGGCTGTAGAAACCCCGAACCTCAGAAGCATATAAAATAATAGGTACAATCATTGTATCAAACAACTTAAGTGTAGTTTTAACAACCATGTGTACTCTATATAAAATAATGACAATAAATTGTGATAAGCTCTTAATGCTTGATCCTGTAATCATTTATAGCATCAGTTAAAGTTCCAGTATGTGTAAACTTAATACCAAGATATGTAAAGCTATCAACAATATCTATTTGTTTTACACTGATATAAAAGATAACATTATGATTCTGTTTACGCTTTTCAAATACACACATTTTTGTTTTATTGACATTTATAGTTAGTTTAAACATATTTTATTTCCCAATATAATATATATTGAACAATGCATACACCACGCATAATCAGAATACAGAAACAGGATTAGAATGGAAGACAGAGTCCTATATAATATAGTTAAGCCCCATTTCACAGAATACTGGCAAATACTATCAATTTGAGATTGTAGACTCCTGGCATCTGTCGTGAACAAAACAATATCGTCAGCAAATAATATCAAATACATGGATAATAAATCCAGATCGTTCAGTTAACGAATTAACATCCAGGTTTTCAACAATATCTGAACTTTATGTCGTAGAATGTAACAGGTATAATGTCTAGCAGCACCTATTTGTCAGATTTATTGGAAGACGGAGTCATTGACTTCTGTGGTATTGCTGAGTATTGGTTGTTTGAAAATGATATTCACTTTATAGTCTTAATCAACAACCATTACAAATCTGTTTCTATCACAGATAATGACTGCAAACATAGAGGTACACGGCGTGTTGGTAAGGGTGGTGTAAGTATTGTGTGGCATATGAAACATGTGCTTATGTTACACCCTTGAGCAGGGATCCAGGATGATCGCATAATTGGTGTACAATACCAGCTGTCTGGCGATCAGTTGATGTATATATTTCAGCTGTATTTGCCCTGTAGCAATTATCTCATTGCTTTATACAGGGATTATATTGATAAATTATTTAATTTATGGAGCTTATACTCTGAAAATGGTACAGTACTTTTCATGGGCGATTTTAATGCTAAGATTCAATTGGGTACTTACAATTATAGAGATAGATATGCTGCGTCCCTTTTGAATGACATAAATCTTACAGCTGTAGATACTTTACCCCTGTGCAAGGGTGCACATTATTTATATGTCTCTTAAGACACAAATCTTACAGCTGTAGATACTTTACCCCTGTGCAAGGGTGCACATTATTTATATGTCTCTTAAGACACAAATCTTACAGCTGTAGATACTTTACCCCTGTGCAAGGGTGCACATTATTTATATGTCTCTTAAGACACAATCACAGCTGTAGATCTTACCCTGTGCAAGAACACAGCTGTAATACTTTACCCCTGTGCAAGGGTGCACATTATTATATGTCTCTTAAGATTACAGCTGTAATACTTTACCCCTGTGCAAGGGTGCACATTATTTATATGTCTCTTAAGACACAAATCTTACAGCTGTAGATACTTTACCCCTGTGCAAGGGTGCACATTATTTATATGTCTCTTAAGACACAAATCTTACAGCTGTAGATACTTTACCCCTGTGCAAGGGTGCACATTATTTATATGTCTCTTAAGACACAAATCTTACAGCTGTAGATACTTTACCCCTGTGCAAGGGTGCACATTATTTATATGTCTCTTAAGACACAAATCTTACAGCTGTAGATACTTTACCCCTGTGCAAGGGTGCACATTATTTATATGTCTCTTAAGACACAACTCTTACAGCTGTAGATACTTTACCCCTGTGCAAGGGTGCACATTATTTATATGTCTCTTAAGACACAACT
>CM026403.1:25147445-25184504 GCA_014843695.1 Archivesica marissinica
TACTTTACCCCTGTGCAAGGGTGCACATTATTTATATGTCTCTTAAGACACAACTCTTACAGCTGTAGATACTTTACCCCTGTGCAAGGGTGCACATTATTTATATGTCTCTTAAGACACAACTCTTACAGCTGTAGATACTTTACCCCTGTGCAAGGGTGCACATTATTTATATGTCTCTTAAGACACAACTCTTACAGCTGTAGATACTTTACCCCTGTGCAAGGGTGCACATTATTCATATGTCTCTGATGATGATAATATGAAACTTTGATTGACCATATGTGTGTACCTATTGATTGATTGATTGATTTGATTGTTTTATTTATAGACGCCTCAACCGAAAAGGGTCATGTATGTATGTATGTTCCTTTAATGTCAAACCCCTCGCGGGGACGCATACATGTTTTCCTGGGCAGGCTTAGCCGACCTAAGCGATTAACCAGTACTAAGCAATGTGTGTGAGGTGCCTTGCTCAATGACACTACATAAGTGGCCTGACCCGAGTATCGAACTTGGGACCGTTCGATTCCAAATCCGACGCTCTACCACTGGACCACGGACGCCACATGGAGCGTGTTATACAATATTTTTTATGGTACAATATGTAAACTTTGATGTTAAAATATATTTATTATAATTTGTTAAAAATATTTATTTCCTTAACAAAGGATAAAATCAACTTTGGTTCTACATTATTAAAAATAGTTTTCATAGAATTTTCTATATAGTAGCGGGATCTAATTTCATTCACATCGATAGATTTAGTCAATATATGTTTGATTGTAAAATTTTCTTGGCAAGGGATACATTCTGGTGGATCCTCACTGTTCAGAATAAAGGAATGAGTAAGATAAGAGTGTACAACATCGGATCAGATCAAAACAACTTAAAAGAAGGTTTAATTTGATATAATTTGTGTATATATTGAAAAGATGCCTTGTATTCACTATTGTGAAATTGTAGATGATAACTATCTGAATGTTTCTAGGCATCGGCCCGTAATGTGTACTTTCATGATGCCATATACGACTCAAGGGATAGTGTTAATATTACTGCATCGATACCTAACTGTCGAGCAAATTGGAGTAAAATAAGTGAAACAGAGAACGCCGATTATTGTAAACTGTTGAGTAATTCCGAGAGTATCCTTGCGGTTGGATTCCAGCAAATTGACTCGCCATCTGATATAGACCGGGTGTATAACTTGATTGTTTCCGAGAATGGTTCCGCTTCATCATCCTCCATCAGAAAGGGAAAGTTCAAACATTACGTAAAACCATATTGGAACTACAACCTCTCCAACCTACATAAACACATGAACAATAATAGCTTGGAATGGTTAGCATTAGGAAGACCCAGAGATACTAACACACCAGTCTGTAAATATAAGCACGCGAGTTCCGGCGGGTTCATAGACATTGTGTTCAAACATATATGACTGAACACGACGACGAGCTCGATCGATCTGCAGAAATTGATCGAGATCATATTTGGTGTGTACTGAAATCAAAACGCAAAGGAAATTGCAGTAATACGGGCAGTGAGATCAATTTTAAATTAAAATTAAATTTAATAATATTATTTATCGCGATGCATACTCAGTAATACAACAATGGGGTTCATATTTTGAAAAACTTTATTCCTCAAGTGTCAGTGAGACATTTGATTCAAATTGGAACTTTTTATTGAGTATTGATGAAGCACGTTCTTCAGACTGTACGCATTTTACAAAACATTATAACATATATTTTGAAGACTTGTAAAGGAGGCAACATGTGCGGACATGATAATATGTATTATGAGCACCTCATCTATAATTGTGATATTTACATTGGGATTTTGCCAAATTATTTTCAACCATGATTAATCTTGGTCACATACCAATAGATATGAATCGTGGAACTATTGTGCCACTACATAAGGGCGGTAGGAAAAGACGTGATGATCCGTGTAACTACAGGGCAATAACCCTGACATCTACTGTTCTGAAACTCTTTGAAAGTGTATTGCTTCTCATATCAAAGAACAACATCATCTGCACGCTAATTAAGTCCTCAGCAAGGTGGGTTCCAGCAACACCTTGGATGTCTTATGACATCGTTTTGACTTCGTGAATCAATTTATTTTCGCAAATGAAACTCATAGTAAAGTATTCGTATGTTATATGGATAGTCGGCAAGCATTTGAACGTGTGTGGCATCATGGACTGATATACAAACTAAATGAATGCGATATTGATGTTCAAACAATGAGATGTTTTGTACACCTAATTAGTAATATGCGTAGTTGTGTCCGGAACCAATATTTTACAACAGAGTGGTTTCCCGTCGGACAAGGTACACAGTAGGGAGGGAAAAGTTCACCTTTGCTCTATCTATTGTACATCAACGGACTCATATAAGAGATTGAGAATTGTAAGCTAGGTCTTTGTTTATATAACATTAATGTCAATTGTCCTACTGTTGCCGACGACATGGGGTCCTAGTCTCACTATCTAAATCTGGTCTCGATAAAATGATTCAGATATGTTATGAATGCTCACTGAAATGGCGCTTTGAGTATAATCATCCAAAATGTGCTGTTATAGCATACAATGAAACTAACGCTGACGTGATCGGTTTTGGAAGCTTGGAACACATTTCATTACAGAGACTAAGTATACACATTTAGGAATTTCCTTGGATAAATATTTAAACATTAATTGGAATGTTCATGATGATAGCTCAAAATACTCGGGACTTTACTGAGTATTACTAATAGTGGTATAGGTTCTGGTGGCTTAAATCCATTACCTCTTGCTTGCGAATATATATAAAACAATAGTACAAACCAATACGTTATATGGATGTGAACTGTGGAACTATATGAACACATTACTTCTCTGGAGCGTTCTCATAGATTTTGTGTCAAATATATCCAATGATTACATATATGTTCAAATAATGACACTGCCATAAATACGCTAGGAGTTATGCCAATCTCTACATGTATAGAGTACAGAAAAATTCAGTTTTATGGACAGCTCAGCAGGCTGCGGTGTATCTACCTAGTGAAGAAAATATTCATCCACAGACTTGTCAGATACACACATTACATAGAGCGCCAGAGTTTAGGCTTTATGCCAGATATTTTCAGAATTCTGCAGAAATATGATTTACTGCCCTACGTAACTTCGTTTCAAGATTCAGCATACATTCCATCAAAATATTCATGGAGGCGGCTTCTTGCTCGCCGCCATGTTCTGTCTCGTGAACAGAACATACTTTGTGAAAGACTCTTGTCCAATCTTAACACCGGAACAGTATGTGAACATGTTTCCAAATAGAGGCCCGTGTGCACTATGACATTTGCATAGAAAATACCCTTCTGTAAAACAATACTGTTTCAACGCTGTTAGTTTACTGTGTAAATTACTTTCGTTAGTTAGGTCCGAGCGTTGTACAAGATGCAATTATTTAGCCGAAAACATTATGCATCAAATTCTTTTTTTTTTGAAAATCCCGTTTATGGACAAATGTTATTGCACATACAACACAAGTGTCCAAGTTTTCATTAAATGCATGAGTCAACAACAAAATGTTCAAAAGTGTTTGACTTACTATGATATAGATGACTATGGGAGCGAAAAGATTATGTTGGCAAGTGTAAAGTAGTTGTACTTGATGACAAGGTAATGGGATGCCTTATTCATGTAATGTACAGCAGAGGATCTATTTTGAAATATATATGTATAATATAGTTACATACGTGAGAGTCAATACGGCTCAAGGCACGGACGGCTCTGAAATACGACTGAAATTAGTTGAAACATGTATCGTTCTAACAATGGTACAAGTATTATAGAGTGCATGAATGCTTTATTATTGACTGCATGGTATAAGCTTCATGTAGCCATAAGATGTGTGCACATTTGGATCTCCAATTATCGTTTGTCAAGTCTGCTTGAATCTTGCATTTCGTTTCGGCAAGATCCACTCAGGTTTATAGTGTACGCTTATCACGGAGATTAATACTGGTGCACCCAGTATTATATATACATGAATATTTGTGGTTTATGTACATACAGTCAAACCTGTGTTAGTGGTCACCTCTATTAAGCAGCCAACCTGTATTAAGCAGCCAGATTCCCAATATGTTGTATTATTATACATTTCACCTGTATTATGCAGCCACATGTGCTAAACAGCCACGTTCTGTTATTCCCTGGGATGGCTGCTTAAGACAGGTTTGACTGTATACATGTATGAGTATATATTTATTCATATACAAATATGTGTATGTTATGCTAGAACTACTGTGTACGTACCAATGTAGATATCATTGTGAAGGTATGTACTTTATTTGCATAGTAAATTATATGCCTGTAAATATCATATGCATAGATATGTAATTGACGTGCATTGTACCTATGCGTTGTATAATTGTCAAGTATAATTGTCATTTGTATTAGAGTGTGTTCTTTGTAAATTAGATGTTTATGTTTATATTGTATGTTGCTCTCCCTGCAGTGGAGGAAATAAAGTTATCTAGTTAACATCCATGTTTTCAACAATATCATTAATACATAGAATAAATAACAAAGGTGATAAAGGCTCACCTTGTTTTAGCCAAATTGTAAACATAAAAGATATCTGAAAATTTCATATTATAATATTAGACATTTTCACACATGATTGAACTCTGTTATAAATACATTTTAGCATGTTAACCATTTTACAGCTCACGCCAGATTGATTAATTTTTCCCACAATGCATCTCGATGTGGTCGAAACTGTCGCCCTAGGACTTCTCCCTAAAAAAACAACATATTGTTTGGTTTTTACGATTTTCAAACAAAATTGTGTCTATTAAGATACACTGGCCCACTATAAAGCACTCCTTCTATTCAAATGTTGTATTTAATGATTGTACTGTGCATTTTAACCCTATTTTGCAGAAGTATATTAAAGAACACTATTTAAGGAAGCGATCACGCGCTTTCTCACTTCTCCCAAAAATTTTGACCTAGAATGAACCCTGATATTTTGGTTAGTAATACATAGTACTAAGTGATGTAACAAGTATGAACACATTCTATTATTGCAAACATTTTTTACAAAACTGTAGAGAATGCCTTTAAGCGTGAAAATGTTTGCTTTTCTTTATAATAGAATTTCCATCCATAACACGTCGTTTGGTTTTAACAACGCACTGGTTTATTGCAAACATAATAATGGTAGATTTGTTTGTTGTTTATATCAAGTCATGTTTTATGTTAATTATGTTTCAATATTCATCATATTGGTGCTGTACAATATACATGGTAATATCGTATTTCAAAACTACCATGCTTGCAACAAACACTGTTTGGTTTACAAGCAGCCGTGTTCAAATATACAAATTAATATATACACTATCCAAATAGTGGTTACCTATACATCACTGCCCGCAGATGCAACGTCTTTACTACGTTCGGTAAAGACCACTTGCAGAGGCTGCCTGCGAACCCATGCCGACATAACCTTCTCCAACATGTCACATAATTCAAGCCGCTGGTCCTTTCTGTAGGTGTCCTTTTGAATGCGTACAGCGTAGATACGTTTATCCTCTAAATAACAGAAATGAAAACGTGATAATAATAGGCTGCGCTGCATTAATGAAATTGAGCAACTATCATAAATCAGCAAATAACACAACATATTGAACAAAGCCTTTGTCTCTACTTACTTTGAAACTCTTTCAAGAGTTTGTCTTCAAGCTGTTCCATCTTCTGGAAGTATTCCAATTGTATTTTCTTTAGAGAATCATTGTCCTCGCTATCAATTTTGAAATCAATGAGAATTTCTTCATCTGTGTAAAACGCAATATTACTGATGCAATTTGATTCTAATTTACTGGTTGGTGTTGCGACACTGGTTTCCATGTGGTTATGTATATACTTATACAAGCTGTCGACTGATATGAAATCCGTTCTCCCAATATGTTTCGCAATGTGTACATTCATCGGTACATTCCGAGTTCTCGGATCTCACTTTTAATCCTTTGATAAGGTGTTTGGTGAAGTTACTTCCGTTGTTATCTGCAAGAGCTGTTTGGTTTTCTTCGCATGCATTTATCTGAATAAAATGTTTACCCTTTAGCTCTATCATTTTTGGGTAGCAACAATCTAAAAACAGTATGATTTGATCTATATTCTTCAAAGTCTCTATTGAAGTCTTCAAATCGTCCATACTGATTGTATCTGCATCAGATCCCAGTTCTATCAGATGTTTGTTGTTTGCTTCTTTTCCGTGACAAGAAATATATATAAGCAAGGTTGTGATGTCACTGTCCTCGCTAATCTGTTTTATTTCTTCCTCTAGTTTTGGCCGTAGCTCTTCGGGTTCCCCGGGCTTGCTTGGTACAACCATTCGGACCTTGTCCTCACTAGTTATATGTAAGTAGAATATTTAATTAATTCACATGTTCAAGGTTTGCAAATACGTTTTTAATTTCATGTCTTCAATTGGAAATCCAATCTGTTGCAGGAAACTGATCACTGGCATATTATATAAAAGTGAATCAGTGAACCTTTCTGTCAGCTACAATAGGTCATTCATAGCATTATGATCAATTACAATTGATGACAAACGGAAATCAAGTAAAAGTAGAGGTACAGGAAACAAGTGAAATAGAAACCAGATGAAGAATTGTTTACAATGAAAATGAAAGGAAATAAATAATGGTTTAATGAGACTTATCATGCATTACATACATATCTGTATATATGCATACAATAATTTATTTGAGGTGCTAGCGATAATCACGTTTACTTCACACAGCAACTGACTTCTAGAGTTTGGAGGGCCAACAAATAATAGTCTCATAACCAAACAGAGCTTAAATATAATATGAACATAGAAGCACTATATACATGTGTTTTCCTGCTTGCCTACTAATATATTTTTACCATAAGTAATGATAATTATATTTACTGCAATCAATCATCATACATGTCAACAGTTTGTGTAGCCCAAGGGGATACCTCTTATCCCCGTGGTATGCTTAAAAGTTGGACTTTATGTACCGGTATACGAGACAGCAACACTGAAGTGGGATAATCCCAATTTATAAGGATCATATAGATGAGTCTTAACAAAGTAAGAACATATAATTATGATATTGAAGATGAGGGAGCTATGAGCTGTAAAAGATGCAAGACATTTCATGCAGTGTCATATAGTGTGCTATATAAAGGAAGCAAGACATTTCATGCAGTGTCATATAGTGTGCTATATAAAGGATACAATACATTTCATGCAGTGTCATATAGTGTGCTATATAAAGGATACAATACATTTCATGCAGTGTCATATAGTGTGCTATATAAAGGATGCAATACATTTCATGTAGTGTCATATAGTGTGCTATATAAAGTAAGCAATACATTTCATGCATTGTCATATAGTGTGCTATATAAAGTAAGCAAGACATTCCATGCAGTGTCATATAGTGTGCTATATAAAGGAAGCAAGATATTTTGGGCAGTGTCATATAGTGTGCTATATAAAGGATACAAGACATTTCATGCAGTGTCATATAGTGTGCTATATACAGTAAGCAAGACATTTCATGCAGTGTCATATAGTGTGCTATATACAGTAAGCAAGACATTTCATGCAGTGTCATATAGTGTGCTATATAAAGGGAGCAAGACATGTCATGCAGTGTCATATAGTGTGCTATATAAAGTAAGCAAGACATTTCATGCAGTGTCATATAGTGTGCTATATAAAGTAAGCAAGACATTTCATGCAGTGTCATACAGTGTGCTATATAAAGTAAGCAAGACATGTCATGCAGTGTCATATAGTGTGCTATATAAAGGATACAATACATTGCATGCAGTGTCATATAGTGTGCTATATAAAGTAAGCAAGACATTTCATGCAGTGTCATATAGTGTGCTATATAAAGTAAGCAAGACATTTCATGCAGTGTCATATAGTGTGCTATATACAGTAAGCAAGACATTTCATGCAGTGTCATATAGTGTGCTATATAAAGTAAGCAAGACATTTCATGCAGTGTCATATAGTGTGCTATATAAAGGATACAATACAGTTCATGCAGTGTCATATAGTGTGCTATATAAAGGATACAATACATTTCATGCAGTGTCATATAGTGTGCTATATAAAGTAAGCAATACATTTCATGCAGTGTCATATAGTGTGCTATATAAAGGATACAAGACATTTCATGCAGTGTCATATAGTGTGCAATATAAAGGAAGCAAGATATTTCATGCAGTGTCATATAGTGTGCTATATAAAGTAAGCAATATATTTCATGCAGTGTCATATAGTGTGCTATATAAAGGAAGCAACACATTTCATGCAGTGTCATATAGTGTGCTATATAAAGGAAGCAAGACATTTCATGCAGTGTCATATAGTGTGCTATATAAAGGATACAAGACATTTCATGCAGTGTCATATAGTGTGCTGTATAAAGGAAGCAACACATTTCATGCAGTGTCATATAGTGTGCTATATAAAGGAAGCAACACACTTCATGCAGTGTCATATAGTGTGCTATATAAAGGATACAATACATTTCATGCAGTGTCATATAGTGTGCTATATAAAGTAAGCAATACATTTCATGCAGTGTCATATAGTGTGCTATATAAAGGAAGCAAGACATTTCATGCAGTGTCATATAGTGTGCTATATAAAGGAAGCAAGACATTTCATGCAGTGTCATATATTGTGCTATATAAAGGATACAAGACATTTCATGCAGTGTCATATAGTGTGCTATATAAAGGAAGCAAGACATTTCATGCAGTGTCATATAGTGTGCTATATACAGTAAGCAAGACATTCCATGCAGTGTCATATAGTGTGCTATTTAAAGGATACAATACATTTTATGCAGTGTCATATAGTGTGCTATATAAAGGAAGAAAGACATTTCGTGCAGTGTCATATAGTGTGCTATATAAAGGATACAATACATATCATGCAGTGCCATATAGTGTGCTATATAAAGGAAGCAAGACATTTCATGCAGTGTCATATAGTGTGCTATATAAAGTAAGCAAGACATGTCATGCAGTGTCATATAGTGTGCTATATAAAGGATACAATACAGTTCATGCAGTGTCATATAGTGTGCTATATAAAGGATACAATACAGTTCATGCAGTGTCATATAGTGTGCTATATAAAGGATGCAAGACATTTACACGGATCATCCTTTCTTTTCCTACCGCCCTTATGTAGTGGCACAATAGTTCAACGATTCATATCTATTGGTATGTGACCAAGATTAATCATGGTTGAAAATAATTTGGTAAAATCCCAATGTAAATATCACAATTATAGATGAGGTGCTCATAATACACATTATCATGTCCGCACATTTTGCCTCCTTTACAAGTCTTCAAAATATATTTTATAATGTTTTGTAAAATGCGTACACAATCTGAAGAACGTGCTTCATCAATACTCAATAAAAAGTTCCAATTTGAATCAAATGTCTCACTGACACTTGAGGAATAAAGTTTTTCAAAATATGAACACCATGGTTGTGTTACTGAGTATGTATCGCAATAAATAATATTATTAAATTTAATTTAAAATTGATCTCACTGCCCGTTCTACTGCAATTCCCTTTGCGTTTTGATTTCAGTACACACCAAATATGATCTCGATCAATTTCTGCAGTTCGATCGAGCGCGTCGTCTTGTTCAGTCATATATGTTTGAATACAATGTCTATGAACCCGCCGGAACTCGCGTGCTTATATTTACAGACTGGTGTGTTAGTATCTCTGGGTCTGCCTAATGCTAACCATTCCAAGCTATTATTGTTCATGTGTTTATGTAGGTTGGAGAAGTTGTAGTTCCAATATGGTTTTACGTAATGTTTGAACTTTCCCTTTCTGATGGAGGATGATGAAGCGGAACCATTCTCGGAAACAATCAAGTTATGCACCCGGTCTATATCAGATGGCGAATCAATTTGCTGGAATCCAGCCGCAAGGATACTCTCGGAATTACTCAACAGTTTACAATAATCGGCGTTCTCTGTTTCACTTATTTTACTCCAATTTGCTCGACAGTTAGGTATCGATGCAGTAATATTAACACTAGCCCTTGAGTCGTATATTGGCATCATGAAAGTACACATTACGGGCCGATGCCTAGAAACATTCAGATAGTTATCATCTACAATTTCACAATAGTGAATACAAGGCATCTTTTCAATATATACACAAATTATATCAAATTAAACCTTCTTTTAAGTTGTTTTGATCTGATCCGATGTTGTACACTCTTATCTTACTCATTCCTTTATTCTGAACAGTGAGGATCCACCAGAATGTATCCCTTGCCAAGAAAATTTTACAATCAAACATATATTGACTAAATCTATCGATGTGAATGAAATTAGATCCCGCTACTATATAGAAAATTCTATGAAAACTATTTTTAATAATGTAGAACCAAAGTTGATTTTATCCTTTTTTAAGGAAAACAATATTTTTAACAAATTATAATAAATATATTTTAACATCAAAGTTTACATATTGTACCATAACAAATATTGTATAACACGCTCCATGTGGCGTCCGTGGTCCAGTGGTAGAGCGTCGGATTTGGAATCGAACGGTCCCGAGTTCGATACTCGGGTCAGGCCACTTATGTAATGTCATTGAGCAAGGCACCTCACACACATTGCTTAGTACTGGTTAATCGCTTAGGTCGGCTAAGCCTGCCCAGGAAAACATGTATACGTCCCCGCGAGGGGTTTGACATTAAAGGAACATACATACATACATGACCCTTTTCGGTTGAGGCGTCTATAAATAAAACAATCAAATCAATCAATCAATCAATACACACATATGGTCAATCAAAGTTTCATATTTATCATCATCAGAGACATATGAATAATATGCACCCTTGCACAGGGGTAAAGTATCTACAGCTGTAAGATTTGTGTCTTAAGAGACATATAAATAATGTGCACCCTTGCACAGGGGTAAAGTATCTACAGCTGTAAGATTTGTGTCTTAGGAGACATATAAATAGTGTGCACCCTTGCACAGGGGTAAAGTATCTACAGCTGTAAGATTTATGTCATTCAAAAGGGACGCAGCATATCTATCTCTATAATTGTAAGTACCCAATTGAATCTTAGCATTAAAATCGCCCATGAAAAGTACTGTACCATTTTCAGAGTATAAGCTCCATAAATTAAATAATTTATCAATATAATCCCTGTATAAAGCAATGAGATAATTGCTACGGGGCAAATACAGCTGCAATATATACATAAACTGATCGCCAGACAGCTGGTATTGTACACCAATTATGCGATCATCCAGGATCCCTGCTCAAGGGTGTAACATAAGCACATGTTTCATATGCCACACAATTCTTACACCACCCTTACCAACACGCCGTGTACCTCTATGTTTGCAGTCATTATCTGTGATAGAAACAGATTTGTAATGGTTGTTGATTAAGACTATAAAGTGAATATCATTTTCAAACAACCAATACTCAGCAATACCACAGAAGTCAATGACTCCGTCTTCCAATAAATCTGACAAATAGGTGCTGCTAGACATTATACCTGTTACATTCTACGACATAAAGTTCAGATATTGTTGAATACCTGGATGTTAATTCGTTAACTGAACGATCTGGATTTATTATTATTTGATATTATTTGCTGACGATATTGTTTTGTTCACGACAGATGCCAGGAGTCAACAATCTCAAATTGATAGTATTTGCCAGTATTCTGTGAAATGGGGCTTAACTATATTATATAAGACTCTGTCATCCATTCTAATCCTGTTTCTGTATTCTGATTATGCGTGGTGTATGCATTGTTCAATATGTATTATATTGGGAAATAAAATATGTTTAAACTAACTATAAATGTAAATAAATCAAAAATGTGTGTATTTGAAAAGCGTAAACAGAATCATAATGTTATCTTTTATATCAGTGTAAAACAAATAGATAGTGTTGATAGCTTTACATATCTTGGTATTAAGTTTACACATACTGGAACTTTAACTGATGCTATAAATGATTACAGGATCAAGCATTAAGAGCTTATCACAATTTATTGTCATTATTTGATATAGAGTACACATGGTTGTTAAAACTACACTTAAGTTATTTGATACAATGATTGTACCTATTATTTTATATGCTTCTGAGGTTTTGGGTTTCTACAGCCTAAAGGATGTCGATAAATTACATTTGAGATTTTGTAAATATATATTGGGTGTTTAGCTGCAAACACCTACCAATGCTATATATGGTGAATTAGGACGATTTCCATTATAATATAATGGAAATCGTCCTAATTCACCATATATAGCATTATGTTATATGTAAAGAAAGAGTAATTAAATTTTGGTTTAAAGTAATGAAAAATGTTGATTCTCCAATGTATAATATGTATGCTGATCTGTGTAATAACATTAACGGTAAATGTTGGGCTAGCCGAGTGAATTCCATAATTGATCATCTTGGTTTTACAAATGTTCGACTCAATTTTGATGCTAATATTAACTATTTACCAATATTTAAAAGGGGATTACGTGACCAGTTCGTTCAAGACTGGAACATATCAGTAAGCACAATATCGACACTTGATTATTAATGTAAATTAAAGCTGACAATCTGTGTTATTGATCAAATAATCTAATGATAGTTTACGTCAATGTTTTACATGTTTAAGATTAACATTCCATAAATTAGAAATTGAAATTGGATGATTGAATGGTATTGATAGAAACAATAGGTTATGTAAATTATTGAATCAAAATGTAATTGAATCAGAATACCATTTTATATTACTTTGGAATATAATTGCAGTCAAACTAGGCATTCCTCGAGCGCTAATTCATAATCGTAAGTGTAAATTATATTAATTAGAATTTTTATTTTATAGTTTATATTTTTTTATTTAACAAAAATCGACCAAATTATTTAATGGACTTTGTCGGCCGACATCTGTTCATTTTCATTACTCCTGACTCCATCTCCCTCCGGACATTGTCCATCTCCCTAGCGTTTGCCATATTGATCATGCCAGTCCCTAGTTGTTCTGCGCAGCTGCTTTTAAACTTTTACCACAACTTATTTTCATTACTTTCTTAAATTATGCTTTTAACTACTCATACTTTTACCTTCTTTGCGGTTTTTTGATGCGCAACATGTCTACATCCCCGCGAGTGGTTCGACATTAAAGGAAGATAGATATATAGACAGACAGACAGACAGACAGACAGACAGACAGACAGACAGACACACACACAGACAGACAGACAGACAGACAGACAGACAGACAGACAGACAGACAGACAGACAGACAGACAGACAGACAGACAGACAGACAGACAGACAGACAGATAGATAGATAGATAGATAGATAGATAGATAGATAGATAGATAGATAGATAGATAGATAGATAGATTGGCACACTACTGTTATATTCTGTCCCACCTACACATAGAACCTTACTTTTGATGCTCGTACCTATACTATTTAAGTATATTTATTTAACCCGTTCAACACCACATACCTCTAAATAGACTTACAAAAAGTGTAGATCTGCATGGGAACTGTAGGTGAGCAGACTTTAGCTCAATAGTTATACACTGTCAGACAATAACATGCCTTTAGGCAGACTTAAATTAAACAGACGGATCTGTAGTCCAGTGGTAACACGCAGGACTGGTAATCCAGGGATCGAAGGTTCGATCCTCCGTCTGACCCTAATAAATTTAACAGTCTTTCAGATGGGATTTTAAACCGAGGTCTCGTGGTAGTGCTTTACACCATGCAAGTAAAAGAACCAGAGGAGACTCTACAATGTGTCTCTGTCTGTATCATGCACTATCCTCCAAAATCTAAAATGACTAATCTCTTCAGGAGGCGTCTCTCATATGGGCAACCGGTTGCAACGATAAATAAACGTAAAGCACACACAAACTTAAATTGGCGTTGCTTACATTTATATGTTGTGGTAAGTACAAATACATAGCATTTATATAGTGCAAATATTAAAAATTATTATATTGTGCTTCACAATTTACAGATGCAATTTTAAACATTTACACATGACAGTAATATATGGAAATATAAATAAAAATGTATGCATATATAGATATAACTAGGATTGTAGTAATTAGATAAGAACATATTATATCATATCTACACCATTACAGTATATAAGTGAGTGATTGGATTACCGATAACAGTAAACAGTAAATATAAGGTATATCTACAATATTTTGCAGCTAAATATAAGTACAACTAAGTAACGCTGAGATCAAGAGTGCTGGCTACAATACAAGCACGAGTTCGAACCATATGGCAGGGATCATTCTAGAGGGCGATGTGGGCAAAATAGCCCTTTGGGGGCCCCACTTCTCCCCCCCCCCCCATTTTGTTTACTACTTTCATACAATTTTGTCCAATAAGATACACTGGCCCATTATAAAGCACTCCTTCTATTCAAATCTTCTATTTAATGGTCATACTGGGCATTTTAATCATATTTTGTTAAATTTATTAAATAACACCATTTAAGGACACGATCGTGTGCTTTCTCACTTCTCCCAAAAAAGTCGGACCTAGAATGAACCCTGTTGTGGTGGTCTTTTTTAGGTTTGTTTCTTAAAGTAAGTAACATGCTTCTTATTATACTGTACATAATACATATAAAGACACATTTGTAAAATACTTGTGAACGAATTTAATGTACATGTATCTATATCAAGAAACACCAGAGGACAATTTAAAGTCAATATGTCATGTTTCAATGATCCGTGAATTGGTTCATGTAAGAGATCAATTGTTTCGTGTAAGAGATAAATTGGTTCGTTTAGGAGATCAATTGTTTCGTGTAAGAGATCAATTGGTTTTCGTGTAAGAGATCAATTGGTTCATGTAAGTCGTGTAAGATTCCGTGTAAGACATACATTGGTTAATGTAATAGATACATTGGTTCCTGTAAGAGATAAATTGGTTTGTGTAAGAGATAAATTGGTTCGTGTAAGAGATAAATTGTTTTTCGTATAAGAGATAAATTGTTTTTCGTATAAGAGATAAATTGTTTCGTGTAAGATTTCGTGTATGAGATAAAATTGGTTTGTGTAAGGGTACATTGGTTTGTGTAAGAGATTAAATTTGTTTTTGTAAGGGATAAAATTGGTTTGTGTAAGGGATACATTGATTTGTGTAAGGGATAAAATTGGTTTGTGTAAGAGATGAAATTGGTTTGTGTAAGGGATAACATTGGTTTGTGTAAGGTATACATTGATTTGTGTAAGGGATAAAATTGGTTTGTGTAAGGGATACATTGATTTGTGTAAGGGATAAAATTGGTTTGTGTAAGGGATACGTTTGTTTGTGTAAGAGATAAAATTGGTTTGTGTAAGAGATAAAATTGGTTTGTGTAAGAGATAAAATTGGTTTGTGTAAGTGTACATTGGTTTGTGTAAGAGATCAAATTGGTTTGTGTAAGTGATAAAATTGGTTTGTGTAAGGGATACGTTGATTTGTGTAAGGGATAAAATTGGTTTGTGTAAGAGATAAAATTTGTTTGTGTAAGGGATATATTGATTTGTGTAAGGGATAAAATTGGTTTGTGTAAGGGATAAGTTTGTTTGTGTAAGAGATAAAATTGGTCTGTGTAAGGGATAAGTTGGTTGTGTAAGAGATAAAATTGGTTTGTGTAAGGGATAAAATTGGTTTGTGTAAGGGATAAGTTTGTTTGTGCAAGAGATAAAATTTGTTTGTGTAAGGGATAAAATTTGTTTGTATAATGGATACATTGATTTGTTTAATGGATAAAATTGGTTTGTGTAAGAGATAACAATTTGTTTGTGTAAGGGATAAACTTGGTTTGTGTAAGGGATACATTGATGTGTGTAAGGGATAAAATTGGTTTGTGTAAGGGATACATTGATTTGTGTAAGGGATAAAATTGGTTTGTGTAAGGGATACATTGATTTGTGTAAGGGATAAAATTGGTTTGTGTAAGGGATAAGTTTGTTTGTGCAAGAGAAAAAATTGGTTTGTGTAAGAGATAAAATTTGTTTGTGTAAGAGATACAATTTGTTTGTGTAAGGGTACATTGGTTTGTGTAAGAGATAACAATTTGTTTGTGTAAGGGATGAACTTGGTTTGTGTAAGGGATACATTGATTTGTGTAAAGGATAAAATTGGTTTGTGTAAGGGATAAGTTGGTTTGTGTAAGAGATAAAATTGGTTTGTGTAAGGGATAAAATTGGTTTGTGTTAGGGATAAGTTTGTTTGTGTAAGAGATAAAATTGGTTTGTGTAAGAGATAAGTTTGTTTGTGTAAGAGATAAAATTGGTTTGTGTAAGGGTACATTGGTTTGTGTAAGAGATCAAATTTGTTTGTGTAAGGGATACATTGATTTGTGTAAGGGATAAAATTGGTTAGTGTAAGGGATACATTGATTTGTGTAAGGGATAAAATTGGTTTGTGTAAGGGATAAGTTGGTTTGTGTAAGAGATAAAATTAGTTTGTGTAAGGGATAAGTTGGTTGTGTAAGAGATAACAATTTGTTTGTGTAAGGGATAAACTTGGTTTGTGTAAGGGATACATTGATTTATGTTAGGGATAAAATTGGTTTGTGTAAGGGATACATTGATTTGTGTAAGGGATAAAATTGGTTTGTGTAAGGGATACATTGATTTGTGTAAGGGATAAAATTGGTTTGTGTAAGGGATAAGTTTGTTTGTGCAAGAGAAAAAAATTTGTTTGTGTAAGAGATAAAATTTGTTTGTGTAAGAGATACAATTTGTTTGTGTAAGGGTACATTGGTTTGTGTAAGAGATAACAATTTGTTTGTGTAAGGGATAAACTTGGTTTGTGTAAGGGATACATTGATTTGTGTAAGGGATAAAATTGGTTTGTGTAAGGGATAAGTTGGTTTGTGTAAGAGATAAAATTGGTTTGTGTAAGGGATACAATTGGTTTGTGTTAGGGATAAGTTTGTTTGTGTAAGAGATAAAATTGGTTTGTGTAAGAGATAAGTTTGTTTGTGTAAGAGATAAAATTGGTTTGTGTAAGGGTACATTGGTTTGTGTAAGAGATAAAATTTGTTTGTGTAAGGGATACAATTTGTTTGTGTAAGGGATACATTGATTTGTGTAAGGGATAAAATTGGTTTGTGTAAGGGATACATTGATTTGTGTAAGGGATAAAATTGGTTTGTGTAAGGGATAAGTTGGTTTGTGTAAGAGATAAAATTAGTTTGTGTAAGGGATAAGTTGGTTGTGTAAGAGATAAAATTGATTTGTGTAAGGGATAACATTGGTTTGTGTAAGGGATAAGTTGGTTTGTGTAAGAGATAAAATTGGTTTGTGTAAGGGATAAGTTGGTTGTGTAAGAGATAAAATTTGTTTGTGTAAGAGATAAAATTGGTTTGTGTAAGGGATAAAATTGGTTTGTGTAGGGGATAAGTTTGTTTATGTAAGAGATAAAATTGGTTTGTGTAAGTGATAAAATTAGTTTGTGTAAGGGATAAGTTGGTTGTGTAAGAGATAAAATTGGTTTATGTAAGGGATAAAATTGGTTTGTGTTAGGGATAAGTTTGTTTGTGTAAGAGATAAAATTGGTTTGTGTAAGAGATAAAATTGGTTTGTGTAAGAGATAAATTTGGTTTGTGTAAGGGTACTTTGGTTTGTGTAAGAGATAAAATTTGTTTGTGTAAGGGATATATTGATTTGTGTAAGGGATGCGTTGGTTTGTGTAAGAGATAAAATTGGTTTGTGTAAGGGATAAAATTTGTTTGTGTAAGGGATACATTGATTTGAGTAAGGGATAACATTGGTTTGTGTAAGGGATAAGTTGGTTTGTGTAAGAGATAAAATTTGTTTGTGTAAGAGATAAAATTGGTTTGTGTAGGGGATAAGTTTGTTTATGTAAGAGATAAAATTGGTTTGTGTAAGAGATAAAATTGGTTTGTTTAAGGGATAAAATTGGTTGTGTAAGAGTTAAAATTGGTTTGTGTATGGGATAAATTGGTTTGTGTAAGAGATAAAAATTGGTTTGTGTAAGGGATAAATGAATAGAAATCAATAAGAACTACATAAATAAAAAGTAGAAGCGATACATGTGATTCGAACTCCCAAACTATTGGTTACTAGCTATGTTACCTCTGTGCCACAGAGACAACTGCTTTCAACCAATTAATTGTACACATAGAACATCTATATTGACATCATTTTCAATAACAAAATATGTAAACAACGCCATTTAAAGTTTGTTTTAGGGTACTTATTAGCCCTCCACCTTATGATAGAAATATTGACATTCTCTGTGAGACTTCTGTTAATGTCACAAACTTGTAGTAAGCACCTGCATTCGGTTGATATCCACCACAGTACTCTTGCTCATCCATGTTTTTCCACATTGTCTTTTGTTGTTTCAATATCAACTTCATTTCTATCAGATTCAGGGCTCATTCTAGAAGATGACTTGAGCAAACTGTTCGCCCTCTGTGAGGCCCGACTTCTCACTGACATCAATTTTGTATTTTCTTTTTTTACAATTTTCACACCAAATTTTGTCCAGTAAGATACACTGTCCCATTTATAAAGCACTCCTTCTATTCAAATGTTGTATTTAATGATCATACTGTGTATTTTAACCCTGCTTTGTTAAAATTTTATTAAATAACACTATTTACATTGTAAGTACGCAATCGCGCGCTTTCTCACTTCTCACAAATATTCTGACCTAGAATGAGCCCATATCCAGCACTTATTAGAAATTGACAGTGTGATACATTGACATTGACCTGGAACGTCCATTTTCAAAGATTTATAAGCAACACGTTGCCATATTTTCTTCATATTTGGCAGATATATGTGATAGTCTCCATAGACCCCAGTGCTCCGCATTGATGTATGGTTTTATATATCACTGTTATCGAGATCATCTTCACCATCCTTTACATATTAAAGCACAATACTGTAAGTCAGCACTTTTCAGTCATGTATTGATACCATTGGTGGTGCTCTTCTTTGCCTGTTTTCTGGTATCTACAAGGTCTTGTATCTAATTATCAGCCGAGTCTGAAATACATTGGGAATCTTCTGATGATTTTCCACGTACAATTATAGAACAGGAGCCCAGGGGGGTCAGCCTAGCTGGAAAGTTAACCAATTTTCATGTATATAGCAATGGTCCATGTGCATGCCCATGTAAGGAAATGGACGTCTGGCATGCTCATTCTGGTGGGTGTGGTCAGGAGGGCCATGAGAAAGGAACCCCAAAATTGAGCTAGATCAGCTCATGAGCTAACCTGATGAAACCTATTGTAACATGTCCGTCATAGTTCCAGGTATCACAAATGGCCACTGCCAGACATTTTCAGTGGTGGGTTGTGCCCGCCAGACTTCTATAACCGGTACCCCAACATTGACCTAGATCAGCTCGTGAGGTAACCTGATGAAACCTACTGGAAAATGTTCGGCATAGTTCCAGGTATCATGAATGGCCATTGTCAGACATTTTCAGTGGTGGGTTGTGCCCGCCAGACACCCCCGAATGCCCTACCCCCAAAGCTGATCCAGATTAGCTCGTGAGTTAACCTTATGAAACCTACTGGAAAATGTTTTGCATAGTCCCAGGTATCATGGGGGGGTGGGTGGTAATTATATTTTGTAAAAATAATAGTATATATAACCGTCCCCGTGGCCTAGTGGTTAAGGCGTCCGCCTACGCAGCGGGAGGTCGAAGGTTCGAATCTCGTCAGGGGTTCGTTCTGATATGGCCGGTTTGTGGGTAGCCAGCGAGTTAATGAATGGTTACTGGTTGTCTACCAGCCTGGCACCAGGCATACAAGCATAGGATTCGGGAAATTACTGATGTTCATAAAAAATAGGTGTCTCATAAGTCAGAAATGCTTGGCCCTTTAAATAGGGGTGACACTATAATAAACAAACAAACACAATGATATAATATATACAATGTATATATATATAACACAACAATTCTGAATGTTTTGTGAATTCACCAAAAGGTGACACATAACAGAAATACACATTTAAATTCAGTATTGATTTTAAATGTAAATTATCTATGGTTGAGTGTCCCTGCTATATACCTCCTCCCCCATTCCAAATACAGAGCTAGATCTGAGTTAATGAGTTACCAAACTCGATGAAATTGACTGGAAAATGTTCAGCATAATACGTTATAGCCCTTAGATTATCTAGAGATGTTATCTCCTACAAGTAATCCCCGTCTTCCTTCTCTGAATCTGAGTCTTCACTCCATGCTTTGCCATCTGAATCGCTCACTTGTCCATCAGTAGTTTCTACTTCCATCTCAGACTCTCTGTCGCCTTCAACCTCCATGTCCTCTGCATTGTTACTGCCATTCGTAAACAAACTATTTGGTATGGCTGGCCCTTCAAACCAGGTTGGCCTCAGGAGGTTGTCCCTCACATACCATCCATAATCAGTTGGTGACCAACCGTCCTCAGGAGATGCTGTCATGGCATGTGTCCACAACGCTGTAACATACCGCGTTCGAAGAATCTTCATCTCAAGGGTCCGTTGAGAAGGTGGCAGCAAGGCACAGTCGATACGTTTGATATTTACCAGTGGATTCTCCTGAAAGTCAATGAAAGGCATGATTAGAGCTGTTGTAACAGGGGCAGATCCAGGATTTTTAAAGGGGACGTGCAGTCATCAGTTATGCAGCGTAGGTCCAGAACAGAGAACTGGGGGGGGGATCAATATTCTACAGTTTACACTTAATATATGGATGCCGGCTGTGTGCACATTTTCTTCCACTATAACTTTGTTAATAATGGTCCGATTTGAAAAAATTAACATTCTACAAAGGTAAATATTAGTGATTTTCAAAATTTAAATTTTACTGGTACGCCCCTTCCATCCCCTCTAAATCACAGGGATTCGGCACGTTTGGGGGTACTAGTATATATATTTAAGTACAGGGATTCTACTCTGTGGGATGTCAGATTTCGCATCGATCAGTAAAATGGCCCTATCTGAAACAATTTTGTACAAATCTGTCCAAATATAACGCCTATCCCGTGTCTTTATATTGTTCTTCAAATAAAACACAACTTTAAGCTGCATGCATGTATACTTTGCAAACAATTGCCACAGACATTGGCCATAGCAAGTCACATTTCCATACCAGGACACGGGTTCTGTCAGCAACAAAGAAAATCTTCGACGGGAGAGTTTTAACTGTGAATAACATTATCAATAAAATGTGTTTCCACTAACGTGTAGGTTTATTCGGCAAAAATGTACGTCAAAAAGAGATTTCGTAGCATTTTCAATTTGTTTTGAACATTTCTAAAGCGACGCAATTCGCGTTGAAACGAGCGTTGAAACGAGCGTTCTGATTGGATTATTAGAATGTAACAAGATGGGTTTTTTTATATGAAGAATAATCATAATCCAATCAGAACGCTCGTTTCAACGCGAATTGCGCCGCTTTAGAAATTTTCAAAACAAATTGAAAATACTACGAAATCTCTAGAATCCCTGTACTTAAATATATATACTAGTACCCCCAAACGTGCCGAATCCCTGTGCTCTAAATCTGCCCATGCTGTAAGGTATTCTAATTTTATAATGATGCTAATATTAAAGGTTATTGTGCCTTATTTACCTGATCAACTTTGCCAGTCATTTGCATCAGTTTGTTGTATCGTGCTTCATTGACATCTTGAGTCTTGCTTTGTGCATACATGCGACAGACAAACTCTGATGCGACATCCAGATCAACACTACCATGTACCTCGCCCATACTGATGAAGAGGTTAACGTAGCCACCAGTCCCGTCCTTCTCTATGAGGTCGAGGGGTTTAGTTTTGCCTTTCCTGAAAAATCAAGTACAAATTCAATCACTGCTCAAATAATTTAATACGAATCCGGTTACCCCGATTGTTTTCATTTCACATTCGTTATCAGCACAACAAAATGCACCATATATCAAATTTTACAAAAATGCTATGGCTAATTTACGTAACACCAACACCGTAATAGAGACATTTTACAGAGAAACAAATATATTGTGCCTACCTGTAAAAGGCCGATGTAAAGTCACATCCAGTGAAGGCATGGTATCCGGGCAGTGCTTTGGGAAGTCCAGGTTTGCGCTCTTCAAGGACGTCAGCAATGTTGGTCACATTGATGTACCTCCTGCTGTTTCCCATCCCACAGTCCATGATGATGTTGGCCATAGCCCGGACTTCTCGGCGTTGCTGTCCAAGGGCACCAATCAGTATCACTAAGACATCGGTGTCAGATGCCCTCACCATGACATTTCCTGCTGTGATATTTGCGATGTGGAAAGCAATCAGCGTATCGGCCTCTTCATGGTCACCTTGGAGGTGTGCTGGGCTGATTACAGTAATATGATGGTGCTCATCGGGGACATACTGAAAGCACTCACCACCATAGGAAGCAAGCAAGGTCTTTCCACCAAAGATATTCCAGTAATGATCTTTCCTCCACTCTTTCAAGAGAAACTTGGCAAGTTCATTCTTGAATACTCCATTGGTGAGAAGTTGTTCCCCACTCTGTCTGATTTTCTGATCTGGCCCGGTTATGAAATATACTGAATCAACTGCACCCCGCAACTTTCTCTCGCTGTCCTTGATGGAGTTCTCCATGTACTTGTCGAGACAAACATGTGCTTCATTAGCCCTCCCTGAACATACCACAGACAGTATGGTCCGAGCAATTGATGCGCATGATGCTCCCATGTTTGTTTGTGAGAGGACGGAATGAAGAAGAAGTCCTCCATCATAGACCTGTACATAACTCCTCGGTAACTCGGCTTTCCTCTTTTCCATTTCTTTTTTTTTCGGCTTTTGCTACAGAAAATACAAATCCCTTTCAACAGGCCCTGCTTATCTGATTTGGGAAGGACACTGAAGCGTCTTGTCTCAATACAAGCCTTTTTGGTGGTGGGTTCATCATCAGGTGGCAGGGGTTCTTTTGAATGCTTCACTGCTGTGTAATTCTTATAGCAAGAAGGGTGATAGCTGAGGGTAGATTCATGATCACTGCTTACCAATATCTTTTGTGTGACCTCAAAGTATTTGTCAGCCTTCAATTTTTCACGCAAGGCAGCAGCATTCTTTACTGTTGTCCATGTCCTGTCACAGAACTTTCTCAGTTGTCCGTCCTCTTCTGTGGACTTCTGATTGATGTAGCAACTTGAAATACACTCGGCATCATTGTTCTGGAATGAAAATAGGGTTTGTTGTAACGGAATAAAAATATTTAATGGTCCAGGGACCATTTGATCACATGTGGATTTTAATAATTGTCAACTACAGACATTCGACTCTGTTTAATCAAGAAATATGCCTCCGTCTGCAGGGTTACCACATCTGCTTGAATCAATAATGTGTGCCAAAACATTAACCTGTAAGATATCGCCATGGATTTTCTAAGATACATAAATTGACATTTGACCCCAACATGCAATCTCTTCCTCCAAGAGAATACAGGTACAAAGTTTGAAGAAAATCTGTCCAAGTATGCTAACTCAGTAGCAAGATGTCTCTGGGCTAAGAGGTGGCTTGGTGAGTAATATACTCTCAGTACTTTGGAAGGTGAAAATTAAGTTTCATTACACATACCTCTTGATTGACAATAGTGGATGAACGATTTGATCCTTTCGCTGACTCTCCCAAACATTGTTCTTCTGAAGTCACACATGTTTCTCCTGGATCCATCCTTCTGGCTGATGTCAATACTACAAAGTAAAAACAATAGTATAATGCATTGTATTAAAACAATTCAGAGCCACACTTTTGCTAAAACACATTATATTAAAAAATGACTACAGTAATATTAATTGTGAGGAGTCAAAAAATACAGTTATCGCAGTATGGGCATTAGCTTACCTTCATGGAAATGGGCAGCCCCATTGATTATCATATAATATTATATATGGTTCCCACACTTTTAATATAAGAGGCTGTCCCACCTGTCACCAATGCAACACAGGTTCGATCCTCGGACCGGTAAGTATGTGAGATTGTACAGTGGTCACCAGATCGAACAGGTGGGTTTTCTCCGGGGACTCCGGTTTCCTCCCACACGAATGACCACATTTACGCTCTCATCCGAGCCAACGAGAGTGATTAATATAAGTTGTTATAGCTTGTTTCGCAATCGTTGTAAAATAAATATGTTTAAAAACAATATATATATATATATATATATATATATATGTAAGACCAGCTTTTAAATCATTATTAGTCTTGATTATCAATATTATAACAATAAGTTAATAACATACCACGGACTGGTTCATCTGTGAACTCTGTTTCTTGATTGGAACGATGTCTTGGAATCCCAGCTTGAAATACTGCCTGTGTAGTTGTTTTCAAGCCACCCGTAAAGTTATAGCTGACCTAATATCTGCCCTCATGAGAGCCAGTATGCTGCTAATTTTACATCGGTGCTAAAAATAGCCACACATCTTGTCAAGCAGCATCCCTTCTTACCATGTACAGGTCACCCCATTCAGTCATTACAAATTGACCCAGTACTTTCTATTGCTATTATTTAACAGGGTTTTCATTATTATGAATAAAGAATGTGATCTACACTGCTGAGAAATGACACCCTGCTGATATTTAGTACTTTAGATTTTGTTCCCAGCACCATGTTCAGAAAGATTTCTTGTGAGACCTATTATATTATTGTATTCTGTAACTGCCATCTATATACATGATAAACATCAACATGTTTTTAATGAGACTTATAATTTATTAACAATAAATTATGGCTGACGCTTTAACCCTTATGATATGGAAAACATGTTATTTATTAGTGGAGGCCATCTTTAAATGGTAGAAATAAATATCAGAGCTGGTCAAAAGTAGAATATTTTAAATTCTTGCCCCCCCCCCAATATATTTTGACACCAAAATTATGACTATGTGAATTAGGACTTGAGATATAAGAAAAATAGGTTTTCATGGCGGCCATCTTTAAAACTGTTGGGGTCGGGTGCATTTGGTGGGTGTCTGGCAGGCACCACTGAAAATGTCTGGCAATGGCCATTCATGATACCTGGAACTATGCCAAACATTTTCCAGTAGGTTTCATCAGGTTACCTCACGAGCTGATCTAGCTCAATTTTGGGGTACCGGTTATAGAAGTCTGGCGGGCACAACCCACCACTGAAAATGTCTGGCAATGGCCATTCATGATACCTGGAACTATGCCGAACATTTTCCAGTAGGTTTCATCAGGTTACCTCACGAGCTGATCTAGCTCAATTTTGGGGGTAGGGGCATTTGGGGGTATCTGGCGGGCACAACCCACCACTAAAAATGTCTGGCAATGGCCATTCATGATACCTGGAACTATGCCGAACATTTTCCAGTAGGTTTCATCAGGTTACCTCACGAGCTGATCTAGGTCAATTTTGGGGTACCGGTTATAGAAGTCTGGCGGGCACAACCCACCACTGAAAATGTCTGGCAGTGGCCATTTGTGATAGCTGGAACTATGACGGACATGTTACAATACGTTTCACCAGGTTAGCTCATGAGCTGATCTAGCTCAATTTTGGGGTTCCTTTCTCATGGCCCTCCTGACCACACCCACCAGAATGAGCATGCCAGACGTCCATTTCCTTACATGGGCATGCACATGGACCATTGCTATATACATGAACATTGGTTAACTTTCCAGCTAGGCTGCACCCCTGGGCTCCTGGTCTATTAGTCGACAATGAAATACACTTATTATTCACGTTCATGGATGGTATGACACTAGCCAGTTAGAACTGGACTGTAGACTGACTAGTAACTATGTTTACAGTTGCCTCCGTGATATATTTCTAATTGCCAGCTCATATGGATGGTATGACACTAGCCAGTTAGAACTGGACTGTAGACTGACTAGTAACTATGTTTACAGTTGCCTCAGTGATATATTTCTAATTGCCAGCTCATATGGATGGTATGACACAAGCCAGATAGAACTGGACTGTAGACTGACTAGTAACTATGTTTACAGTTGCCTCCGTGATATATTTCTAATTGCCAGCTCATATGGGTGCTAGTGAAGAAATTGATGGAACACACGAACATGAATTAGAAACAACTGGCGGAGGACAACCGGAAGAAGAATCATTGCACGATCGATTGAACCGTAAAAGATATAGATCACCAAAAGATTCATGTATATTTGACGGCAGATTGATTAAACTTTCTAGTGAAGACATACTACTCCTGAACGATAAGTGCACTTCACTGATTGGAAAAGGTGCATTTGGGAAAGTATACAAAAGTAAGCGATATTGTATGAAAATATGATTGTGCTAATATTTAATAGTAAACCACTTTTTCTATAACGTGAGATAATGTTGAAACGAGAAACCTAAATGTGATTATCAGTTATGACACATGTTAATGTGTGATTGTCTTTCAGGTGAAGGAGTACTTGAGGGGTTTGGTATAAGAGTTGCTATGAAAAAGATCCTAGCAGATACTACAGAGAAGTCCAAATCAGTCAGACGCGTAATCACATTTTTATCTCATATGTACTGCTTGTTGATGGCGAGAGTATCGTTTACATATGTTGACAGTGGAATCTGTATTGTTTACCAATGTTTTCCAATGAAATAGTTATTGTTTACCAATGTTTTCCAATGAAATAGTTATTGTTTACCAATGTTTTCCAATGAAATAGTTATTGTTTATCAATGGTTTACGATGGTATCTGCATTGTTTACCAATCGTTTCCAATGGTATCTGCATTGTTTAACAATGGTTTCCAATGGTATCTGCATTGTTTAACAATGGTTTACGATGGTATCTGCATTGTTTAACAATGGTTTCCAATGGTATCTGCATTGCTTAACAATGGCTTCCGATGGTATCTGCATTGTTTAACAATGGTTTCCGATGGTATCTGCATTGTTTAACAATGGTTTCCAATAGTATCTGCATTGTTTAACAATGGTTTACGATGGTATCTGCATTGTTTACCAATCGCTTCCGATGGTATCTGCATTGTTTAACAATGGTTTCCAATGGTATCTGCATTGTTTAACAATGGCTTCCGATGGTATCTGCATTGTTTATCAATGGTTTCCGATGGCATCTGCATTGTTTAACAATGGTTTCCAATGGTATCTGCATTGTTTAACAATGGTTTCCAATGGTATCTGCATTGTTTAACAATGGTTTCCGATGGTATCTGCATTGTTTACCAAATGTTTCCGATGGTATCTGCATTGTTTAACAATGGTTTCCGATTCTATCTGCATTGTTTAACAATGGTTTCCAATGGTATCTGCATTGTTAACAATGGTTTCCGATGGTATCTGCATTGTTTACCAATCGTTTCCGATGGTATCTGCATTGTTTACCAATCGTTTCCGATGGTATCTGCATTGTTTACCAATGGTTTCCGATTGTATCTGCATTGTTTAACAATGGTTTGCGATTGTATCTGCATTGTTTAACAATGGTTTCCAATGGTATCTGCATTGTTAACAATGGTTTCCGATGGTATCTGCATTGTTTACCAATGGTTTCCAATGGTATCTGCATTGTTTACCAATGGTTTCCAATGGTATCTGCATTGTTTAACAATGGTTTCCGATGGGATCTGCATTGTTTACAATGGTATGCGATTGTATCTGCATTGTTTATCAATGGTTTGCGATTGTATCTGCATTGTTTATCAATGGTTTCCAATGGTATCTGCATTGTTTAACAATGGTTTCCAATGGTATCTGCATTGTTTAACAATAGTTTCCGATGGTATCTGCATTGTTTAACAATGGTATACAATGGTATCTGCATTGTTTAACAATGGTTTCCAATGGTATCTGCATTGTTTAACAATGGTTTCCGATGGTATCAGCATCGTTTACCAAACGTTTCCGATGTTATCTGCATTGTTTAACAATGGTTTCCAATAGTATCTGCATTGTTAAACAATGGTTTCCGATGGTATCTGCATTGTTTAACAATGGTTTCCGATGGTATCCGCATTGTCTAACAATGGTTTCCGATGGTATCTGCATTGTTTAACAATGGTTTCCAATGGTATCTGCATTGTTTAACAATGGTTTCCGATGGTATTTCCATTGTTTACCAAATGTTTCCGATGGTATCTGCATTGTTTAACAATGGTTTCCGATTCTATCTGCATTGTTTAACAATGGCTTCCAATGGTATCTGCATTGTTTAACAATGGCTTCCGATGGTATCTGCATTGTTTACCAATCGTTTCCGATGGTATCTGCATTGTTTAACAATGGTTTCCAATGGTATCTGCATTGTTTAACAATGGTTTCCGATGGTATTTGCATTGTTTACCAAATGTTTCCGATGGTATCTGCATTGTTTAACAATGGTTTTCAATGGTATCTGCATTGTTTAACAATGGCTTCCGATGGTATCTGCATTGTTTACCAATCGTTTCCGATGGTATCTGCATTGTTTACCAATGGTTTCCGATTGTATCTGCATTGTTTACCAATGGTTTCCGATGGTATCTGCATTGTTTAACAATGGTTTCCGATTGTATCTGCATTGTTTAACAATGGTTTGCAATTGTATCTGCATTGTTAACAATGGTTTCCAATGGTATCTGCATTGTTAACAATGGTTTCCGATGGTATCTTCATTGTTTACCAATGGTTTCCAATGGTATCTGCATTGTTTAACAATGGTTTCCGATAGTATCTGCATTGTTTACCAATGGTTTCCAATGGTATCTGCATTGTTTAACAATGGTTTCCGATGGGATCTGCATTGTTTACCAATGGTTTGCGATTGTATCTGCATTGTTTATCAATGGTTTGCGATTGTATCTGCATTGTTTATCAATGGTTTCCAATGGTATCTGCATTGTTTAACAATGGTATCCAATGGTATCTGCATTGTTTAACAACGGTTTCCAATGGTATCTGCATTGTTTAACAATGGTTTCCGATGGTATCTGCATCGTTTACCAAATGTTTCCGATGTTATCTGCATTGTTTATCAATGGTTTCCAATAGTATCTGCATTGTTAAACAATGGTTTCCGATGGTATCTGCATTGTTTAACAATGGTTTCCGATGGTATCCGCATTGTCTAACAATGGTTTCCGATGGTATCTGCATTGTTTAACAATGGTTTCCGATGGTATCTGTATTGTTTACCAATGGTTTCCGATGGTATCTGCATTGTTTAACAATGGTTTCCCATTGTATCGGAATTGTTTAACAATCGTTTCCGATGGTATCTGCATTGTTTATCAAACGTTTCCAATGGTATCTGATTTGTTTACCAAATGTTTCCGATGGTATCTGCATTGTTAACCAATCGTTTCCGATGGTATCTGCATTGTTTATCAAACGTTTCCAATGGTATCTGCATTGTTTACCAAATGTTTCCAATGGTATCTGCATTGTTTATCAAATTTTCCAATGGTATCTGCATTGTTTATCAAACGTTTCCAATGGTATCTGCATTGTTTATCAAACGTTTCCAATGGTATCTGTATTGTTTATCAAACGTTTCCAATGCTATCTGCATTGTTTATCAAACGTTTCTAATGGTATCTGCATTGTTTATCAAATATTTCCAATGGTATCTGCATTGCTTATCAAACGTTTCCAATGGTATCTGCATTGTTTATCAAACGTTTCCAATGGTATCTGCATTGTTTACCAAATGTTTCCAATGGTATCTACATTGTTTATCAAACGTTTCCAATGGTATCTGCATTGTTTATCAAACGTTTCCAATGGTATCTGCATTGTTTATCAAACGTGTCCAATGGTATCTGCATTGTTTACCAAATGTTTCCAATGGTATCTGCATTGTTTACCAATCGTTTCCAAAGGTATCTGCATTGTTTACCAATCGTTTCCAATGGTATCTGCATTGTTTACCAATGGTTTCCAATGGTATCTGCATTGTTTAACAATGGTTTCCGATGGGATCTGCATTGTTTACCAATGGTTTGCGATTGTATCTGCATTGTTTATCAATGGTTTGCGATTGTATCTGCATTGTTTATCAATGGTTTCCAATGGTATCTGCATTGTTTAACAATGGTTTCCAATGGTATCTGCATTGTTTAACAATAGTTTCCGATGGTATCTGCATTGTTTAACAATGGTATACAATGGTATCTGCATTGTTTAACAATGGTTTCCAATGGTATATGCATTGTTTAACAATGGTTTCCGATGGTATCTGCATCGTTTACCAAACGTTTCCGATGTTATCTGCATTGTTTAACAATGGTTTCCAATAGTATCTGCATTTTTAAACAATGGTTTCCGATGGTATCTGCATTGTTTAACAATGGTTTCCGATGGTATCCGCATTGTCGAACAATGGTTTCCGATGGTATCTGCATTGTTTAACAATGGTTTCCAATGGTATCTGCATTGTTTAACAATGGTTTCCGATGGTATTTGCATTGTTTACCAAATGTTTCCGATGGTATCTGCATTGTTTAACAATGGTTTCCGATTCTATCTGCATTGTTTAACAATGGTTTCCAATGGTATCTGCATTGTTTAACAATGGCTTCCGATGGTATCTGCATTGTTTACCAATCGTTTCCGATGGTATCTGCATTGTTTACCCATGGTTTCCGATTGTATCTGCATTGTTTAACAATGGTTTGCGATTGTATCTGCATTGTTTAACAATAGTTTCCAATGGTATCTGCATTGTTAACAATGGTTTCCGATGGTATCTTCATTGTTTACCAATGGTTTCCAATGGTATCTGCATTGTTTAACAATGGTTTCCGATGGTATCTGCATTGTTTACCAATGGTTTCCAATGGTATCTGCATTGTTTAACAATGGTTTCCGATGGGATCTGCATTGTTTACCAATGGTTTGCGATTGTATCTGCATTGTTTATCAATGGTTTCCAATGGTATCTGCATTGTTTAACAATGGTATCCAATGGTATCTGCATTGTTTAACAACGGTTTCCAATGGTATCTGCATTGTTTAACAATGGTTTCCGATGGTATCTGCATCGTTTACCAAACGTTTCCGATGTTATCTGCATTGTTTATCAATGGTTTCCAATAGTATCTGCATTGTTAAACAATGGTTTCCGATGGTATCTGCATTGTTTAACAATGGTTTCCGATGGTATCCGCATTGTCTAACAATGATTTCCGATAGTATCTGCATTGTTTAACAATGGTTTCCGATGGTATCTGTATTGTTTACCAATGGTTTCCGATGGTACCTGCATTGTTTAACAATGGTTTCCCATTGTATCGGAATTGTTTAACAATCGTTTCCGATGGTATCTGCATTGTTTATCAAACGTTTCCAATGGTATCTGCATTGTGTACCAAATGTTTCCGATGGTATCTGCATTGTTAACCAATCGTTTCCGATGGTATCTGCATTGTTTATCAAACGTTTCCAATGGTATCTGCATTGTTTACCAAATGTTTCCAATGGTATCTGCATTGTTTATCAAATTTTCCAATGGTATCTGCATTGTTTATCAAACGTTTCCAATGGTATCTGCATTGTTTATCAAACGTTTCCAATAGTATCTGTATTGTTTATCAAACGTTTTCAATGGTATCTGCATTGTTTAACAAACGTTTCCGATGGTATCTGCATTGTTTAACAATGGTTTCCGATAGTATCTGCATTGTCTAACAATGGTTTCCGATGGTATCTGCATTGTCTAACAATGGTTTCCAATGGTATCTGCATTGCTTAACAATGGTTTCCGATGGTATCTGCATTGTTTAACAATGGTTTCCAATGCTATCTGCATTGTTTATCAAACGTTTCTAATGGTATCTGCATTGTTTATCAAATATTTCCAATGGTATCTGCATTGCTTATCAAACGTTTCCAATGGTATCTGCATTGTTTATCAAACGTTTCCAATGGTATCTGCATTGTTTACCAAATGTTTCCAATGGTATCTACATTGTTTATCAAACGTTTCCAATGGTATCTGCATTGTTTATCAAACGTTTCCAATGGTATCTGCATTGTTTATCAAACGTGTCCAATGGTATCTGCATTGTTTACCAAATGTTTCCAATGGTATCTGCATTGTTTACCAATCGTTTCCAATGGTATCTGCATTGTTTACCAATCGTTTCCAATGGTATCTGCATTGTTTACCAATGGTTTCCAATGGTATCTGCATTGTTTAACAATGGTTTCCGATGGGATCTGCATTGTTTACCAATGGTTTGCGATTGTATCTGCATTGTTTATCAATGGTTTGCGATTGTATCTGCATTGTTTATCAATGGTTTCCAATGGTATCTGCATTGTTTAACAATGGTTTCCAATGGTATCTGCATTGTTTAACAATAGTTTCCGATGGTATCTGCATTGTTTAACAATGGTATACAATGGTATCTGCATTGTTTAACAATGGTTTCCAATGGTATATGCATTGTTTAACAATGGTTTTCGATGGTATCTGCATCGTTTACCAAACGTTTCCGATGTTATCTGCATTGTTTAACAATGGTTTCCAATAGTATCTGCATTTTTAAACAATGGTTTCCGATGGTATCTGCATTGTTTAACAATGGTTTCCGATGGTATCCGCATTGTCTAACAATGGTTTCCGATGGTATCTGCATTGTTTAACAATGGTTTCCAATGGTATCTGCATTGTTTAACAATGGTTTCCGATGGTATTTGCATTGTTTACCAAATGTTTCCGATGGTATCTGCATTGTTTAACAATGGTTTCCGATTCTATCTGCATTGTTTAACAATGGTTTCCAATGGTATCTGCATTGTTTAACAATGGCTTCCGATGGTATCTGCATTGTTTACCAATCGTTTCCGATGGTATCTGCATTGTTTACCCATGGTTTCCGATTGTATCTGCATTGTTTAACAATGGTTTGCGATTGTATTTGCATTGTTTAACAATAGTTTCCAATGGTATCTGCATTGTTAACAATGGTTTCCGATGGTATCTTCATTGTTTACCAATGGTTTCCAATGGTATCTGCATTGTTTAACAATGGTTTCCGATGGTATCTGCATTGTTTACCAATGGTTTCCAATGGTATCTGAATTGTTAAACAATGGTTTCCGATGGTATCTGCATTGTTTAACAATGGTTTCCGATGGTATCCGCATTGTCTAACAATGATTTCCGATGGTATCTGCATTGTTTAACAATGGTTTCCGATGGTATCTGTATTGTTTACCAATGGTTTCCGATGGTACCTGCATTGTTTAACAATGGTTTCCCATTGTATCGGAATTGTTTAACAATCGTTTCCGATGGTATCTGCATTGTTTATCAAACGTTTCCAATGGTATCTGCATTGTGTACCAAATGTTTCCGATGGTATCTGCATTGTTAACCAATCGTTTCCGATGGTATCTGCATTGTTTATCAAACGTTTCCAATGGTATCTGCATTGTTTACCAAATGTTTCCAATGGTATCTGCATTGTTTATCAAATTTTCCAATGGTATCTGCATTGTTTATCAAACGTTTCCAATGGTATCTGCATTGTTTATCAAACGTTTCCAATGGTATCTGTATTGTTTATCAAACGTTTTCAATGGTATCTGCATTGTTTACCAAACGTTTCCGATGGTATCTGCATTGTTTAACAATGGTTTCCGATAGTATCTGCATTGTCTAACAATGGTTTCCGATGGTATCTGCATTGTCTAACAATGGTTTCCAATGGTATCTGCATTGCTTAACAATGGTTTCCGATGGTATCTGCATTGTTTAACAATGGTTTCCAATGCTATCTGCATTGTTTATCAAACGTTTCCAATGGTATCTGTATTGTTTATCAAACGTTTTCAATGGTATCTGCATTGTTTACCAAACGTTTCCGATGGTATCTGCATTGTTTAACAATGGTTTCCGATAGTATCTGCATTGTCTAACAATGGTTTCCGATGGTATCTGCATTGTCTAACAATGGTTTCCAATGGTATCTGCATTGCTTAACAATGGTTTCCGATGGTATCTGCATTGTTTAACAATGGTTTCCAATGCTATCTGCATTGTTTATCAAACGTTTCTAATGGTATCTGCATTGTTTATCAAATATTTCCAATGGTATCTGCATTGCTTATCAAACGTTTCCAATGGTATCTGCATTGTTTATCAAACGTTTCCAATGGTATCTGCATTGTTTACCAAATGTTTCCAATGGTATCTGCATTGTTTACCAAACGTTTCCAATGGTATCTGCATTGTTTATCAAACGTGTCCAATGGTATCTGCATTGTTTACCAAATGTTTCCAATGGTATCTGCATTGTTTACCAATCGTTTCCAATGGTATCTGCATTGTTTACCAATCGTATCCAATGGTATCTGCATTGTTTACCAATGGTTTCCAATGGTATCTGCATTGTTTAACAATGGTTTCCGATGGGATCTGCATTGTTTACCAATGGTTTGCGATTGTATCTGCATTGTTTATCAATGGTTTGCGATTGTATCTGCATTGTTTATCAATGGTTTCCAATGGTATCTGCATTGTTTAACAATGGTTTCCAATGGTATCTGCATTGTTTAACAATAGTTTCCGATGGTATCTGCATTGTTTAACAATGGTATACAATGGTATCTGCATTGTTTAACAATGGTTTCCAATGGTATCTGCATTGTTTAACAATGGTTTCCGATGGTATCTGCATCGTTTACCAAACGTTTCCGATGTTATCTGCATTGTTTAACAATGGTTTCCAATAGTATCTGCATTGTTAAACAATGGTTTCCGATGGTATCTGCATTGTTTAACAATGGTTTCCGATGGTATCCGCATTGTCTAACAATGGTTTCCGATGGTATCTGCATTGTTTAACAATGGTTTCCAATGGTATCTGCATTGTTTATCAACGGTTTCCAATGGTATCTGCATTGTTTAACAATGGTTTCCGATGGTATCTGCATCGTTTACCAAACGTTTCCGATGTTATCTGCATTGTTTATCAATGGTTTCCAATAGTATCTGCATTGTTAAACAATGGTTTCCGATGGTATCTGCATTGTTTAACAATGGTTTCTGATGGTATCCGCATTGTCTAACAATGATTTCCGATGGTATCTGCATTGTTTAACAATGGTTTCCGATGGTATCTGTATTGTTTACCAATGGTTTCCGATGGTACCTGCATTGTTTAACAATGGTTTCCCATTGTATCGGAATTGTTTAACAATCGTTTCCGATGGTATCTGCATTGTTTATCAAACGTTTCCAATGGTATCTGCATTGTTTACCAAATGTTTCCGATGGTATCTGCATTGTTTACCAATCGTTTCCGATGGTATCTGCATTGTTTATCAAACGTTTCCAATGGTATCTGCATTGTTTATCAAACGTTTCCAATGGTATCTGTATTGTTTATCAAACGTTTTCAATGGTATCTGCATTGTTTACCAAACGTTTCCGATGGTATCTGCATTGTTTAACAATGGTTTCCGATAGTATCTGCATTGTCTAACAATGGTGTCCGATGGTATCTGCATTGTCTAACAATGGTTTCCAATGGTATCTGCATTGCTTAACAATGGTTTCCAATGCTATCTGCATTGTTTATCAAACGTTTCCAATGGTATCTGCATTGTTTGTCAAATATTTCCAATGGTATCTGCATTGTTTATCAAACGTTTCCAATGGTATCTGCATTGTTTATCAAACGTTTCCAATGGTATCTGCATTGTTTACCAAATGTTTCCAATGGTATCTACATTGTTTATCAAACGTTTCCAATGGTATCTGCATTGTTTATCAAACGTTTCCAATGGTATCTGAATTGTTTATCAAACGTGTCCAATGGTATCTGCATTGTTTACCAAATGTTTCCAATGGTATCTGCATTGTTTACCAATCGTTTCCAATGGTATCTGCATTGTTTACCAATCGTTTCCAATGGTATCTGCATTGTTTACCAATCGTTTCCAATGGTATCTGCATTGTTTACCAAATGTTTCCAATGGTATCTGCATTGTTTATCAATTGTTTCCAATGGTATCTGCATTGTTTACCAATGCTTGTAGTACAAATATATGCTGAATCTTTCCTGAAATATAATTTTTTATGACATTTAAATGATATTTAGCCCAAGCACATTCTCTCATTCTCATCAGTTTGTTCAGACTTAGTGCCCTTGAGTTGCTAATAATGATAAACTATCTGTTAAAATGATAGATCTATATTGTTAGTCCTATACTATCAATGGTCCTATCTGGCACAAACACCAATTCAGCAAATTCCTTTTTTACAGGAAATGATTGCATCCAGAATTCTGCATCCATTTACGCTTCGCAATCGTTTATTAACAATTCCTATCAAATGTAGTATGTAGTAGTATTTACTTTTCTTCAGGTCAATAGCTCAAAATTTCGTCTGATCTATTGACATGAAGACTTACGGATAATTGTTTTATTATATGGAATAAATCAAAGTCTTAAATAAATACAACCATTATTTACGTTTTTCTTGGAATTAGTATCAGTCATACATATATATGGCACTTCGATTAGCAAAGCTTACCAAACATGGGGCCATTCGCAATACCATAAGAGCCTTATTTGTTAGAACACAAAGTTATTTACAAATACAAATTTATTTGTTAATATCAATTTGCAAGATCAGTGACTACCATACATGTATAACTTCTCATCAGCTCATTGTTATTTGTAGAAAAGCTCATGAATTCGCAATCGCAACCAAAATCTACAGCGCCAAAATGCTAGCGTAACAACTGACCGTAAATACCGGATTGGACCGAAACTGTGGAAAATAGGTCGAATAGTCAAGCACTACTCACATCCACATGAACGGTTTTCAGCCAATCAAACTGCAGAATTATCAATGATATATAATAATATGCTATAAAGACAGTACCTATTCTCACGTTCCAAAACAGCTAACAGCGGAAGAGTAAATGGATGCAGAATTCTGGATGCAATCATTTCCTGTAAAAAAGGAATTTTCTGAATTGGTGTTTGTACCAGATAGGACCATTGATAGTAT
>CM026403.1:25185504-25270746 GCA_014843695.1 Archivesica marissinica
ATGTATTGTAAATGTATGCATGTATTGTATATGTATGCATGTATTGTATATGTATGCATGTATTGTAAATGTATGCATGTATTGTAAATGTATGCATGTATTGTAAATGTATGCATGTATTGTATATGTATGCATGTATTGTATATGTATGCATGTATTGTATATGTATGCATGTATTGTATATGTATGCATGTATTGTATATGTATGCATGTATTGTATATGTATGCATGTATTGTATATGTATGCATGTATTGTATATGTATGCATGTATTGTATATGTATGCATGTATTGTATATGTATGCATGTATTGTATATGTATGCATGTATTGTATATGTATGCATGTATTGTATATGTATGTATGATTGTATATGTATGCATGTATTGTATATGTATGCATGTATTGTATATGTATGCATGTATTGTATATGTATGCATGTATTGTATATGTATGCATGTATTGTATATGTATGCATGTATTGTATATGTATGCATGTATTGTATATGTATGCATGTATTGTATATGTATGCATGTATTGTATATGTATGCATGTATTGTATATGTATGCATGTATATGTATGCATGTATTGTATATGTATGTGTACATGTATTGTATATGTATGCATGTATTGTATATGTATGCATGTATTGTATATGTATGCATGTATTGTATATGTATGCATGTATATGTATGCATGTATTGTATATGTATGCATGTATTGTATATGTATGCATGTATTGTATATGTATGCATGTATTGTATATGTATGCATGTATTGTATATGTATGCATGTATTGTATATGTATGCATGTATTGTATATGTATGCATGTATTGTATATGTATGCATGTATTGTATATGTATGCATGTATTGTATATGTATGCATGTATTGTATATGTATGCATGTATTGTATATGTATGCATGTATTGTATATGTATGCATGTATTGTATATGTATGCATGTATTGTATATATATGTATGCATGTATTGTATATGTATGCATGTATTGTATATGTATGCATGTATTGTATATGTATGCATGTATTGTATATGTATGCATGTATTGTATATGTATGCATGTATTGTATATGTATGCATGTATTGTATATGTATGCATGTATTGTATGTGTATGCATGTATTGTATGTGTATGCATGTATTGTATGTGTATGCATGTAGTGTATGTGTATGCATGTATTGTATGTGTATGCATGTATTGTATGTGTAAGCATGTATTGTATGTGTATGCATGTATTGTATGTGTATGCATGTATTGTATGTGTATGCATGTATTGTATGTGTATGCATGTATTGTATGTGTATGCATGTATTGTATATGTATGCATGTATTGTATGTGTATGCATGTATTGTATATGTATGCATGTATTGTATATGTATGCATGTATTGTATATGTATGCATGTATTGTATATGTATGCATGTATTGTATATGTATGCATGTATTGTATATGTATGCATGTATTGTATATGTATGCATGTATTGTATATGTATGCATGTATTGTATATGTATGCATGTATTGTATATGTATGCATGTATTGTATATGTATGCATGTATTGTATATGTATGCATGTATTGTATATGTATGCATGTATTGTATATGTATGCATGTATTGTATATGTATGCATGTATTGTATATGTATGCATGTATTGTATATGTATGCATGTATTGTATATGTATGCATGTATTGTATATGTATGCATGTATTGTATATGTATGCATGTATTGTATATGTATGCATGTATTGTATATGTATGCATGTATTGTATATGTATGCATGTATTGTATATGTATGCATGTATTGTATGTGTATGCATGTATTGTATATGTATGCATGTATTGTATATGTATGCATGTATTGTATATGTATGCATGTATTGTATATGTATGCATGTATTGTATATGTATGCATGTATTGTATATATGTATGCATGTATTGTATATGTATGCATGTATTGTATGTGTATGCATGTATTGTATATGTATGCATGTATTGTATATGTATGCATGTATTGTATATGTATGCATGTATTGTATATGTATACATGTATTGTATATGTATGCATGTATTGTATGTGTATGTATGTATTGTATATGTATGCATGTATTGTATATGTATGTATGTATTGTATATGTATGCATGTATTGTATATGTATGCATGTATTGTATATGTATGCATGTATTGTATATGTATGTATGTATTGTATATGTATGCATGTATTGTATATATATGCATGTATTGTATTGTATATGCATGTATTGTATATGCATGCATGTATTGTATATGTCTGTCTGTATTGTATATGCATGCATGTATTGTATATGCATGCATGTATTGTATATGTATGCATGTATTGTATATGTATGCATGTATTGTATATGTATGCATGTATTGTATATGTATGCATGTATTGTATATGTATGCATGTATTGTATATGTTATATGTATGCATGTATTGTATGTGTATGCATGTATTGTATATGTATGCATGTATTGTATGTGTATGCATGTATTGTATATGTATGCATGTATTGTATATGTATGCATGTATTGTATATGTATGCATGTATTGTATATGTATGCATGTATTGTATGTTCATATTGTATATATATGCATGTATTGTATATGTATGCATGTATTGTATATGTATCATGTATTGTATATGTATGCATGTATTGTATATGTATGCATGTATTGTATATGTATGCATGTATTGTATATGTATGCATGTATTGTATATGTATGCATGTATTGTATATGCATGCATGTATTATATGTTATATGTATGTATTGTATATGTATGCATGTATTGTATATGTGCATGTATTGTTATGTATGCATGTATTGTATATGTATGCATGTATTGTATATGTATGCATGTATTGTATATGTATGCATGTATTGTATATGTATGTTGCATGTATTGTATATGTATGCATGTATTGTATATGTATGCATGTATTGTATATGTATGCATGTATTGTATATGTATGCATGTATTGTATATGTATGCATGTATTGTATATGTATGCATGTATTGTATATGTATGCATGTATTGTATATGTATGCATGTATTGTATATGTATGCATGTATTGTATATGTATGCATGTATTGTATATGTATGCATGTATTGTATATGTATGCATGTATTGTATATGTATGCATGTATTGTATATGTATGCATGTATTGTATATGTATGCATGTATTGTATATGTATGCATGTATTGTATATGTATGCATGTATTGTATATGTATGCATGTATTGTATATGTATGCATGTATTGTATATGTATGCATGTATTGTATATGTATGCATGTATTGTATGTGTATGTATGTATTGTATATGTATGCATGTATTGTATATGTATGCATGTATTGTATATGCATGCATGTATTGTATATGTATGCATGTATTGTATATGTATGCATGTATTGTATATGTATGTATGTATTGTATATGTATGCATGTATTGTATATGTATGTATGTATTGTATATGCATGCATGTATTGTATATGTATGTATATATTGTATATGTATGCATGTATTGTATATGTATGTATATATTGTATATGTATGCATGTATTGTATATGTATGCATGTATTGTATATGTATGCATGTATTGTATATGTATGCATGTATTGTATATGTATGCATATATTGTATATGTATGCATGTATTGTATATGTATGCATGTATTGTATATGTATGCATGTATTGTATATGTATGCATGTATTGTATATGCATGCATGTATTGTATATGTATGCATGTATTGTATATGCATGCATGTATTGTATATGTATGCATATATTGTATATGTATGCATGTATTGTATATGTATGCATGTATTGTATATGTATGCATGTATTGTATATGTATGCATGTATTGTATATGTATGCATTTATTGTATATGTATGTATGTATTGTATATGTATGCATGTATTGTATATGTATGCATGTATTGTATATGTATGTATGTATTGTATATGTATGCATGTATTGTATATGTATGTATGTTTTGTATATGCATGCATGTATTGTATATGTATGCATGTATTGTATATGTATGCATGTATTGTATATGTATGCATATATTGTATATGTATGCATGTATTGTATATGTATGCATGTATTGTATATGTATGCATGTATTGTATATGCATGCATGTATTGTATATGTATGCATGTATTGTATATGTATGCATGTATTGTATATGTTATATGTATGCATGTATTATATATGTATGCAGGTATTATATATGTATGCATGTATTATATAATTTTATGTATGCATGCATTGTATATGTATGCATGTATTGCACTTGTCTTGTCATTTGTATGTTCTATGTAACCTCATGGACCTTATTGGCTTCATGGAATGTTGAAAATAAACTTGGCAAACTTGTCAAACTGCTAAAAGTGCACAGTTAGTTATGGTTGTCAACTTGTCAGTGTATTACAGTTTTTGAGTCTTTAACATAATTATGTATAACGAAATTATTAACAATAACGTGAAGTCCACATAGTAGAATTATGAATATAAAGTAAATAATTTTATATAAAATCAAATACTAGAGTAGTATCTCTCTTCCCGACCGATCCTAAATTCTTGCGTACTCAGTTATAAATAGCAAATTATATAACGTGTGAATAAAATGCTAAACAAACGCAACTGTTTTCATTTTGAAATAATTAGGTTTTCAAGCATTCCTGATAATAAATTGATGGGAACAAAACCTGTTTGGGTGAAAAGAAAACTGACATCTGTTTTATTCAATAGGTAAGTAATGTACATTCGGGTTATTTAAAGAAGTAGGCTATGGGTCTCCTGGAATAAATGTTTTGAACTTAATAAAATAATATATAGCAATGTAATACAGTCTACATCCGTTATGTCAAAGTCGGTTATGTCTAAGTCGGATCACAGTCCCGTTTCAGACATTATCATTGTACATACAACTGGATCCGTTTATATCTAATTTCGTTACGTCAAACTTCGGTTATGTCGAATTATCCGGTTATCTCGAAGTCGGATCAAAGTCCCCATTCCAGACACTCATTTTACCTATAATTGGCTACGTTTATATAGAATTTCGTAAAGTCAAGCTTCGGTTATGTCGAAGTATTTTGTTTTGTCCGACGGAATTCGACATAACAGATGTAGACTGTATTTGTTTTATCCCAGTATTGCTATCAGCAACATTTTAATATATGACCCAGTGTAATATTGTATAACAGAGCAAGCAAGTATCATTCACAGTTCACAAACTACAGTCTACATCCGTTATGTCGAAGTCCGTCGGACCGAACAAAATACTTCGACATAACCGAAGAAATTCGATATAAACAGATCCAGTTGTATGTAAAATTATAGTGTCTGAAACAGGACTTCGAGATAACCGGATAATTCGACATAACCGACTTTGACATAACGGATGTAGACTATATTTTATAATACCTATGAGAGACATCTCTATGCTTCCAATACTTCACTTGGCAGAAAAAGTATGATTTATCCCAAATTGTAAATAAATTGGCTGGAATCCTTTGTTTTTATTGTTGTTCCCTAGCCGTAGTTGCGGTATGATAAATGTGATGTTATCAAAATCGTGTTATTTGCCTGATAACATTGTTTCACAAATAAGTACCCATTACATATACTGTCGGAGATCTGTCGAGTAATTTAATAATCATAAGAAGCGATAGTGGGATACAATTTCAAGCATGTTGTGCAAAGAAAACAACGATACAAACAGAAGAAAACACTTAATAGAACCTATCTACTTGTAGGGAGTATTCAGGGGCAGTAACTGACCGATGTCTCTCAGTAGCAGCCTCAACCAATGTTTATACAAATTTATTTTAGCTCGATTGCGAAACAAGTTATGTCAACTTATATTAATCACTCTCGAGACCTCATTCCTGATGGAATCCATCGCCACGAGGGAGAGAGAAGAGGCAACGTGGAATTTAAATGCCTTGCCTAAGGGCACACTCGTAACGGCTCCAGCGGGGCTCGAACTTCGGACCTTTCGCACGTGAAGCGAACGCGCATCCACTACGCTATCACGACAACCAATGAGAGACAGTGCTCAGTTACAGCCCATGAACACTCTTTAACATATTTGTTGTATTGGTTTCCTCTGTTTTCATCGTGATTATCTATTCATATATTAAATCTCGACATCTATCATACAGTACATACTATGTATATTCTAATGTAAAAATTCAAGTGTTAAATAATTAACAATAGTTTGATAAAATCGCATTTATCATACAGCATCTACCGTAAAGGCAAAGGAGTCCAACTAAAAGGACCAATATACATTTCGGGATACCTCGGACGTTATTGGCCAAGGGAGGTAATAGAAAAACCAATAATGTCTATCATACGTAATATCTTCAATTCTATAAATAGATTTTAAACCATTATGTAGAAGCTGTCACTAAGACAGAAACCACAATGTTTTATACTCAGCCGCTAAGTGTCAGCTAGCATTTATACCGCAGCTGTGCAAACTACTAACATTAACATAGCAATTTTCTAAGCATGACTAAGATAAGAATCGCGACATTTGCATGGAAATGTCAATGAAATCATTTATATGAGTACTTTTTGCGTAATCATGCGGAAAGCTTCGTAGCATATTATTCATATTCATTGACGAGGAAGTAACGGAAACACACGCTTCTGGAATACACTACTCGTACATTCCCCACTGCTCACTGCCAGAAAAAGCAAGTACGGGAAAAAAATAAAAAATAAAATTATTATTTTTATTTATTTATTTCGAATATTTGGCATATACACATCATTCACTACTAGAATACATAACTCACTGCTGGATTACACTACTCACTGCTCACTGCTAGCAGTACAGCAGTACACTGCTCACTGTCATGAGTACAGCAGTACACTGGCAGTACACTGCTCAGTGCTAACTTCACCTATTTTGAAAAGTCCAAGGAAACGACGGCTGTCGGCTGTTTCTGTCTTCGAGAGAGAATAAAATTGGTAGGTTGTTGGAAATCAACAAGACATGTCATTCGGACACTTGAAGTATAAATTATTGTCGACTGACGCCGCATGTGTGGGGCGCTGAAACGCGGATTGCTTTCAATATAAACTACAACAAGACATGTCATTCAGACACTTGAAGTATACATTATTGTCGTCTGACGCTGCATGTGTGGGGCGCTGAAACGCGGATTGGTTTCAATATAAACATAATCTCATTTCTAAAAGCTGGGTTGTATGGGTACTATACACCGGACATGCAAAAGAACCAGGGATGCTTCTGGAATTGGAGGATGGTGACAATAATGGGGTTTAACGTCGTGATCCTCCAGCTAGTTTTGGTGAAGGAAGAGTCCGGGTGCCCCTCCGAGTAGATGGTACAAGGATAGAACCACCGACCGTCCACACGCCAGCTGAACATCTGCTTCTCATGACGTCGACACCCACAATGGGATACGAACCTACAGCAGTGAGGGGCAAGTGATTTGAAGTCAGAAACCGGAACCACTCGCGGCAACAATAATTCCTTCCTTCATTTGCCTAAAACGGCAAGTTGTGATTTATATATGGCGTATCTTGTGTTTTAACTTTTAATTTCAACGTGGCTTCCTTGGGAAAATTGTATGCTATCCATAACTATAGTAGGTACCACGTGAGGGAGTGCAAACATTTCTTAGAAAGATACATGTCCACTAATTATTCTGGTGTATTTGGCAGTTGACGGGTTTCTCTAAAACGATGTGGTAAGTATTTTTAATTTAAAATGAGGCTTGGCTGTTGGCAACAACACTGCCAAGCTAGCTGGTGTCATTGAATAATTCATCTTTATACATCATACAGCCAAATCGTAATTGGTGAACATAGCAGGGAGGTATATGTGCTGTAGTTTGTACAGATACATGATAAACAGAACATATCCTATTATGTTTTATTGTCTTTACATATGAAAATGATGATGGTGATTTGTTTGACGATTGGACATCAGCCAAACATTTGACTTTCATCTTTTACACTCACCTTTGAACTTCTGCTTGATCAGCTCGAACATGTATACCATTATTGTAATCTAATCAACATAAGCGTTAATCGCTTGTAGCTTTGGAAATAATGTCGAAATGGATAAAGCATAATGGTGAATGAGCGGCATTTAGTATAATGGTGAAAACACGCAGGGGTGGATCAAGGATTTCAAAATAATGGGGACGTGTAGGATAAATGTGCCCAATGTTTCCGGTTCCGGTGGTATGGCATGTTGGGAAACGTTTTATGCAAATATAATAAATACATTCTTATTATTTTTCTTTCGCTTATATAATAATAATAATAATAATAATAAAGAGTTTATTTAACGAGAGAACTCATTTAACTAAAGTTAATCTACCATGACGCCCTCAACATATACACAAATCAAATGCAATCAAAAAATATGCTGGACTGGTAAACCAGGGATCGCCGGTTCGATCCCCCGTCTGACCCTAATACAATTAACAGTTGGGACTTTAAACCGAGGTCTCGTGTCGGTGCTTTACACCGTGCACGTAAAAGAACCAAAGGAGACTCTGGAAAGGGTCTCTGTATCATTGTACTATCCTCCAAAAATCTACAATGACTAATCTTTTCAGGAGGCGTCGCTCATATGGGTAACCGGTAGCGACGATAAATAAACGTAAAACACACACACACAAGATATCACTATTAGTGAGAACTGCACATGGGAATTACAGTCTACATCCGTTATGTCAAAGTCGGTTATCTCGAAGTCGGATCAAAGTCCCGTTTCAGACACTATCATTTTACATATAACTGGATCCGTTTCGTTTATATCGAATTTAGTTAAACCAAACTTCGGTTATGTCGAAGTATTTAGTTCGGTATGACGGAATTCGACATAACGGATGTAGACCGTATATAGTAATGTAAAAGCCGAAAAGTAGAGCAACCATATATTATATGTATTCAACATATATAAAGATTTCAATACAGAACTCTCCCAGCTGTTCTCCTATAGTATTATCAGTGATTGTGTGTTTCAACTTATTCGGTCTCGTCGTCGGCGGAACATATAAACGAGCGGTATGTCCATCCATGGCGTAAATGTCTTTTATTAGGATAGAACCGTGTTACTTACAAATGGCATGTCACACGCAAATATGTCTTTATTACAGGCAATTCGAGAGTTCTACAAAAAAGACCGCTTTCAATAGTGTTTGTTTCGCTTTGTAGCACTTACATGTTCACTAGAGATGGTACAAGAAATCAAACTGAACGGCAGAATATACTGTAAATCTGGTATTATTCGCGGTGATTTTATTTTCGCTATTATTCGCGAATGGACTACCTCGCGAATTCATAAATATCGCGTATATTTTACTGCCAAAGGTATGTCCGAAACATCGTATCCGAAATATGTTGTCCGAAAATATGCAAAAGTTTACATGTCATTCCATGATAGTGTGTGGAATGTTTATTCAATAAAACCTGACTTAAAGTTAATCCTAACATAACAATAGTAAGTATTTAATCCAAGAAAAAACAAAACGAAACTACAATATCATAATTATACATTTACATACAAATTATAAGTTATCCAATGGCAATGGTGGCGTTCTCGTGTCAGTCACACTAGTCTATTACCGCAATGCACCTCAATACACTACAATCCACATTAAATTAAATATATCAGTTTTTCTTCAACTCTTGGATAACAAACCAGCATCTACCCAGCCTCTCGTAACGATGCTGCTGTCACTGGCCATTTTGCTTAGACTACCGACAACCCATTTACGGGGAATGTGTCACACGTTTGTTCAATTATCACAAACAAGTCATACTCCATACAGCTCTACCATTTTAGCAGGGAATTGTGTTTGATTCAGGTTTACAGTTGCATCAGCAGCTTAAATCATATGGCGACTCTTCAACTGGTATTGGTGGAGGAAGACCCAGGGTGTACTTCCGGTCACTAATTCAGGCACGGACGGGCACCCGGGTAGACCAACCGATATTCCGCAAGTCAGCTGGGTAACACCGTCACGTGAAAGAATTCGACATATCAGGTTGGATACATACACAGCCTGGGAACAGGCGTCGAAATAGTTTGCCTGGTCAGTCAAATAAATATATTTTAACACCGATACTATTAATTGGGCCGTATTGAGTTTCTGATCATATCAACGCCTGGAGAAAAGTGGGAGATTGACCGTGTAATTATTGACTCGCATTAATCCTATTAATAGGCCTATTCGCACGTGTAATTTTTGCCAGAAATTAAAAAGTAAAAAATCGACAGACTGGAACCCAGGCTATTTTGCCAGAAGTTAAAAAGTGAACAACACAACAACCCACACCAAAAAAAAAAAAATCGACAGACTGGAACCCAGGCTATTTTGCCAGAAGTTAAAAAGTGTAAAATCGACAGACTGGAACCCAGGCTAACATGGATCGATCTAACTAAGTTTCAAACCAGCGACTTTTTTAAAGTATTATTTTACGTCGCTACGGGTTGCTCAATTGAGCGACGGGTAGTTTACCTAACAATAACTTTCCATTGCAAGTATGTATAAGTACACATATACACACACCTAAGACAGACGGATCTGCAGTCCAGTGGTAACATGCTGGACTGGTAATCCAGGGATCACAGGTTCGATCCCCCGTCTGACCCTAATAAAATGAACACTCTTTCAGATGGGACTTTAAACCGAGGTCTCGTGTCGGTGCTTTACACCGTGCACGTAAAAGAACCAGAGGACACTCTGGAATGGGTCTCTGTCTGTATCATTGCACTATCCTCCAAAATCTAAAATGACTAATCTCTCCAGGAGGCGTCGCTCATATGGGTAACCGATAGCGACGATAAATAAACGTAAAACACACACACACTCGGCCCAGCGAAATCCCAAATCGTGTAAATCACAAGAACGATGTGCCGCAATACCATAAATTGACAATAATAATATGCATGGTGACTTTGTTTACATATTTATTTTCTATTATGTACATGCTTATTTAAAACAAATGGAATTGGACAGAACGCTATACAGCTTTCGGTTGTCCTCTACATATATTTGCCTGTGACTTTGTTTAAGTGATCATTCAGATAAAACAGAACAACTAGAAATGAAATCAATCAACAAACCCTCTTTGTTCATGTTGTCACGAAAGAGTTATCGCGTTTGTAACATGTACATGTATTGTTGGGGGAAAAACGACAACAAAGAAAACAAAACTGCAATGTCTTTAAACTGCCTATTTTTAGCTTGCAACTACCTTTTCCAAAGGAAATGATTCGGGTACCAATCAACCACGATGATACTAGTGCTCAGTCAACCAAGGGAAATGGGCAAGTCAATCGCCCCCCCCCCCTGGTGTGTTAGTTTAAAGGTAATTAGAAATGGTTTTCCAGCTTAGTCTCTATTGTTGACGGTCATATGCATAATACAGTGATTGTATGCATGCCATCAATTTAAAAAAAGTGTCGTGTATGAAGTTTGTGGTCTTATTTTAATCACTGTTCAAATTGTTGTTTTATCTTTTAAACCGTTTACGCTTCTAACTGCAGCTTCAATTGTATGCGTGCGGTGTCCCTGTACCTAACTGCATTTGAAGCGACATATTGGCACGTATGAACGCTCCACATTATCTCGTAGTTAGGAGTTTTCCCACAATAACATTGTGATTGAACAGAAGCGCGTGATTGGCGTGTATATATGAATATATGCTATGGAAACGGGTGATACACGGATAAAAACGGGTAGAATGACATTGATGGAATGTGCATTAACTTGGAAATATGCAAACGGTGAAAGCTGTCTTAAGCAGCCAGCCAAGGGAATCACGGACTAGAAAGTGACTGTATAACACAGTTGGCTACTTTAAACCGATGTCTCGTGTCGGTGCTTTTCGTCGTGCGCGTAAAAGAATCAGAGCAGGCCCTGGAATGGGTCTCTGGCTGTATCATTGCACTATCCTCCAAAAAATGACTAATCTCTTCAAGAGGACAATCGGTAGCGAAGATAAATAAACGTAAAACACACACACAGGGTACTTTCTTTTTTCCCGAACAGGGATATGACTTTAACGTTAGATAAATAAGCAGAAAGGTCTCTACTTAAGGTGGACCAATATTATTTAATAATATTAATTATACAACGATTGTGAACAAGCTTTAAAAACGTATACATGTATTAATCACTGGATGACCTTACCAGAATGAGTCATACAAGGCTATACAAATGTATAAAACATTACATGGCTGTTCCAGAATACTTAAAATCATCCTTCACTTTTACTGATAAGCATCCTAGAATTCTCAGATAGACCTCAGATTATCAGTTATACACACCAAGACCAAACTGTGAATTATTTCATAATACATTTGCATATTCAGGATCATCTATTTGAAATTCATTGCCTCACTCAGTTCAAAATTCTCAATTCTCAACAGGTGGAACAATAACAATACAAACTAATCACATATTTCTACTATTATTACTTCATATGATAGTGTACACACTCTTTATAACATATGTGTATTACCATTATTTCAAATTAAAATTAATAGTTTAGTAAATATTACAACACTGTCATATCGTAATTGCATTAAGTACATTGCTATAGGAGAAGACCTCTATAAGCTATAGTTTTCGGTTCTAATCCTTTATGATTCATGTTTCTAAAATTGTGTAAACTGTATATTTGTATATGTTTGAAATAAACTATTTTTAAACTATTGCTATATTTACTAATTAGATGCTGAAAATGGCTGTCTTTAAGCTGATTTCATGCTATTTTCAAGATAACCCTATTAGTCATATCTGCACATTGTTATATCGATGTCTTGTTATTAATTGTTTCATTCCCCTTTTCTACTCTACCAATTCCATATATCATATTCCGTGACATATTATATATAGTTTCCCTACATATTATACATAGTTTCCCTACATATTATACAGTTTCCCTACATATTATACATAGTTTCCCTACATATTATATATAGTTTCCCTACATATTATATATAGTTTCCCTACATATTATACATAGTTTCCCTACATATTTATTATTATACATAGTTTCCCTACATATTATACATAGTTTCCCTACATATTATATATAGTTTCCCTACATATTATACATAGTTTCCCTACATATTATATATAGTTTCCCTACATATTATATATAGTTTCCCTACATATTATACATAGTTTCCCTACATATTATACATAGTTTCCCTACATATTATATATAGTTTCCCTACATATTTATTATTATACATAGTTTCCCTACATATTATATATAGTTTCCCTACATATTTATTATTATACATAGTTTCCCTACATATTATACATAGTTTCCCTACATATTATATATAGTTTCCCTACATATTATACATAGTTTCCCTACATATTATATATAGTTTCCCTACATATTATACATAGTTTCCCTACATATTATATATAGTTTCCCTACATATTATATATAGTTTCCCTCATTTATTATAGTTCCCTACAATTATAAGTTTCCCTACATATTATACATAGTTTCCCTACATATTATATATAGTTTCCCTACATATTATACATAGTTTCCCTACATATTATATATAGTTTCCCTACATATTATATATAGTTTCCCTACAATATATAAGTTTCCTACAATTATATATAGTTTCCCTAATATTATACATAGTTTCCCTACATATATATATAGTTCCCTACATATTATACATAGTTTCCCTACATATTATATATAGTTTCCCTACATATTATATATAGTTTCCCTACATATTATACATAGTTTCCCTACATATTATATATAGTTTCCCTACATATTATACATAGTTTCCCTACATATTATATATAGTTTCCCTACATATTATACATAGTTTCCCTACATATTATACATAGTTTCCCTACATATTATACATAGTTTCCCTACATATTATACATAGTTTCCCTACATATTATATATAGTTTCCCTACATATTATACATAGTTTCCCTACATATTATATATAGTTTCCCTACATATTATACATAGTTTCCCTACATATTATACATAGTTTCCCTACATATTATACATAGTTTCCCTACATATTATACATAGTTTCCCTACATATTATACATAGTTTCCCTACATATTATACATAGTTTCCCTACATATTATACATAGTTTCCCTACATATTATACATAGTTTCCCTACATATTATATATAGTTTCCCTACATATTATATATAGTTTCCCTACATATTATACATAGTTTCCCTACATATTATATATAGTTTCCCTACATATTATACATAGTTTCCCTACATATTATACATAGTTTCCCTACATATTATAAATATAGTTTCCCTAATATTATATATAGTTTCCCTACATATTATATATAGTTTCCCTACATATTATACATAGTTTCCCTACATATTATATAGTTCCCTACATATTATATATAGTTTCCCTACATATTATACTAGTTTCCCTACATATTATACATAGTTTCCCTACATATTTATTATTATATATAGTTTCCCTACATATTATACATAGTTTCCCTACATATTATACATAGTTTCCCTACATATTATACATATTCCCACAAAACACCCAAAACAAGTTTCTCTGCATATTATACATAGTTCTCTGCATATTATACATAGTTTCCCTACATATTATATATAGTTTCCCTACATATTATACATAGTTTCCCTACATATTATACATAGTTTCCCTACATATTTATTATTATACATAGTTTCCCTACATATTATACATAGTTTCCCTACATATTATACATAGTTTCCCTACATATTATACATAGTTTCCCTACATATTATATATAGTTTCCCTACATATTATACATAGTTTCCCTACATATTATATATAGTTTCCCTACATATTATACATAGTTTCCCTACATATTATACATAGTTTCCCTACATATTATACATAGTTTCCCTACATATTATATATAGTTTCTCTGCATATTATATATAGTTTCCCTACATATTATACATAGTTTCCCTACATATTATATATAGTTTCCCTACATATTATACATAGTTTCTCTACATATTATATATAGTTTCTCTACTGTTCAGTTTTAACATTACTATATCATTCCAATGTACAGCTCACTGAGTCATATTACTACTATAGAAGAAAAAGACATTTTATTTTCCATTTTGAACTAAATAGTTCACCAATAAGAGACATCGGTCAGTTACTGCCCCTGAATACTCTCCAAAAGTAGGTAGGTCCTATTACGTGTTTTACTCTGTTTTTATCGTTGTGTCCTTTGCACGACATGCTAGCAATTTTATTCCACTATCGCTTCCAATGAGTATTAAATTACTATATCTCGACAGATCTCCTACACTACAGTATATGCAATGGGTACTTATTTGTAAAATAATGCTATTACTTAATTAACACGTTTTTGATAAAATCACATTTATCATACCGCAACATTTAGTTAGGGAACAACAGTAAAATCCAAGGATTCTAACTAAAAGGACCTATTCACATTTTGGAATACATCAGACTTTATCTGCCAAGGGAGGTAATAGAAAATTAGAGATGTCTCTCATTGTAAACAGATTCTTTACGTTCTCTTAAATACCCAAACACATTACACTACTGTACTTGACTACTTTTTCAGAGAGGGTTTTTTTGCAAATCTACTCGAGCACTTTGCAATATATTAGCTTCATTAAAATTAGAAGCAGAAAGACACATTGCTGTAGCATAAACTAATGTCATGACGTTCATTTATCACAGCAACAGTGTAGTGCTTTACTGTCGCCAAACATGCCACAATAATATTTACTATGTGTTTTATTCGTAACAACGCCTCGGATTGCCGTTATTTAGCATAATTCATAACTCTTCTTTTTGCGGGCTCAAACTCCTTCAATTATCTGGTGTGATAGAATGCTGTATATTTATGAATCTCATTGGCCTGCACAGTGGGCTTCAAAACTCCACATATTTGACGATGGCTCAATAACTCTGAGGGGTAAATTTACCCAATGTAGAATTGTTTAGGACGTTTAGTGGTCATATGACGTATAGAGGATTTTTTATGACGTATAGAGGATTTATTATGACGTTTAGCGGTCATATGACGTATAAAATTAGCGGATTTTTTATGACGTATAGAGGATTTATTATGACGTTTAGCGGTCATATGACGTATAGCGGATGTTTTATGACGTATAGCGGATTTTTTATGACGTATAGAGGATTTATTATGACGTTTAGCGGTCATATGACGTATAGCGGATTTTTATGACGCTTAGCGGGTTTTTATGACGTTTAGCAGTCTTATGACGTATAGCGGATATTTTATGACGTTTAGCGGTCATATGACGTATAGCGGATATTTGTATGACGTATAGCGGATATTTTATGACGTTTAGCGGTCATATGACGTATAGAGGATTTTATGACGTTTGGCGGTCATATGACGTATAGAGGATTTTATGACGTTTGGCGGTCATATGGCGTATAGCGGATTTTTTATGACGTTTAGCGGTCATATGACGTATAGAGGATTTTTTATGACGTATAGAGGATTTATTATGACGTTTAGCGGTCATATGACGCATAGCGGATTTTTTTATGACGTATAGCGGATATTTATGACGTTTAGCGGTCATATGACGTTTAAAGGAGTTTGTGACGTTTAGCGGTGCTACAGCCCATCACAGTGCCTTCAGAGAGACCTTTACAAACCCGAATTTTAAAAAATGCAGTAGCGTTACCGCCCAGTCTGATTCACTGTTCACTTCTCCACACAACGTTACGTTGTAGGCACTACAGGCTTACATATTATGTATGTTACCGTATTATTTAAAATGTTGATCTGCGACGGTGCTAGCAATCATCTGTCGTTGGTAGTGCTCGTTTGAGAACCAGTACCGTAGCCAGAGGAAAATTCCAACCGAGGCAATCTAGAGGGCCCCGGAGCATGTTCCCCCTTAAAAGTGTTGAGGTATAGAAGCGATTTCCTGCGTGTTCTGATTTAATGAGTTTAGACGTATAATTATATACTGACCTTTCAGCTCTGTAGCAGTCAACATTATATCCAGTAAAGGGATATTTTTGGCATTTTATTTATTTAATTTTTCATTATTTTTGGGGGGCTTTGCAAATTTTAACCGAGGGAGTTGCCTCGGTGTGCCTCAATGTGGCTACAGGCCTGAGAACACCATTGCACTACAGGTATGTATATTCCGGAAGATTGCTACCTAAATAGCTATGTAAATACAGAAAACACTTCACAGCATGCACCTACTAGTAATGAACGTCATACGTTAATTGAATGAGCGTGCAACAGACATGACAGAAATTTTGTTCATATGATGTCACCGTTGTTTCCAGTGGATTGCTGACAACGATAAAAAGTTTAGACAGCAAATGTATTACACGTTACCGATATGGCACAGCAATTAATATCATGCGTAGATAGTATACGTTGTCCTTTTCAACAGGCTTACATTTGATACACCCGAACACATTTATTTTAGCTCGATTGCGAAACAATTTATTACAACTTATATTAATCACTCTCGAGACCTCATTCCTGGTGGAATCCATCGCCACGAGGGAGATAGAAGATGCAACATGGAAATTAAGTGCCTTGCCTAAGGGCACACTTGTAACGGCTACTGCTGGGCTCGAACTCGGTCTGGGCCTTTCGCACCTGAAGCGAACGCGCTACAACTGCGTTATCAAGACTTGAATCAAGCCGAGGCCACTATTTCAATAACTACACCTGGCCTGCAGTAGTTTGCCAATGCTCTCTGCATCGCATGTAGACTTTTTGGAGTTTTGGAGCTTCACTTGGTAAAATGGTTACGAGATTGTGGGTTCGAGACCTTTCAGCGGCACGGTGGCGGAGACCTTAGGCACAACATCCGTAGTGCCTCTTCTCCTTTGTGTGATGAATTCCCTGTGATGAATTCCATCAAGTGATGAATTCCATCAAGGTCGAGATCTCGATCGAAATTACACCAATGCTGTATGAAACTATCGAACCAAACAAAATGTGTATAAACTGTAAAAACATCACATGTAAAAGGCATATCACGATTTATGCAACTATATAACGGAAATATTTAAGAAAATCTAGTGTCTGTAACACTAAAACAAAATAAAAAACAGTTATTTTACTGCCCCACTTTCGTGACAAGAGAACTTTACATTTATTGTGTGAACTAATTTCAAACGTTCAAACAAATGGCTATAGTCCGCCATTTGCATTTTATTTTTTCAATCGGAAATATGTTTCGGATCATTTGTGTCATGTACGTACGTTTTATTTCTGCTATTTATTGTAATGGCAAGAAGAGCATTAGCGCCGTGTGTCGCTCATCTCGATATTGCACCAATAGTTCACTATAAACAATATGGCCACAGTGGCAGCCATCTTTGATTTTGCATCAGTCATAATTTATTGATTTTTTTGTGAAAAAAAAATCATCGCTCAGTCACACTGATATCACACAAAAATGAGTCATATTGTATATACCGGTTCAAGAGGAAATGTCGAAAACAGATTCTCAAGATGGTCCTTATTGTGGCCATGTTGCATTTCGAAGCAAGCATAAATTTAACATGCACAATGTATTCACGTACCAGTCATCCTGATGCAGAATCATAATCGTTGTCGTTCTCAGTTTGTATAAATACAAACACATGGAGAATAATTATAATTAACATAATCCTAGGTCCGTACATAATTCACTGATACAATGACGTTTTGCAAATTATATACATTCAGTCAAACCTGTGCTAAGCAGCCAGCCAAATAATCACAGAAGTGGCTACTTAGAACAGGTGCCTGCTTAATAGAGGGGACATGCATACTAAACAACATATTGGGACTCTAGAAACTGGCTGTTTGATGCAGGTTGGTTGCTTAATAGAGGGGACAATTAACACATGTTTGACTATACACATTAAACAGGGACAATTTTGCAAATTAATTGTTTGATTAATAGACACAATTAACTGTAATTCTTTTTAACTAAACGCATATGATGTAAATATTAGCATAGTTTGTTAGCTGTGTCGTGTTGATACATTCAATGCCAAAATAAAGGTTTCGGGTCAAATCGTTCAACGGTTAGCGGGAAATGTCGAAGTTAAGGTGATAACTGTGATATTAGAAGTCGTGATAACGCAGTAGTAGCGTGGTCGCTACAGGCGCGAAATGCCCGGCGTTCGAGCCCCACTGGAGCCGTTACGAGTGTGCCCTTAGGCAAGGCATTTAAATTTCATGTTGTTTTTCTCTCTCCCTCGTGGCGATGGATTCCATCAGGAACGAGGTCTCGAGAGTGATTAATATAAGTTGTAAGAACTTGCTTCGCAATCGAGCTAAAATAAATGTGTATAAACTAAGGCAATAGCTTTTTGCTCTAGCGCTCGTCTGATGCCCCATACCAAGTATCATAAAAATTTACCGAATTATTACAAACGAACAAATCGCGAACAGTCTGTTCCGTAAGTCGGTGCGCAGCACGGTATGTTTTAAAAGCATTATAGGATGACGATGATGGATGGGTAAAAATATAGTTTCACATTTATCGTTGTGGTCGCCTCATTAATTAGTTGCAAATCCACGTTACTACTGTAGTAGTAGTATGATTAGTACGAATCATTATTCAGTAGTTCACACACTGAGTGTGTTCTATCGGCAAGAAAGCATAGCAATCGTCCAATAGTACAACGCTACTCAAACTCTAATGAGATACATCGGTAAGGTACTGCACCTGAATACTCCCTAAAAGTATGTAGATCATCTGAAGTGGTTTCCTCTGTTTTTATCGTTGTTTCCTTTGCACAACACGCTATCAATTTGCATGCACGTTCTCATCTTATAATTATTATGTTACTATATCTCGACAGATATCCTACAGTATAATGGGTACTTATGTGTACATTTGTTTTATCAATTAACTAACATGATTTGTATAAAATCACATTTATCATAACGCAACATCTGGTTAGGGAAAAACAGTAAAATCAAAGGATTCCAACAGAATGGACCGCTATGCATTTCGCGATAAATCAGACTTTATCTGCCAAGGGAGGTAATAAAAAAAGCCAGCGAGGTCCCTCATTCTAACACAGGCTCGGCATTTTGTATACGCAAAGAAGGAATTCAATAGGGTTTTCAGTTTTATGACGTCATGTGTGCCAATAAATAACTGAAATACAAATATTAGTTCTTTTAATTAAATATACCATTTCCAGTAGAGTGATTAGTCGTGGTAGTCATGTGGAAGTCGTGGTAGTCATGTGGAAGTCGTGGTAGTCATGTGGAAGTCGTGGTAGTCATGTGGAAGTCGTGGTAGCGCGTTCGCATCAGGTGCAAAAGGCCCGGACCAAGTTGGACCCGTTACGATTGTGCCCGTAGGCAAGGCATTTAAATTCCACATTGCTTCTTCTCTCTCACTCATGGCGATGTATTCCATCAGCAATGAGGTATCGAGAACGAGTAATATAATGCTATAAAAACTCGTTTGGCAATCGAGCTAAAATTAATTTGTATAAACCCGGGTTTCACCACTGAGAAGTGTATGTATGTTCCTTTAATGTCAAACACCTCTCGGGGACTTAGACATGTTTTCCTGGGCAGGCGTAGCCGACCTAAGCGATTAACCAGTACTAAGCAATGTGTGTGAGGTGCCTTGCTCAATGATACTACATACGTGGCCTGACCGAGTATCGAACCCGGGACCATTTGATTCCAAATCCCAAAGTGAGCGTGCTAAATGCCAAATATCAAAATGCCGAAGATTAAAGCGACACAGTATCGTAGAAAATAAATCTATTTTAAAATTTGGAATAACGTACGGTAATAATACTACCACACACTTCCCCATTATAATTTGAATGATTAATTTTAGTCAATATATCCAATATGCTTTGAATATATAACTAACTGAAAGTGAAAGTAAGACTTTCATGAATCTGCTTACAACGCCCTGTGCACATTCGGAAGGCGTCGCTCTCTATCGGCTATCATAACAAGCATCTCAGACAGCTGTTTCAACATCCGTTGTTGCGTCACACGAATGCGCATTAAGCAGCGTTCACATAAGTTGGCTGATAAGCAAATCGCGTACACGACGGCGCTATATTTATTTGATCTGTTTTCGTTTCTGTGCGACTGTTTGGATTTTTTTTAACACAGTCATTGGAAATTATATTCTTTAAATATTTGATATTTTTTAATATTTCCGATATAGTGTTGCTTTAAGCATAACAGAAGTAACTGACTGAATTCAACAGTACAATGTTACTCAAATAAGATCTAATGTATTTAGCCTATTTATCCTTATTTATTGCCTTTCACCCTTTATAACCCGTACTTTACATGCAGCAACCATACGGCGACACGAACATTAAACCACGGTTTTATTTTATGATCAAAAGATAAATGAACCGATGACATTTAATCTGCAAGCATTTCTGTGTTATCTGCCATCCCATCATGTACAAGTATTGTAATTTAAAGCGACACTGTATCGGAATAAATGATTGGTTACAAGTACAAGACATTTAAAGAATATAATTTGCAATTATTATGTGTTTTAAAAAAATTCCACAACATTCGCACAGAAACGAACAAAATCATATAAATATAGTACTGTCTCTTATACGCGAATTGTGATAAACAACCGGATGTGAACAATGTTTAATGCACATGCGTTACGAACAGATTCGAGAAAGTCGTATATTTTCACTTTCAGTTTCTTATGTTCAAATGCCAAAAAAAATGTTACTGTTTACTGACTGAACATAATTATTAAACTTTTAATGGAAGAATGTGTAGGCGTAAAACTTCAAATTTAATAGTTTTATTCCATACGACATTGTGTCGCTTTAAAGCTGTGTCATAAAACGGCGTCATCTTTAACTGCAATCAAGTATTAAATTGAATTACACATCAATGAATGTACTTATTCCATATTACCCTAGTCCCGCTGACCTAGTCAAGATTTGGTTTCTTCTACGATATCCCCTTGTCTTACAACAGTATCGGAACGACCGTTGAGAGTAGAGACGATAACGATATGTGCGATACAGAACCGGGACTACTCTTAACCATAGCCCATCATACCGCACCCGAAACAACAGTATCGGAACGACCGTTGAGAGTAGAGACGATAACGATATGTGCGATACAGAACCGGGACTACTCTTAACCATAGCCCATCATACCGCACCCGAAACAACAGACATGTATCCAGGCAGACTCAAGTACGCCAATGAGTACAATTCGTCAACAAATGTGAACAAATTAAAAGTCCCAGCTATATAATCAAACCTCTACGTAATATAAAAGTAACATGAAAATCTCCATAGAAACGCGGAATTACAGCATCAGAACGCACCATTTCTCTATTATTTGTTCAAAACATAGGGGGCGGGGGCACCCCCCCCCCCCAAACCTCAACACATACCCCCGACTCGCTGCCGTTTCGCAGCTCCGTTGTTCAAGATTGGCGTACAGTTGAAACCCGGTGAGGTACGCCCCTGCGAATCGTATTTACAGTGAATAGTAGATACACTGAAACACGACAATATTGATTGTAACAATGAGAGACATCTCTAATTTTCTATTACCTCCTTTGGCAGATAAAGTCTGATTTATTCCAAAATGTGAATAGGTCCTTTTAGTTAGAATCCTTTGTTTTTACTGTTATTCCCTAACCAGATGTTGCGGTATGATACATGTGATTTTATCAAAATCGTGTTAATTAACTGATAACATTCTTTTACAAATAAGTACCCATGGCATATACTGTAGGAGATCTGTCGAGATATTTATTCATTTAATAATCATTAGAAGCGCTAGTGGAATACAATTGCTAGCATGTTGTACAAAAGAAACAACGATAAAAACAGAGTAAAATCCTTAATATGACCTACATACCTCATGTGAAGCTATAGTGGAATAAAATGCTAGCATGTTGTGCAAAAGAAACAACGATAAAAACAGAGGAAAACACTTAATATGACCTACCTACTTTTAGAGAGTATTCAGGGGCAGTAACTGTCCGATGTTATTGCAACTTACAAGGAATTCAGACAACAATACACTAATGGCATAAAGCAGCAATAGAGTCGCGGAATACTAAGACAATAAAACACTTTAGGCTAAACGATGCTATATTCACTCTGTAAAACTCCGTGTTAAATATCAAACTGTATTATAGATTTCGTGCATGTCTGCTTCTAGATAATGATTTCGGAAAATTCACTCAGATTCTACGATATTTTCTCTTCGGCATTTCCGGTGCATATTCGAATGATGGCTATGCCAGATTTGTAAAGATCTATAATAATCGCCTATAGGTCTTAAGTACCTTGTGTAGGATGGACACTATTCCAGGATGTGTGTGTGTGTTTTACGTTTATTTATCGTTGCTACAGTTGCCCATACGAGCGACGTCTCCTGAAGATATTAGTCATTTTAGATGCTTGGATGATAGTGCAATGATACAGACAGAGACCCGTTCCAGAGTCTCATCTGGTTCTATTACGTGCACGGTGTAAAGCACCGACACGAGACCTCGGTTTAACGTCTCATCTGAAACCACTGTTCATTTAATTAGGGTCGGACGGTGGATCGAACCTGCGATCCCATACGATCCCTGGATTACCAGTCCAACGTGTTAACCACTGGACTACAGGTGACAGGGGAGGGCAGCAATTTAACTGAATTACATTACATTTTGTGCATCCTTTCTGTACAGTTTAAAATAAGTAGCACTCAAAACAATCACAATTATTGTGGCTCTACAAATGTACAAATGAACTTGTTTACCGTTGTTTGTGTGATCTAAATATTAGTTGGGAAGAGTGGTCTATAGAGGTGTAGGCCAATTTCTATAAAGGTGTATCCATTGTAGGCTGTATGTGCATATATGCTCACTGTTATAATAGAGCAGATTCTACTCAGACGGATCTGAAATCCAGTGGTAACTGGTAATCCAGGGATCGCAGGTTCGATCCCCCGTCTGACCCTAATACAATTAACAATCTTTCAGATGGGACTTTAAACCGAGGTCTCGTGTCGGTGCTTTACACCGTGCACATTAAGGAACCAGAGGAGACTAAGGAATGGGTCTCTCTCTGTATCATTGCACTATCCTCCAAACATCTAAAATGACTAATCTCTTCAGAAGGCGTCGCTCATATGGGCAATCGGTAGCGACGATAAATAAACGTAAAAACACACACTCTCCCACGAAATGAAATCGTCGTAGAAAACAGTACAGACACACAAGTTTGAGCACACAACATAGCATCGGCATTGGGAACGTGATAGCACGGTTTTTATCTAGTCTATAGTTAAATGTGTCCTATCTATAGTGTATGTAGTCCAAATAATTAACGCATACGATCTCGATAAACATAATTACAGGGATGGGGGTCTACTGTATGCCTACTTCTAGATCAGTTATCAATATTAAACATCGGATATAAAATTAGTAAAACCCATAATCTGAATTAAGTATGCTATTATCTGCCGTACATAACTTTTCCAAGACGTTTCCGGGACAAACATAATTTAGAGCATGTCCTGATGCATATTGCATTTAAACTCAGCTGTATGTCTACTATGTATCTTATTGACAGGTAGAGCTACTTAGAACTAATTTAAAAATAAAGTAGGATAACTCTTACCTGTCTCCATAGTAATTCCGGGATATTATTAGCAACAAGGGGAGTAACTATCAGATGACCGACTGGAATAATAATCCCCAAAATGGCGGCGACGTATGTCCGTATTGGCATCATTGAATAAATCACAAACACAATGAACATGATTTGCCATACTCCATTTATAGGGGTATAAAGGGGCCGAGGCTTTGTATCGTATACTGATCCAAAATCAAACGGCAATGAGAACACGACAAACCCGAGCTGGAATATCACAATTATCGAGCAAACTATACCTAAATGTGATTCCTTCATAAACCTTGTGTTCGCAAACACAAACAATAAAACGAAAATTGTAAATTGCCCACTCATATAAATTCCAGGTACGCTTATATTTTGCACATAGTAGAAGTTGAGAACCAGCATACATCCACACAGAAGGCACATTAAGCTGAGCAGACGACACATAGACGACTGCTGTAGCTTGAACACGTACCGCCGGTACAACCTCTCCAGCTCCCCACTCTCGAACTCATACCGGCTAAACATGCGTTTCAGCTGCCGTGTCCTCATACGCTGTCGTATCATAGGAGTCGTCTCCATTTTAAACGTTTTCTTTTGAATATTCCTTATATTGCAAGCTTCATTTAAATAGATTCAGTATCCTTCAATTATATAAAGACTATATCCTTGTTATACCTCGCTCACACACGTGTTAAACAAACTTTCCTACGCGGCGACATTCACAAATGGACAGTAAACATCGTTTTTTTCTAATAAAATACATCCAAGTTTCTATATTTCTTGTTAACCATTTATTTTAACGCACGCATGAATAGGCTAAACAAAGAATATTTTGTGGCGATTTATACGGCAGTATCTTTAACGTACAATTGTAATTTTCTTCGACTGAGTTTTACGACCTAGGCCGACTGTGTTTATATGCCCTTTGTAGCTAAGCATAGAGACTACAAGCCAGGTAAGCTTGCATACTTCATTTCTCCTCTATGTATCTCACGTACAGTCGAATGTAGCTCTCTACCTGTGTATGCAGTGAGTAATTCAGAGAAACTCGTCCGTTCATCGAACACATGTATGGAACATTTAACTTGAAATCTAAACGTTGGTACATATATTACGTATTACGTACTCCAGTATTTCACACGTTTCTCACCGAGGCAAGTATTAGTTATCCAGTAACGTCTACATCACTCATCCTATTGAATTCCTGTGCGGCTTGTATACACACATTCCAAATTGTAACATCCGAATTGCTGAGGATAGTTGCTAACACAGTCATATAGCTTGATACAGTTCGTAAAATTTCACCCACAATGAAATATAAGAGTTCACTTTCATCCGCGGTATTAGTACTTTATCCGCGGTATTAGTAGCGTACTTAATTTTCATCCGCGATATTAATCTGTACACTAACCTGTATAAAAGGTTCAAACTATATAACATTAAGATTGCACAGTAAATTTTATAACTTCCTTCAGTGACTCATCAAGCATGAGTCTTATGTAAAAGATGAAGCCCTGTAAATTTCGTTCACATAATTTGTGACGAAATAAGGGACGTGAACACATTTAGTAATATGTTTCAGGTAATCTCTAAGCATTCAATTCCTCGGACAAATCCAGTATACCTACTAGTACCTGTATTCTTTCCTTAATAACTAATAATGTACACGGCTGTGCATCTACTCTATCTATGTTTTTTTTCTTTCATTAATAATAATTCCCTCGGCTGCGGCTTCTTCTATCACAAGAACTTTTTTTTCGAGCATTAAACGGCATGTTAGCATCTGACAGCATAGGCAGCGCTAATCAACCTTAGAATCCCACAGCGCTAGTTTCCAGATAATATCCGAGTCTACAAACATGTTCATTTTGCCGATATTATGCCTGTCTGTACGCTATACAAGAGGGTAAGCCGGGCTAAATATCGTTTGTTTGTATAGTACGTTAATTCATACACATTTCCTACATTTAGGGTTGCCAACGTCAAATATCTCCCTTATGCATAGTCACTTTTTAAAAAAATAATGGACGATAAACATCCACGCACATAGACTGCGGTAGAAGCTACAACGCGTTCCAATTCTCTGAATTGTTGCACATGTACATCCAAAGGATTCTGTTGAATTGATATTCAGATTAAATTATTCCATGTTTCCTGTACGGTTCATGTTTTCTGTGTTGTCTTACAGAGAAAATAACAGGCTCATGTGATCATTTACATTCTAGTCTTCCATGCACACACGAAGAATATTTTAATTCTTGTCTTTGGTAATCTGTGGTATTATTCTGGAGTTGTCTGGGAAAACCGGATGCTAATCTCACCTTCACGGCGTGTTAATCTCACGTATAGACGTTATCCGGAAGTGAGCTCGTTGTAAGTGAGAAAGCTTTACATCAGATCCCTGCAAGTAAAAACAGCTATTTATGAATTTGTTCATAATTTTACACGATAGACGATAGCATGCAGATCAGCCTCAGATTATCAGTTATACACACCAAGACCAAATTGTGAATTATTTCGTTTTACATTTGAATTTTCAGGATCATCTATTTGGAATGCATTGCCTCACTCAGTTCAAAATGCTCCAACTATCCAACAATTCAAAATTCTCTACTTAAGGTGGAACTATAACAATTCAAACTAATCGCGTACTTCTACTGTTATTATAAAGGTGTATTGCCATTGCTATATTTATTAGAATCGGAAAATTGCTGTCCTTAAGTTGATTTCATACATATTTTGAAGATACCACTACAAGTCAAATCTGCACATTGTTAGATAGATCTAGTATCATTAATTGTCTCATTCCCATTTTCTACTCTGCTAGCCAATTCCATATATCATCATATTCCATTACATATTAAATATAGTTTCTCTATTTTTCAGCTTTTACATTACTATATTATTCCAATGTGCAGTTCTCACTTATAGTGCTATCTTTTGATTGCATTTGATTGTATATATGTTGAGGGCCTCATGGTAGATTAACTTTTGTTAAATGAGTACTCTCGTTAAATAAAGTCTTTATTATTATTATTATTATTATTAGTATGCACAAATATTTCTTCCCAGAAAATGTAAAACAATACTTTAGCCGCACACCGTAGTACTATTTCTCGTATAGTATCATCGGCACATGAGTGTGCTTTAAAACGGTTGCTTAGAATGTGACGCACACTGAGATATTCTAGGAACGGTTGATATCTTAAATCAGAATAAAGTGAGCATTCAATAATAAAATGATATTCGTCCTCTAACTTGTTTCACATATTACATGTCCTTTCATTGAGAGGTGTACTTTGTGGTTTTTCCATCTACCACATCAAATTTCTAATCTATGCGACGACATTCGTAAATTTGATATTTTTTTAACATTTGTTAACGCGAGATATGGTTGAAAATTAAAACTCGCAATCGATCGCTAAACAATGCTCTTGATGAATTATCTAAGCTAGCATGTAACTCTTGTACATAGTGTTCTTTAATACGTTACTGCACAATATAAAGGCATATACAGTCAAACCTGTGTTAGTGGTCACCTCTATTAAGCAGCCAACCTGTATTAAGCAGCCAGTTTCCAGATTCCCAATATGTTGTTTTATCATATATTTGATCTCTATTAAGCAGCCACCTGTGCTAAGCAGCCATTTTCTCTGACTCCCTTGGCTGGCTGCTTAAGACAGGTTTGACTGTATTCACATACCTCATGAAGGGATATTTGTGTAGTCACCATGACACTTCATCTCTGTGTATAGCAATTGTATACATTTTCCCGGGCGGGGATACCATGCCACCAAACCCCTCCGGCGGCCCCCAGACCCCTCCAGCGCCACCGTATCGGTGCTCAATTTGTTAGTTGTGCCAACAAATTCAAAATGGCAAGCTACGCTACAGCTTTACTGATATTTATTTGCCAAATGGCAAGCTACGCTACAGGTTTACTGATATTTATTTGCCAAATGGCAAGCTACGCTACAGGTTTACTGATATTTATTTGCCAAATGACCAATAACTTTGTTAATGACGATTTGCGATATGGGTAATCTAGGACAAATCTGCGCGTGAATTATGGTTTGTTTTATTTGAGGAAAAAAACATAAATTAAATTATAAAGACATTTGACAAACATCGTTACTTCAAACTCTCTTATGGTGAATGTTGTTTAGCCAGCAACACTCTAGACTGGTCTATTAACAGATAGCACTTTGGAACACTCAACGACATTAAAGTCGTATCGCGTAATAAGTTTCTTTGTTTGTGTAGGCACGGACGGGCGCCCGGCTAGAACCACCAACCTTACGCAAGCCAGCTGGACAGTTACCTTAACTACTCGGCCACGGACGGAGGCCCTTTAATAGAGGTTCTGGTGTCAACTTATATAAGCGACATATAGGTTCAGATATCAACTTATATAAGCCACACATAGGTTCAGATATCAACATATATAAGCCACATATAGGTTCAGATATCAACTTATATAAGCCACACAGAGGTTCAGATATCACCTTATATAAGCCACATAGAGGTTCAGATATCAACTTATATAAGCCACATAGAGGTTCAGATATCAACTTATTTAAGCGACATAGAGGTTCAGATATCAACTTATATAAGCGACATAGAGGTTCAGATATCAACTTATATAAGCCACATAGAGATTCAGATATCAACTTATATAAGCCACATAGAGATTCAGATATCAACTTAAATAAGTGCGTTGATTTGATTTTCGCTTTACTGATATCAACTTGCAAGATCCAAAAGTGTTAAGACCAACAGACTGCAACCCAGACTAGATTAAATATACCATCTCGCAGCACCCAGACGTGATTACATATACTATCTCGCAGCAGAGAGAGAGAGGGAGAGTTTCGCTTGCCAGAATATTTAATAATAACGATACGGTCCTATCTGCTCATGCTGTGATTTGTTATTTGTCTTAATTGTTTTAGAGCAGCATCTATGCTTGTTTTGTACCATTATTTCTTCTCTACAAGACATGTAGCTCGATGTATGTCTATGCAGGGACTCTGATTGGTCAGCAAATGATCGGATGGCCGTCCGATTAGCGCAGTGGTTAGCGCGCTCGCTTCTCACCAATGCAACACGGGTTCGATACTCGGACCGGGAAGTATGTGAGATGGTACGGGGGTCACTAGATCAGACAGGTGGATTTTCTCCGGGTACTCCGGTTTCCCCCACACGAAACATTTACGCGTTTTCATCCGCGCCAACGAGAGTGATTAATATAAGTTGTTAAAACTTGCTTCGCAATCGTTGTAGAATAAATAAAGTTTACAGTACATGAGACTGCGAATCAAGGGATCGCAGGTTCGATCCCCGATCCTGACCATAATAATATCAACAGTCTTTCAGATGGGACAATAAATCGAAGTGGTATGTATCGGTGCTATACAAGAACAAGAGATCATTGTAAAATAAATAAAGTTTAAACTAAATGATCGGAATATAGCTGATATATTGTCATCTGCCTGGAAGTAGTCGTTAAAGCGACACTACATCAGTGAAAACGCAAATTTTTACAGAATGTAATTTCCTATTATATGTTATAATTTTTTCCAAATATTTGCCTCAAAAACTGAGTATTTCAACTAATAAACAAACGTCGTATACGCGGTTTGTTTACATAACAAAATAATGTAAACAGGGTCGACATGCATGCATAATACAACCTGTGTTTCCCGAATAACAGATGTAAGGATCAGATTTACCGTTATATCTCACATGTGTGCCTATGCATATTTATTTGTAGACTAATCTTAGTTAAATTTATTATCTCTAAGCGACACTATTTAGCGTTTAGTATTGACTATATACAATGACACAGATATGTCAATTCAGGAGCGTGGATGACCTGTATATGAAATCCTACATTCACCTTTGAAACCTTGTAGACCACACACACACTGTTTATTGATTCAATGTTAGTGTTCGAATGTATTCGGAAGAATTTGTAGTAGCAATACATTGTTTGGCTTTTTGCGATGTAATGTCGCTTTAAGTCACATTCACCAGTATATTTTATTCGCATTAATAGCAATGATATGAAGTCGTGATAGCGTAGTGGTAGAACGTTCGCTCCAGGTACGAAATGTCCGGAGTTCGATAGCAGCTGGAGCCGTTACGATTCTGCCCTTAGGCAAGGCATTTAATTTTCACGTTGCCTCTTCTCTCTCCCTCGTGGCGATGGATTCCATCAGGAATGAGGTCTCGAGAGTGATTAATATAAGTTGTAAGAACTTGTTTCACAATCGAGTTAAAATAAATTTGTATAAACTAACAATGATATGTGTTAATCTCTAATGTATAAACGTTATTAATTTAACAACGATTGCGAAACAAGCTTTAACAATTTATATTAACCACTCCGTACCGTCCCGGAAGCGATATACTAACAACCGGGCTAATCGGACAACCTTTGTGTTATGCATTTGTGTTGCTTATAGTCAGAGCTAATATATCTCTCTGTTATTAATTTGTTTCAAAAAAGTTAGGGTTAGAGCCAATAACTCACGGTTCTGGATTATGTAGATCAAAAACAATCCGCCATTTAATTTAATCGAACGTTAGTTAGCGTGCCTTTCTGGTGCAGGCTGTTTTCTAATATTGGCAATACTTGCAGTCCATGCCATTTGAACTCCACTTATTGGCGGAGGAAGACCCCGTGTGCCACCTTCCCAACAGTATTTCAGTCACAGGACGGCACCAGGGTAGAACTACTGACCTTCCACGTGCCAGCTGGATAGAAGATATCCTCACATGAAGAATTCGACACCTCGAATGGGGTTTGAACCTACAGCGGTGAGAGACAGTGATTGGAAGTCAATGGCATTAACCACTCGGTAACGGAGGCCGCGCCCAAACCATGTGTAGTATGCATGTCATTCGACATCTCGAATGGGGTTCGAGCCTACAGCGGTGAGAGGACAGTGATTGGAAGTCAATGACCTTAACCACTCGGTAACGGAGGCCCCGCCCAAACCATTTGTATCATGCATGTATTTATATCACAGTATGTATATTATATATTTCGGGTTTTACGCCTGCATCAGCACCATTTGCGGGCTATATCGCCGGCGGGCAGTTTACCTAACAACACATTTCCTGTGCAGGCTCCAGCGGTTAACCAGTACTTGGGTGCACCAACCTCCGTCAGAAACTGCCAACTGTTTCATATAAATGAGACACGGCCTGAGCGGGGCTCGAACCCGTGACCATCAGATATGATGGGTTACAGTGGTATACAAGTCAGCGACCTTAACCACTCGACAACAGAGGCGGACTGGGTCTGTATATTAATAACATGTATTGATGCAATATAATAATATTGATATAAGCTAGTAGAAGTCATACTGTTTATATTTACTTTTAGCTGATTTCATACTTATTTTCAAGATAACCCTAAAAAGTCATATATTGATTTATTGTCATTAATTATCTCATTCCCCTTTTCTACACTACTAGACAAGTCCATATATCATCATATTCTCTCCTATACTGGAGGATAATAAAGAATCTATATGTCTATCTATATATCTATCTACTTTTCAGCTTTAACATTACTATATAGTATGCATACATTTGTATATATGTATATCGTATTATTATTTATTTATTATTATTTATTTATTTATTTATTTATTTATTTATTTATTATTATTATTATTATTATTATTATTATAGCTTATGGCTAATTTGTAACGTTTGGTTGGTGAACCTTTGCGGTTGCGCTATTTCGTGGGTTAAGATTGCACATGTGCGCGTTATGCGTATGCATAAAATACACATGCGTTTTCAGTCTTTCCTACTGACAGTGTGGGCTCCCCCGTCCGATTTATATGAGCGATTCACTTTTCCGTCCAGGTATTCGCAATTGGACAGATGGGTGTGTGTTTTCACGTTTATTTATCGTCGCTACCGGTTGGCCATATGAGCGACTCCTCCTGAAGAGATTCGTCAATTTAGATGTTGGCGGATAGTGTATGATACAGAGAGAGACCCATTCCAGAGTCTCCTCTGGTTCTTTTACGTGCACGGTGTAATGCACCGACACGAGACCTCGGTTTAACGTCCCATCTGAAAAACTGTTAATTGTATTAGGGTCAGACGGGGGATCGAACCTGCGATCCATGGATTACCAGTCCAGCGAGTTACCACTGGACTACAGATCCGTCTGTTCGCAATTGGACATATGGAATCAACACACTGTCATGGTTGTCCAGTGTTGTCGCATTCGCATATCCTATACCGTGCATAGGTAAATCTTAGGTAAGTCCATATACAAATTGAATCGATCCGGAGACACAATAAACCCATACCCCAGTACCGTAGCCAGAGGCACATTTCAACCGAGACAATATAGGGGGTCCGGGAGCATGTTCCCCCTTACAATTGTTGGGATATAGAAGAGAGTTCCTGCGTGTTCTGATTTAATGAGTTTATATGTATACGTATGTACTGACCTTTCAGCTCTCTAGCAGTCAACATTTTATACAGCAAAGGGATATTTTTGGCATTTTATTTATTTAATTATTTTTTTGGCTAGAAATGTTAACCGAAGCAACTTCCTCGGTGTTCCTCAGTGTGGCTACGGACCTGTACCCACACAACAGTTTGTACAGGTACTGTTTATTATTTACCACCCAATAAATACGACAGACATGTAATCGTAAGCGTGCTATATAATTAGATATTATAATTAACTAAGACCAATGATCTAAACAACACAACAACTATTGATCTCATAATTGCTAAATAATAAAGATTAGCTGTTATTACGTGGCAGCGGCTTGCGTTTCCCGCGGTTTCTCCGTAATGTGCCCCGATGGGCGTCTGCTAATATTCTCTGTATGTAAGTGTTTCTGCCAACTGACTGACCAATACACAAACTATATCGCAGCAGTCTCACATTCCTGGGTTCTATTCGATAGAGACCGCAGATCCCCGATAGTTCATACTAACATCGAACATGTCCGATATGTTTCAATATAATATTACGCAATATGATTATTCTTCATATAAAAACAAACATCTAGTTACATTCTAATAATCCAATCAGAACGCTCGTTTCAACGCGAACTGCGCCGCTTGAGAAATTTTCAAAACAAATTGAAAAATTCTACGAAATCTCTTTTTGACGTACATGTTTGCCGAATAAACCTACACGTTAGTGGAAACAAATGTTATTGATAATGTTATTCACAGTTAAAACTCTCCCGTCGAAGATTTTTTGTTGTTGCTGACAGAACCCATGTCCTGTATGGAAATGTGACGTGCTATGGCCAATGTCTGTGGTAATTGTTTGCAAAGTATACATGCATGCAGCTTAAAGTTGTGTTTTATTTGAAGAACAATATAAAGACTCGGGATAGGCGTTATATTTGGACAGATTTGTACAAAATTGTTTCAGATAGGGCCATTTTACTGATCGATGCGAAATCTGACATCCCACAGAGTAGAATCCCTGTACTTAAATATATATACTAGTACCCTCAAACGTGCCGAATCCCTGTGGTTAGAATCGAAATAATAAGTACCAACCGTGGTATATCGCAGAATAACCTTCGTGTGTCGTTCTTATGCGTAGAAATATATCACGAAGGCCGAATTTCTACGCATAAGAACTTCAAACTCGGGTTATTCTGCGATATACCACGGTTGATACTTATTATTTCTTAAATAGTCTTATGTATATGGTTGCGTTTCTATTGTGTTTGAGTATATGTCGTAAATATTACGCAATACTATGTAAAGAGTCTTATCATATTACTATATGTACGAACATTATTGCCAGAACGATGCACACTATATAGGTCCCCTAGCAGAGGTTTCATAGAATTGGAAGATATATAGATACAAAGCTATGTACTTAGTAGATCGAGTTCTGAAACTCTATGAAAGAGAGAATCTTCGGCTCCAGTAGGCCAATATGACCCATGTCATACAACAATTTATATACTACAACAACAACAACAACAACGACAACGACGACGACAACGACAACGACAACAAAAACAACGACAACGACGACAACAACGACGACAACAACGACGACAACAATGACAACGACGACAACGACAACAACGACGACAACGACAACAACAACAACAACAACAACAACGACAACGACGACAACAAAAACAACAACAACAACATTTATTTAGCAAATCGACATAATACATGCCTTTGGCTAATGAACAGTATAATCTTATATCTTATTTCCTATGAAACTTTTACTGGTTACTGTTAACATGTTTCATTATGCTATTTCATGTTTTACTGGTTACTGTTTACATGCTTCATTATGCTATTTCATGTTTTACTGGTTACTGTTAACATGTTTCATTATGCTATTTCATGTTTTACTGGTTACTGTTTACATGCTTCATTATGCTAGTTCATGTTTTACTGGTTACTGTTTACATGTTTCATTTTGCTATTTCATGTTTTACTGGTTACTGTTTACATCTTTCATTATGCTAGTTCATGTTTTACTGGTTACTGTTTACATCTTTCATTATGCTAGTTCATGTTTTACTGGTTACTGTTAACATGTTTCATTATGCTATTTCATGTTTTACTGGTTACTGTTAACATGTTTCATTATGCTATTTCATGTTTTACTGGTTACTGTTAACATGTTTCATTATGCTATTTCATGTTTTACTGGTTACTGTTAACATGTTTCATTATGCTATTTCATGTTTTACTGGTTACTGTTAACATGTTTCATTATGCTATTTCATGTTTTACTGGTTACTGTTAACATGTTTCATTATGCTATTTCATGTTTTACTGGTTACTGTTAACATGTTTCATTATGCTATTTCATGTTTTACTGGTTACTGTTAACATGTTTCATTATGCTATTTCATGTTTTACTGGTTACTGTTAACATGTTTCATTATGCTATTTCATGTTTTACTGGTTACTGTTAACATGTTTCATTATGCTATTTCATGTTTTACTGGTTACTGTTAACATGTTTCATTATGCTATTTCATGTTTTACTGGTTACTGTTAACATGTTTCATTATGCTATTTCATGTTTTACTGGTTACTGTTTACATGTTTCATTATGCTATTTCATGTTTTACTGGTTACTGTTAACATGTTTCATTACGCTATTTCATGTTTTACTGGTTACTGTTAACATGTTTCATTATGCTATTTCATGTTTTACTGGTTACTGTTTACATGTTTCATTATGCTATTTCATGTTCAAATGAGTTCTCTCGTTAAATCAAACATCGATAGCTTAGCTCTAATGTAGTGCATATTGTCTTTAATCCAATATTGTATATTACCCATTTCCTAAAAACGAAATGCAGTCATGTTGTTACTGTAATATGTGACCTGATTATAATAAAAGCTGTTGTTGTTGTTGTTGTTGTTGTTGTTGTTGTTGTTTAATCCAGACATTGTGGAAGTCGTTATAGCGCTGTGGTAGCGCGTTCGCTTCAGATGCGAAAGGCCCATTGTTCGAGCCCCGTTGGAGCCGTTACGAGTGTATCCTTATGCAAGGCATTTTATATTAAATTACACATCGCCTCTTCTACTTCTCTCGCCCTCGTGGCGATGGATTCCATCATGAATGAGGTCTCGGGAGTGATTAATATAAGTTGTAACAACTTGTTTCGCAATCGAGCTAAGACAAATTTGTATAAACTGTCATCTCACAAATTCGTATGCTTAATTCATTAATATCAGCTGATTGTTCAGCTACATACAATATGTGATAAAGGGTCGGATCAAATGATTTCCAATCAATGATGCCAGACGCTTACAATATCACGAGTTATACCTAATAGCATTAATTTATAATCTCAGTTCAGTCTTGCAGAAAAATTCGATTTGGAATCACAATGGAAACAAGTTTGATCCAATGAAAGACCTATTGTATGCACCTTGATTTGATTACATGAATAAAATAATATTGATTTTTGGATACGTTTACATATATTATACAGTTATAATTGTCACAGGAGCAATATACGACGGGTCATTGGTCAAGTGATCTGTAGTCCAGTGGTAACACGCTGGACTGGTAATCCAGGGATCGAACCCCCGTCTGACCCTAATAAAATTAACAGTCTTTCAGATGGGACGTTAAATCGAGGTCTCGTGTCGGTGCTTTACACCGTGCACGTAAGCGAACCAGAGGAGACTCTGGAATGGGTCTCTGTCTGTATCATGCACTACCCTCCAAAATCTAAAATGACTAATATCTTCAGGAGGCCTCGCTCATATTGGCAACCGGTAGCGACGATAAATAAACGTAAAAACACACCCAAGTGATTAGTACATGATACTAAATGGGCTGTCCGATTAGCGCAGTGGTTAGCACGCTCGCCTCTCACCAATACAACCCGGGTTCGATCCTCGGACCGGGACGTATGTGAGATGGTACGGTGGTCGCCAGATCGGACAGGTGAGTTTTCTCCGGGTGCTCCGGTTTCCTCCCACACGAATGACCACATTTACGCTTTCATCTGCGCCAACGAGAGTGATTAATATAAATTGTTAAAACTTGCTTCGCAATCGTTGTAAAATAAATAATGTGTATAGTATACGAGACTGCGAATCCAGAGATCCCACGCCCTGGCCATATTAATATCAACAGTCTTTGAGGTGAGACAATAAATCGAGGTGGTATCTATCAGTGCTATACATAAACAAGAACCAGAGATACTTGACCCTCCCTCTGGACGTCACACTGAACCAAATTGGTAATTTGAATATTTTTGTCTTACTGGCTATGTCGCATTGTGTAAGCATTTGAAATAATAATCTACAATGTACGTAAATAGGTATTACATACGTAACATCATTCACGCATAGTACCCATCAAAGCCAGCCTAATGCATACGTACTCTGCTCAAACACGAACAATTCACGGCGATAGGACAGTCGGGTAATGATACGGATATCGGAGCTTAGCGTCGGCGCTAAATAAACACATCAACGGGATTAGACTTCAAGTGTTCGTACATCATTGACATCTATCTAGCATGTAGAGCTATCCGCGCTTCTCTGGTCAAACGCTTTCATTGATCCCGACGAAGTGATCATTAGCCGTATAAATACAGTAAACTGACAAGCGTCCATCGCTTCTTGTTATGTTACAGTAGTCAGCTGTTGACGCGTATAAGACGGGGATTAGCTAGCCACTGCGGTATGGTCGATATAAGGACGAGATCTCGTTTGTGATTAATTATATTTTATTCCAGACAACTAAACATGAAATGAAATTTCATATCATGAACACCAGGAATAGTCTATAGACATTTGTTTTACCTCGATTGCGAAACTCGTTGCTACACCATTATTTTAATCGCTCTTGAGACCCCATTCCTGTTGGAATCCATCGCCATGAGGGAGAGAGAAGAGGCAAAGTGGAATGTACGTCTAAGGGCCCAATCACAACGGCTCTACAGCGGGGCGCGAACTCGGGGCCTTTCACACATGAAACGAATGAGCTACTATTGCGCTATCATGGCTTCCACATCAACAGGAATAGTCAGGATGACGTGGTCAGCATGCACATCCGCCAGATTACCGTGAACACGCACGTCATACTCGCTCGACACCCCGATACAATAATCTATTCCACTTAGTTCATGTGCATGACAACGAGAGGTTATATAACATATTTAGCTTAAACTTTATTTATTTATGAAAAGTTGGCAGTTTCTTACGGAGGTTGGTGCACCAGGTACTGTTTAACCGCTGCAGCCTGCCCAGGAAAGGTGTTGTTAGGTAAATAAACTATACTGTGTATGTGTATGTTAATTGGTAGTTGTTTGGTTATAGGAATAGGTTGGCTCGGGAGTGGGGAAGCTGTTTAAATTTGAATATGCTTATAGTTAGGATATTGGGGAAGTTGTTTGGCTAGGAAAAGGCTTGGTTGAGTCTTGTTTATGTTTGGGAAGTTGTTTGGTTTAGAATGTGTTTGTTTAGGAAGTTATTTGACAAGGAAAAGGCTTGGTTGAGTCTGGTTTATGTTTGGGAAGTTGTTTGGTTTAGAATGTGTTTGTTTAGGAAGTTATTTGGCTAGGAAAAGGCTTGGTTGAGTCTTGTTTGTGTTTGGGAAGTTGTTTGGTTTAGAATGTGTTTATTTAGGAAGTTATTTGGCAAGGAAAAGGCTTGGTTGAGTCTTGTTTATGTTTGGGAAGTTGTTTGGTTTAGAATGTGTTTGTTTAGGAAGTTATTTGGCTAGGAAAAGGCTTGGTTGAGTCTTGTTTATGTTTGGGAAGTTGTTTGGTTTAGAATGTGTTTGTTTGTTCAGGAAGTTGTTTGGCTAGGAACAGGCTTGGTTGAGTCTTGTTTATGTTTGGGAAGTTGTTTGGTTTAGAATATGTTTGTTTAGGAAGTTATTTGGCTAGGAAAAAGCATGGTTGAGTCTGGTTTATGTTTGGGAAGTTGTTTGGTTTAGAATATGTTTGTTTAGGAAGTTATTTGGCAAGGAACAGGCTTGGTTGAGTCTTGTTTATGTTTGGGAAGTTGTTTGGTTTAGAATATGTTTGTTTAGGAAGTTATTTGGCTAGGAAAAGGCTTGGTTGAGTCTGGGTTATGTTTGGGAAGTTGTTTGGTTTAGACTGTGTTTGTTTAGGAAGTTATTTGACAAGGAAAAGGCTTGGTTGAGTCTGGTTTATGTTTGGGAAGTTGTTTGGTTTAGAATGTGTTTGTTTAGGAAGTTATTTGGCTAGGAAAAGGCTTGGTTGAGTCTGGTTTATGTTTGGGAAGTTGTTTGGTTTAGAATGTGTTTGTTTAGGAAGTTATTTGGCTAGGAAAAGGCTTGGTTGAGTCTGGGTTATGTTTGGGAAGTTGTTTGGTTTAGAATGTGTTTGTTTAGGAAGTTATTTGACAAGGAAAAGGCTTGGTTGAGTCTGGTTTATGTTTGGGAAGTTGTTTGGTTTAGAATGTGTTTGCTTAGGAAGTTATTTGGCTAGGAAAAGGCTTGGTTGAGTCTGGTTTATGTTTGGGAAGTTGTTTGGTTTAGAATGTGTTTGTTTAGGAAGTTATTTGGCTAGGAAAAGGCTTGGTTGAGTCTGGTTTATGTTTGGGAAGTTGTTTGGTTTAGAATGTGTTTGTTTAGGAAGTTATTTGGCAAGGAAAAGGCTTGGTTGAGTCTGGGTTATGTTTGGGAAGTTGTTTGGTTTAGAATGTGTTTGTTTAGGAAGTTATTTGGCTAGGAAAAGGCTTGGTTGAGTCTGGTTTATGTTTGGGAAGTTGTTTGGTTTAGAATATGTTTGTTTAGGAAGTTATTTGGCTAGGAAAAGGCATGGTTAAGTCTGGTTTATGTTTGGGAAGTTGTTTGGTTTAGAATGTGTTTGTTTAGGAAGTTGTTTGGCTAGGAAAAGGCTTGGTTGAGTCTTGTTTATGTTTGGGAAGTTGTTTGTTTAGAATGTGTTTGTTTGGGAAGTTATTTGGCTAGGAAAAAGCATGGTTGAGTCTTGTTTATGTTTGGGAAGTTGTTTGGTTTAGACTGTGTTTGTTTAGGAAGTTATTTGGCTAGGAAAAAGCATGGTTGAGTCTGGTTTATGTTTGGGAAGTTGTTTGGTTTAGAATATGTTTGTTTAGGAAGTTATTTGGCTAGGAAAAGGCTTGGTTGCGTCTGGTTTATGTTTGGGAAGTTGTTTGGTTTATAATGTGTTTGTTTAGGAAGTTAGTTGACAAGGAAAAGGCTTGGTTGAGTCTGGTTTATGTTTGGGAAGTTGTTTGGTTTAGAATATGTTTGTTTAGGAAGTTATTTGGCTAGGAAAAGGCTTGGTTGAGTCTGGGTTATGTTTGGGAAGTTGTTTGGTTTAGAATGTGTTTGTTTAGGAAGTTGTTTGGGTAGGAAAAGGCTTGGTTGAGTCTGGGTTATGTTTGGGAAGTTGTTTGGTTTAGAATGTGTTTGTTTAGGAAGTTATTTGGCTAGGAAAAGGCTTGGTTGAGTCTTGTTTGTGTTTGGGAAGTTGTTTGGTTTAGAATGTGTTTGTTTAGGACGTTATTTGGCTAGGAAAAGGCTTGGTTGAGTCTTGTTTGTGTTTGGGAAGTTGTTTGGTTTAGAATGTGTTTACAATAATAATAATATAATAATAATAATAAAGGCTTTATTTAACGAGAGAACTCATTTGAACAATTAAGTCATGTTTACCATAAAGGTGTTTGCCACTTTCAAGCAGAAATATAATGCATTAGTGGAATGTATAGCTTACCTTTATTTCCTTTAACAAATAAAAACCTGAACAATACACTCGGTTTTTATCCGCCCATACATTACTTAACATTAATGTATGCTAATACACACTTTATTGTGACGTATGCAGAACATGTCACAATGCTATACGCAACCAAATATATTTACTTCGTTTATTCTACAACGATTGCGAAACAAGCTTTAACAACTTATATAAATCACTCTCGTTAGCGCTGATTAAAACATATACATTTCTTTTATAACGTGTGTGTTTTACGTTTATTTATCGTCGCTACCGGTTACCCAAATGAATGACGTCTCCTGAAGAGATTAGTCATTTTAGATTTTTGGAGGATAGTGCAATGATACAGACAGAGAGCCATTCCAGAATCTCCTCTGGTTCTCTTTACGTGAACGGTGTACAGTACCGACACGAGACCTCGGTTTAAAGTCCCATCTGAAAGACTGATAATTTTATTAGGGTCAGACGGGGGGATCGAACCTGCGATCCTTGGATTACAAGTGCAACATGTTAACCACTGGACTACAGATCCGTCTGTCGATTGCGAAACAAGCTCTAACAACTTATATTAATCACTCTCGTTGGCGCTGATGAAAGCATATACGTTTGTATGTGGCCATTCATGTGGGATGTGGACTCGAGTCCCTGGAGCAAACTCACCTGTCCGACCGAGCCCGGATTGCATTTGTGAGAAGCGGGTGTGTAAAAACCACTGCGCTAACCGGAAAGCATTGTGAGAGATATACTTATATACATCGGTTCGGATGTGAGGTGGAGATGGGGCCATGGTGGATTAAAGCTACGTAAAATATGGTAATTAGGTATAAAAAATACATTGCTTTTGCAGACAGCATAGAGCCAGATCAGATGGCACATTCTGCTCTACGCTGTTTGCTATTTGGATAGTGGAGCTAAACCACTTGTCTGAATAGCAAACAACATAGATCCTGATCAGACGCAGCGTAACATCGCATGTGACCTATGTTGTTTGCACATTCCGTCCAATTTATTCGACAGGTTAAGGGATATTCCAGCTTAATATGTTAAAATAGGTTCATAACATACGTTTCCTTGAATGTTTTTCATCTTAAAACATGGCTTGGAATCCCGAGTAAAAATGTTGTGGATGAAACTGTCTATTTATCAAAAGAGCATATTAACATCTATAGCAAATATTTACTCGTTAATATAATTTCGACAACGCATCTGGAATGTTCTCTGAAATAGAAGCTTTACATTCAACAATCTAGTAAATGTTGATCTCCCGGGAAACAAATACAAACTCCAGTTATGTTTTTTGTTTTTCATACTGAATTAGGAATTATCTTTAGATGAATTGAAGTTCATATACATTTCTTTTATTTGCATCAAATATAGTGTTTGTTTTACTGTTTTGTATATAACTGGTATATATGAGTTTGTGCCGCGTTGTATATATTGTAAATGTTTTATTCCCTCCTATGGACATAATAGGTGTGGTGTGGTGTGGTATGGTGTGGTGTGGTGTGGTGTGGTATGGTACGGTGTGGTATGGTGTTGGTACGGTGTGATATGGTATGGTGTGGTATGGTATGGTACGGTACGGTACGGCACGGTACGGTACGGTACGGTATGGTATGGTATGATATGGTGTGGTGTGGTATGGTATGGTATGGTATGGTATGGTATGGTATGGTGTGGTGTGGTATGGTATGGTATGGTATGGTATGGTGTGATGTGGTGTGGTATGGTATGATGTATGGTGTATGGTGTATAGTATGGTGTATGGTATGGTGTATGGTATGGTATGGTGTATGGTATGGTGTATGGTGTGGTATGGTGTATGGTATGGTGTATGGTATGGTGTATGGTATGGTGTATGGTATGGTGTATGGTATGGTGTATGGTATGGTGTGGTGTGGTGCGTGGTGCGGTGCGGTGCGGTGTGGTGTGGTGTGGTATGGTATGGTATGGTGTGGTATGGTGAATGGTATGGTGTGGTGTGGTGTGGTGTGGTGTGGTGTGGTATGGTGTGGTATGGTATGGTATGGTGTGGTGTGGTGTGGTGTGGTATGGTATGGTGTGGTATGGTAAGGTATGGTGTGGTGTGGTATGGTGTGGTGTGGTATGGTACGGTGTGGTATTGTGTGGTGTGGTGTGGTGTGGTGTGGTATGGTATGGTATGGTACGGTGTGGTATGGTGTGGTGTGGTATGGTGTGGTGTGGTGTGGTGTGGTGGTGTGTATGGTATGGTATGGTATGGATGGTGTGGTATGGTGTGGTGTGGTATGGTACGGTGTGGTATGGTGTTGGTACGGTGTGATATGGTATGGTGTGGTATGGTATGGTGTGGTATGGTATGGTATGTGTGTGGTATGGTATGTGGTGTGGTATGGTATGGTACGGTATGTGGTGTGGTGTGGTATGGTATGTGGTATGTGGTATGGTATGGTATGGTATGGTGTATGGTATATGGTATGTGGTATGGTATGTGGTATGGTATGTGGTATGGTATGGATGTGGTATGGTGTGGTATGGTATGGTATGTGGTATGGTATGTGGTATGGTATGTGGTATGGTGTGGTATGGTATGTTATGTGGTATGGTATGTGGTATGGTATGTGGTGTGGTATGGTATGGTATGGTATGGTATGGTATGGTATGGTATGGTACGGTACGGTACGATACGGTACGGTACGGTACGGTATGGTATGGTATGATTGGTGTGGTGTGGTATGGTATGGTATGGTATGGTATGGTATGGTGTGGTATGGTATGGTATGGTGTGGTATGGTATGGTATGGTATGGTATGGTGTGATGTGGTGTGGTATGGTATGATGTATGGTGTATGGTGTATGGTGTATAGTATGGTGTATGGTATGGTGTATGGTATGGTATGGTATGGTGTATGGTGTGGTGTATGGTGTGGTGTATGGTATGGTGTGGTATGGTGTATGGTATGGTGTATGGTATGGTGTATGGTATGGTGTATGGTATGGTATGGTGTGTGTGGTATGGTATGGTATGGTGTGTATGGTATGGTGTGGTGTGGATGGTATGGTATGGTATGGTATGGTATGGTATGGTATGGTATGGTATGGTATGGTATGGTATGGTATGGTATGGTATGGTATGGCATGGCATGGCATGGCATGGCATGGTATGGTATTGTATGGTATGGTATGGTATGGTATGGTATGGCATGGCATGGCATGGCATGGCATGGTATGGTATTGTATGGTATGGTATGGTATGGTATGGCATGGTATGGCGTGGTAGCAGCACATATGACATGTATTTATATCGTCTGCTGGATATACGGTGAAAACTGCTATATATCACATATAAATCATAACAGTGTAATGTATAAGAGGACACATGCCAGGCTTACAAACCAAATAATATACAAACAAATTGAAGATAATTTAGATTGACGAGATGTTCACGTTATTCAGGAATAACATCACAGGAAGTGACGATTATGATTATGGAAAAGATTAAGAGGAGAGTAAAATTCTGAAATTTGGGATGGTGATGTGATGACTGGTACATTGCATGGAGCAGTAGAAGATAAAGGAATAATTGAACATATGGGAAGGAATGTGTTAACTGGTACACCACAAACACCGGTTCCTTTTTTACTCGTTTTTTATAAAACTGAGCAAGACCCAAACCAATGACCCGTTTTGCTATGTCTCATCTAATGCATGAATGTTTGTAAATTTGTATTGTTGTCTAATGGATTACATGTGTAACTAAAATATGCTTAAATCCGTACAGTGCAGTAATTGCATCAACTCTTGTTCATTACTTTAAACTTTATTTATTTTACAACGATTGCGAAGCAAGTTTTAACAACTTATATTAATCACTCTCGTTGGCGCGGATGAAAGCGTAAATGTGGTCATTCGTGTGGGAGGAAACCGGAGTACCCGGAGAAAACCCACCTGTCCGATCTGGCGACCACCGTACCATCTCACATACTTCCCGGTCCGAGGATCGAACCCGAAACCCTGTATTAGTGGTCACCTCTATTAAGCAGCCAACCTGTAGTAAGCTGCCAGTTTCCAGATCCCCAAAGTGTTGTTTTATTACACAGTTGAGCTCTATTAAGCAGCCACCTGTGATAAGCAGCCACTTTCTGTGAATTCCTTGGCTGGCTGCTTAAGACAGGTTTGACTGTATATAATGCTAATGCTAATCCTAATAGTGTTCCCTCCCTACGTCTGACACTTATCTCTAGGAAATATAATGATATTTCTTATTCATAAGTTGTTCTTTAGCTCAAACTAAATGAGAACAGCTGAGAAATTTACTCCTCCAGGAACCGTGTGTTTTCGCCGCATTTAAATACTTCCAGATGTCGTCCAGGTGTTGTTCCAGGCGAGAGTCGCATGCGGGGCCCTCTTATCAAAGTATAAAATGTATGTAGGCAAATAAGATTAGTGTGTGAAAATTAATGTATGTTTATATGTACCCTTACTGTGGTGGAGCTGTGCATACGCACTTGTGAACCCTACCCACAGGGACGCAAACATTGGAACACGCTACGCCCACTGTCACAACCATTGGAACACGCTACGCCCATTGTCACAACATTGGAACACGCTACGCCCATTGTAACAAACATTGGAACACGCTACGCCCATTGTCACACACATTGGAACACGCTACGCCCATTGTCACAACATTGGAACACGCCCATTGTCACAACATTGGAACACGCTACGCCCATTGCCACACACATGGGAACACGCTACGCCTATTGTCACAAACATTGGAGCACGCTACGCCCATTGTCACAACATTGGAACACGCCCATTGTCACAACATTGGAACACGCTACGCCCATTGTCACAAACATGGGAACACGCTACGCCCATTGTCACAACATTGGAACACGCCCATTGTCACAACATTGGAACACGCTACGCCCATTGTCACAAACATGGGAACACGCTACGCCTATTGTCACAAACATTGGAGCACGCTACGCCCATTGTCACAACATTGGAACACGCCCATTGTCACAACATTGGAACACGCTACGCCAATTGTCACAAACATGGGAACACGCTACGCCCATTGTCACAAACATTGGAACACGCTCTGCTCAGGGATGCAAACATTGGAACACGCTTTGCACAGGTACACACACATGGGAACACGCTATGCTCAGGGATGCACACATTGGAACACACTTTGCATAGGGACGCAAACATTGGAACACACTTTGCATAGGGACGCAAACATTGGTACACACTTTGCATAGGGACGCAAACATTGGAACACACTTTGCATAGGGACGCAAACATTGGAACACACTTTGCATAGGGACGCAAACATTGGAACACACTTTGCATAGGGACGCAAACATTGGAACACACTTTGCATAGGGACGCACACATTGGAACACGCTATGCACAGGTACGCAAACAGAGGAACACGCTATGCACAGGTACGCAAACATTGGAACACGCTATGCTCAGGAACGCAAACATTGGAACACGCTATGCTCAGGTACGCACACATTGGAACACGCTATGCTCAGGTACGCAAACATTGGAACAGGCTATGCTCAGGTACGCAAACATTGGAACACGCTATGCTCAGGTACGCAAACATTGGAACACGCTATGCTCAGGTACGCAAACATTGGAACACGCTATGCACAGGTACGCAAACATTGGAACACGCTATGCTAAGGTACGCACACATTGGAACACGCTATACTCAGGTACGCAAACATTGGAACACGCTATGCTCAGGTACGCCATACATTGGAACACGCTATGCTCAGGTACGCAAACATTGGAACACGCTATGCTTAGGTACGCAAACATTGGAACACGCTATGCTCAGGGACGCAAACATTGGAACACGCTATGCTCAGGTACGCAAACATTGGAACACGATATGCTCAGGGAGGCAAACATTGGAACACGCTATGCTCAGGTACGCACACATTGGAACACGCTATGCTCAGGGACGCAAACATTGGAACACGCTATTCTCAGGGACGCAAACATTGGAACACGCTATGCTCAGGAACACAAACATTGGAACACGCTATGCTCAGGGGCGCAAACATTGGAACACGCTATACTCAGGGACGCAAACATTGGAACACGCTATGCTCAGGTACGCAAACACTGGAACACGCTATGCTCAGTGACGCAAACACTGGAACACGAAACGCCAATGGACGCACACATGGGAACACGCTATGCTCAGTGACGCAAACATTGGAACACGAAACGCCAATGGACGCAATCATGGAAAGACGCTACCATCATAGACGCAAACATTGGAACACGAAACGCACAGGGACGTTTTATTACGTTCATTTTGGATACAGTCATTGTCACCATGTGGTTACTCGGGGCGACGTCCCCAGAAATAGTTTAGTCATTTTAGTATTTGGAGGATAGTGCAAAATACAGAAGACGCTCCAAGTCCAGAAGCATCCCTGGTTCTTTGACATATCCGGCGTATAACACCGATACATGAGGCCTCGGTTTATAGTCCCATCTGAAAGAAATATTAGTGTGGTCAGACGGGGGATCGAAACGTGGATTCATAGTCGAACGTGTTACACCGGTTTATTTGGAAGTATTGATAGCGCGTTCGCTTCATGTGCGAAAGGCCCGGAGTTTGAGCCCCACTGGAGCCGTTATTATTGTGCCCTTAGGCAAGGCATTTAATTCCACATTGTCTCTTATCTCTCCCTCGTGGCGATGGATTCCATCAGGAATGAGATCTCGAGCGTGATTAATATAAATTGTAATGTTTATTTGTGGACAGATATTCAGAATGTCATCTAAAACCTGAATAACTTATTTATTAAACACTGGATATTAAAACAATAATAATCGCGATTTCTGACAATCCGCTCCATATCTCCGCGTGCAGCGCATTCTAGTTAAACATGTCAACACTACATACCTCTAAATAGGCTTACACAAAAGTGTCGTGGTAGATCTCATCAGGATCTGCACTTTTTGGCAGTAATATTAATATTTTTAAACAAAATTACCCATTTTGATAAATGACCTGGTCCAAATGTAATTTTCTTATTAATGTATTGGTCTAAAAATATCATGCATCAGTCCATGTCAGTTACTTGGTGTTGAATGAGATAACGAGATTCCACGGTCGTACAGAAAAGCTGTATACATTAATAATGATTGGTTTCCTCCAGGAGGGTACTAAACTACTGATTGTCATGGGAAATTACACTTGCAAGTGAGGACCATACTGTGTGTTTTACGTTTAGTTATCGTCGCTACCAGTTGCCCATGTGAGCGACGCCTCCTTAAGAGATTAGTCATTTTAAATTGTTGGAGGATAGTGCAATGATACAGAGTCGCTATTATACAGACATAGACATATTCCAGCGTCACCTCTGGTTCTTTTACGTGCACGGTGTAAAGCACCGACACGAGACCTCGGTTTAACGTCCCATCTGAAAGACTGTTAATTTTATTAGGGTCAGACGGGGGATCGAACCTGCGATCCCTGAATTACCTGTCCAACATGTTAACCACTGGACTACAGATCCGGCTGCTGGTTGTTAACACTTTAACTACTTTTTCTACAGATCACCAACCACCTTCAGAGTTAACTGACCAGTGGCGTACCTTCCTATAAGCATTGTAGGTACGTGCCTACACATTTTCTTCAAACATTTAAAAATATACAAATGCGAAAAATGAAATAGAAATGGCGGGGCAGGGGCGGCGGTGTGTGATATAGTCAAACCTGTTCTAGTTGTCAACTTGTCACCTCCATTAAGCAGTCAAATTGTACTAAACATCCTGTTTGTAGATTCCCAATATGTTGTTTTATAATACATTTGATCTCTATTAAGCAGCCACCTGTGCTAAGTTGCCACTTTCTGTGATTCCATTGGATGGCTGCTTAAGACAGCTTTGACTTTATACTAAGAGCATCGAATATGGAAGTAATTCGGTATTTCATTGGGTCTATTCTTTTATTGATAAAAGATGATTTTAACAATTGCAAAAATACGTTATTTTTCGTCAAAACACGCGATATAATGTCCAAGAGTAATATATAGAACTGCGACGATATATACTTTCAAAAGCGTCCGGGTGAAATACAAGATTAAGTATGTACAAAGGCAACGCTACGCCCCTGAACGCATAGATATCTTAGGATCTCAACCTCATTCATTGAGAAAAAGACTGCAGTGTAGAGATAAAGCATTTTGCTTCATGGTGCTTTAATGAATACAGTTGATACAGTTACTGCAATATATACTGAGTCAAAAAAGAAACGATACCTGGTGTTTATGTGTCTATAATTTCAACATTTATTAAGAAAATTCTTGGAAAATTCATAAGATGATAGTCCAACATGTTTGAAAGAGGAGCACATAAAGCATAATGAGCCTCCGAAACTGTCTGCTGCGTGATGATGTAATTCGTCGGACAGGGGTCTAATGGAGTTTTCACACAGACGTCAATACCGAGTATGGGCACCATTTGCGTCTCTCACTGCAATGCACCGCCGTCGCATCGAACGGAAGAGTGTCTGAATCTCTTGCTGGTCAATATTTGTCCACTCCTGATGCAAAACATCCCTCAGTTGGTTTAACGTTACCGGCTGACGTCGTCTGACGTGGCGGTCTAACGTATCCCACAAATGTTCTATGGGTGACAAGTCTGGTGACAAAGCAGGCCACGGCAGGGTTTCAATATTGTTCTGCTCCAATAATGTGGTGGAAATCCGAGCAGTATGACACCTGGCGTTGTCCTGTTGGAACAGTGTGACGTTTCTGTTGGCGTTAAAGAACGGCACAACAACTGGAGCAAGGAGCTCATCACAGTACCGCTGGGCGTTTAGGTTCCCGTCCACCACTAACAGTTCAGTGCGACTGCCGAAGGTGATACCGCCCCATGCCATAACGCCTCCGCCCCCGAACAGATCGACCTGACGTACACATGCGTCGGCGTAACGTTCACCGCGTCTGCGATATACCCGCTCTCTGCCATCCGCTCGACGCAAACAGAATCGCGATTCATCGCTAAACATCACCGAATTCCACTGTAACCGAGTCCAGCGAGCACGTTCCGTCGTCCATTCCCGCCGTACGTCATGGTGACGTCGTGTCAGGATGGGTCCAACGTATGGCCGATAGGCACGAATGCCACGTTCACCGAGCCGGTTCCTGACTGTTTTTGCACTGATGCGATTGTTGGTCATCCCAGGAGTAACGGCAGCTGTGTGCGTAGCAGGTAGGAACCGGTCACGTAAATGTGACGTCCGAATGTGACGGTCCTGTTCACGCGTCGTCACACGTGGTCGACCAGATCTTGGACGGTCGTCCACCGATCCATGTGTTCGATAACGTCGAAGTAGACGTGTTATCGTGATCCGCGTAACCCCGAGTCGATTTGCGACGTCACGCTGACGTAAACCGCCGTCAATCATGCCAATGGCACGCATTCTCTGATTGCGGTTTAGCCTAGGCATTTTGTTAGAGGTAACAATGGGTATGTAAGGTGTTTTTCCTCGATGATAATGCAATACCAGTACAATAAACCGGTTTTCCGATTTGTTCATGTGTAGGAAGTTGTCTTTGTTGAGGAGCACGTGTAAATCGGAAATTCGGCGTTCCAGGATTATCGGGTGTTTATTTACCTGTGTTTATGGTTGGCTGACGTTGCAATAAGATACCCGGTACTGATACGTAATAATATATTAAACCTTTCTATGGTTTTATCCGTTTTACGTCATTTTTAGTTTGGTATCGTTTCTTTTTTGACTCAGTATATTACAAACCATTCCAAATCTGCGGCGTAAACAGACAGCATATTGATTATAGGAGCTTTCATGAATACAGATTAGCGCAGTGGTTAGCGCGTTCGCTTCTCACAAATACAACCCGGGTCCGATCCTCGGACCGGGAAGTATGTGAGATGGTACGGTTTAAACTTAATTTATTTTACAACGATTGCGAAGCAAGTTCTAACAACTTATATTAATCACTCTCGTTGGCGCGGACGAAAACGTATATGTGATCATTCGTCTGGGAGGAAACCGGACTACCCGGAGAAAACCCACCTGTCAGATCTGGCGACCATCGTATTATCGTCGCTACCGGTTGCCCATATGAGCGACGCCTCCTGAAGAGAATCGTCATTTTAGATTGTTGGAGGATAATTACCAGTCCAGTGTGTTACCACTGGACTACATATCCATCTGTGGGGCCGTTGTTGTTGAATGTACATTTGAATTGTATACAAATTTATATTAGCTCGATTGTGAAACAAGTTCTTACAACAATCATTTTCGAGACCTCATTCCTGATGGAATCCATCGCCGCCATGCGGGAGAGAGAAGAGGCAACGTGCAATTGTTCATACTATGTATTGTATCGACGCCATGAGGGAGAGAGAAGAGGCAACGTGGAATTGTTCATACTATGTATTGCATCGCCGCCACGAGGGAGAGAGAAGAGGCAACGTGGAATTGTTCATACTATGTATTGTATCGACGCCACGAGGGAGAGAGAAGAGGCAACGTGGAATTGTTCATACTATGTATTGCATCGCCGCCACGAGGGAGAGAGAAGAGGCAACGTGGAATTGTTCATACTATGTATTGTATCGACGCCACGAGGGAGAGAGAAGAGGCAACGTGGAATTGTTCATACTATGTATTGTATCGCCGTCACGAGGGAGAGAGAAGAGGCAACGTGGAATTGTTCATACTATGTATTGTATCACCGCCACGAGGGAGAGAGAAGAAGCAACGTGGAATTGTTCATACTATGTATTGTATCGACGCCACGAGGGAGAGAGAAGAGGCAACGTGGAATTGTTCATACTATGTATTGTATCGCCGCCACGAGGGAGAGAGAAGAGGCAACGTGGAATTGTTCATACTATGTATTGTATCGGTTTCTGTATGAATTATTATTTACTACTGATTTGCAATACAATATGATAAAACGAAATAGCAAAAGGGTCGGGCCACGAACCAAAACCAAAATTAGAAAACGTCCATTCCCCACAGTGTACTGCAGAAACACTCCGAATCTACACAGAGCAACGAGACACTATTTTATTTCAGTTGTCAATCACACCAGTCAGGCAAACATCGCTTGTGTTTCTTTAATCGCGACATGCAACATCCTCTACGAAGCATAACTAAACTGTGTTCGTGCCGGGAAAACAAATGTTAATCACGTTTCTATGATTGTTTCTAAGTATTCGTGTCTGTAAACGTTAAACGTTCCAGAAGGTATGAGAGGATATCTCAAAGTACACATCTCATAAGTCATAGTCAAACACGTGGGGCATCTCGTGGTGTAACGGATATGACGGTGTCCACCCGAGGGGCTGCTAGTTCGAACCCTGTCAAGAAACAAAACACTAAAATTCACATTTAGTTTTATCTATATACGACGGTCATTGCGTTGCATTCCATGAGGAATGCGTTGCATTCCATAAGGAATGCGGTCTCGAGAGCCAGTAGTCTAAAGTTACCAGAACTTGTTTCGCAATCGAGGTAAAATAAATGTTGTATAAAAATAGCCAGTCATTTAAATATATATAAATAATTAATTTTAGTTCGATTTCGAAACAAGTTCTTACAACATTACATTAATCACTCTAGAAACCTCAGTCATGATGGAATACATGGCTGTGTGCGGAAGAGAGAATGTGGACTTTGAAAGGGTTTTGCCTAAGGACACTACCACCGTCGTTCCGGCGAGGCTCGCACTCCCAACCGCTGGGTTACAAAGCGGACGCCGTATCCATTATACCACGGAGCCTGTATGCAGAGTCCACCCACAGGAATGGCAAATCAAGTGGCCTTTGTAGACAGGACTAGTGGTCTCTATTCAGGGGTTACAGTTGATTAGTTTAATTATTCAAATTTATTTGAGTTTGATTGCGAAGCAAGTTCCTACAACTTATATTAATCACTCTCGAGACCTCATTCCTGGTTTCATTCCTGGTGGAAAACCATCGTCACGAGGGAAAGAGAAGAGGAAATGTGGAATTTAAATACCTTGCCTACGGGAACATTGTAACGGCTACAGCTGGACATAAACTCCGAATGCGCTACCAATGCGCTATCACGACTTCCACTTAAAGTTGATTGACATTGACTGCTAGAAAGTGTGGTATATTAAGACTGTTGGGTTTTTTTATTCGGAGGTAGTATTTAAAATAAATATGACACTATTTTGTCTGTTTGTTTTAGGGGTTTAAAGTCGCAAGTGTGGTCATATGGTGACTCACTAGGTAGTAAGATGACCCCGGTGACCCTCCAAACAATATTTCAGGCACCGATAGAACCACCGATCTTCCACAAGCAAGTTGGATAGCTTCCACACCCAGTGGGATTCGAACCTACAGTGGTGAGAGGCAAAGTATTTTAAGTTAACGACCGTAACCACTGGGCCACGGACGGAGTCCCCCTATTTGACAGTATTATTATTAAGGAGCCATCTTCCAGAATCCCAAATCAATATACATGTACATACACAGCTTGTGGTAACCAAATATCTGAATTGAATAGCCACTTTTCTCATTCCCGGTGCTGTAGTAGACCTTGTATGTATGTTCCATTAATATCAAACCCCTTGCGGGGACCTAGACATGTTTTCCTGGGCATGCTTAGCCGACAATAGCGGTTAACCAGTACTAAGCAATGTGTGTGAGGTGCCTTGCTCAATGACACTACATACGTGGCCTGACTGAGTATCGAACCCGGACCGTTCGATTCCAAATCCGACGCTCTACTATTGGACCACGTACGCCACACGGACAGTGCATGCTTTGTCGCACCCAATATGACACCGCTCGTGTACACAGCTGTTCGTGCTGTTCATTCAATGACATTCATAAAGAAATGTTTTTAAAATTGAAAGAATGCTCGAATTGTAAACTGAAATAAGCCGTTTAGTGTTATCATGGAAATCGATCACAGGGACCGTGATTCAGGCATGAAATAATAGGTTATATTGTAATGTTGTGCCCATGCCAACGATTGTATACAATGTCGGTATTAGGCCAAAATAGATGCAAGTACGTTTGTTTCTTGTCACCCCATCGCAACTTAAGTTCCAAAAAAGTTTAAACTTTATTTATTTTACAACGATTGCGAAGCAAGTTTTAACAATTTATATTAATCACTCTCGTTGGCGCGGATGAAAGCGTAAATGTGGTCATTCGTGTGGGAGGAAACCAACCTGTCCGATATGGCGACCACCGTACCATCTCACATACTTCCGAGGATCGAACATCGGTTGCATTGGTGAGAAGCGAGCACGCTAACCACTGTGCTAATCGGACAGCCCAACTTAAGTTATGTCCGTCAATTAACTCTGTGCACGTCAGTGGTGAAAATACCAGTCAAATATGTCACAGAATGTCCTTAGAATTGTGTCATGTCGAAGGCTAATAAAGGCTATAAATAGAACAAATTGTAGCAGACGACAATTCATTAATGTATTGTTCTGAAAACTCTGGAAATATGTCATAGAATTTCATTAGAATTGCGTCGTTATGTGTGGTGATAGATCAACTTTAGTTCATATCCGATAGGTCAATATGACCCATGGGGTACAACAATTTACAAACATGAACATAACAAATAGTGGTGACATATATACAGCTATATGTTTTTATCATATTGAATGTTTTTTGTTGTACATTTTTGAGACGTAAATAAAGAAAATAATCTACACGTATCTAGCACACAACCATTATTAATAAGCCATGCTTAGTTTAATAAATCAAACAATAATAAAAATTATTTAACGAGATAACTCATTTTGAACAATTAAGTCTACCACGAGTACCATGAAATATGTAAACAATGAGCAATAATACAGACTGGCATGGGGATATTAAAAAATATATACATATATAATAATGTGTGTGTGTTTTACGTTTATTTATCGTCGCTACCGGTTGCCCATATGAACGATGCCTCCTGAAGAGATTAGTCATTTTAGATTGTTAGAGGATAATGCAATGAAACAGACAGAGACCCAAGCTCCGACACGAGACCTCGGTTTAAAGTCCCATCTGAAAGACTGTTAATTTTATTAGGGTCAGACGGGGGGGTCGAACCTGTGATGCCTGTGTACGTTTCAGGTGCGAAAGGCACGGAGTTCGAGCCACGCTGGAGCCGATTGTACCCTTATATAAGGCATTTACATTACACATTCCTCTTCTCTCTCTCTCTCTCTCTCTCTCTCTCTCTCTCTCTCTCTCTCTCTCTCCCTCTCCCTCTCCCTCTCTCTCTCTCTCTCTCATGACGATGCATTCCATGTAGAATGAGGTTTTGAGAGTGATTTATATAAATTGTAAGAACATGTTTCGCAGTCGAGCTAAAATAAAATTGTTATAAACTGCACAACCTGATGATACAATGTACATAAATATAAATTTTGAGGTGTGGAACAGAATAATTATGCTATTTTGTTGTGATAAGGGAGATAATTCCACAAGTATAACCCTGAATGTAAGAAAGAGTTTCTGATAATATTAAATAGAACCTTCCATATATTGGCTATATCCTACATTTGTATATACAGTCAACCCTGTTGTAAGCAGTCAGCCAAGGGAATCACAGAAAGTGACTGCTTATCACAGGTGGCTGCTTATTATAGGTCAAATGTATCACAAAGTAACATATACCCATTCAACACTAAGTAACTGACATGGACTGGTGCATGCTATTTTTAGACCAATAAATTAAAAAGCAAATTACATTTAGACCAGTTCATTTATCAAAATGGGTAGTTTTGTTTAAAAATAGTAATATTACTGGTAAAAATGCAGATCCTGCTGAGACGGCTCATCACGAGCCGGCTCATCTGGGTCTACACTTTCTGTAAGGTTGTTTAGAGGCATGTGGTGTTGAAAGTGTTAATACAGGTTGGCTGCTTAATAGAGGTGACCATTAACGCAGGTTTGACTGTATCCTTAGCACCCTAGTCGTTAGCAATAACCATGTAATCATCTGTTTGTTAGTGTGGGGAGTTTAATGTTTCACCAGCAGCTAGTCATATGGCTAGTCACCTGCTAGTATTGGTGGAGGAAGACCCCCCCCCCCACCGGTGCCTCTTCGAGCACTATTTTCGGCACGGATGGGCACCCGCCGGGTAGCACTAGCACTAACGACTTTCGAACGAATGTGACCCTCACCCCAGTGGGATTCGAACATACAGCGGTGAGGGGCAAGCCAATTGACGTCAACGACCTCAACCACTCAGCCACGGAGGCTATAGTCGGTGAAAGTAGGTCAAACCTCGACAGACTGGAAACAAGGTTAATTGCCAACGTCAACAGCCGAAATAATTATCTAGAAATTAATGAATAATTAAGCTGTAACTGATATACATGAACAGTAACTGCACATCACTTTTTTTGAACAGCATGTATTAGTGAACATGACTTAAAGTCCTGTACTCACTCAAAGTTTGCAATATGAGAGGTATATATATATATACGTGCGCCAGGCTAAGAATGGGGTGGGAGATTTACACTGAGTTGGGAGTTATGTACGTGTGTGGGTTGGGGATGAGAATGGGGTGCGAGATTGTACACTCGGTTAGTAGGTATGTACGTGTGTGGGTTGGGGATGAGAATGGATTAGGAGGTTGTACACTGGGTTGGGAGGTATGTACGTGTGTGGGTTGGGGGTGGGAATGAGTTGGGAGATTGTACATTGGGTTGGACGGTATATACGTGTGTGGTTTGGGGATGAGAATGTGTTGGAAGAGTGTACACTGGGTTGGGCGGTATGTATGTGTGTGGTTTGCGGATGAGAATGGGGTGGGAGAGTGTACACTGTGTTGGGAGGTATGTACGTGTGTGGGTTGGGGATGAGAATGGGGTGGGAGATTGTACACTGGGTTGGGCGGTATGTACGTGTGTGGGTTGGGGATGAGAATGGGGTGGGAGATTGTACACTGGGTTGGGAGGTATGTACGTGTGTGGGTTGGGGATGAGAATGGGGTGGGAGATTGTACATTGGGTTGGGAGGTATGTACGTGTGTGGTTTGGGGATGAGAATGGGGTGGAATATTGTACATTGGGTTGGGCGGTATGTACGTGTGTGGTTTGGGGATGAGAATGGGTTGGAAGAGTGTACACTGGGTTGGGCGGCATGTACGTGTGTGGGTTGGGGATAAGAATGTGTTAGGAGGTTGTACACTGGGTTGGGAGGTATGTACGTGTGTGGGTTGGGGATGAGAATGGGTTGGGAGATTGTACACTCGGTTAGTAGGTATGTACGTGTGTGGTTTGGGGATGAGAATGGGTTGGAAGATTGTACACTGGGTTGGGCGGTATGTACGTATGTGGTTTGGGGATAAGAATGGGGTGGGAGATTGTACACTGGGTTGGGCGGTGTGTACGTGTGTGGTTTGGGGATAAGAATGGGGTGGGAGATTGTACACTGTGTTGGGAGGTATGTATGTGTGTGGTTTGGGGATAAGAATGGGGTGGGAGAGTGTACACTGGGCTGGGCGGTGTGTACGTGTGTGGTTTGGGGATAAGAATGGGGTGGGAGATTGTACACTGGGCTGGGCGGTATGTACGTGTATGGTTTGGGGATGAGAATGGGGGTGGGAGATTGTACACTGTGTTTGGCGGTATGTACGTGTGTGGTTGGGGATTAAGAATGGGGTGGGAGATTGTACACTGGGCTGGGCGGTGTGTACGTGTGTGGTTTGGGGATAAGAATGGGGTGGGAGATTGTACACTGGGTTGGGCGGTGTGTACGTGTGTGGTTTGGGGATAAGAATGGGGGTGGGAGATTGTACACTGGGTTGGGCGGTGTGTACGTGTGTGGTTTGGGGATAAGAATGGGGTCGGAGATTGTACACTGTTGGGAGGTATGTACGTGTGTGGGTTGGGGATGAGAATGGGTTGGGAGATTGTACACTGGGTTGGGAGGTATGTACGTGTGTGGTTTGGGGATGAGAATGGGGTGGGAGATTGTACACTGGGTTGGGAGGTATGTACGTGTGTGGTTTGGGGATGAGAATGGGGTGGGAGATTGTACACTGGGTTGGGAGGTATGTACGTGTGTGGGTTGGGGATGAGAATGGGGTGCGAGATTGTACACTCGGTTAGTAGGTATGTACGTGTGTGGGTTGGGGATGAGAATGGGGTAGAAGCGTGTACATTGGGTTGGGCGGTATGTACGTGTGTGGGTTGCGGATGAGAATGGGGTGGAAGCGTGTACATTGGGTTGGGCGGTATGTACGTGTGTGGTTTGGGGATGAGAATGGGTTGAAACATTATACACTGGGTTGGTAGGAGGTATGTACGTGTGTGGTTTGGGGGGTGAGAATGGGGTGGGATATTATACACTGGGTTGGTAGGAGGTATGTACGTGTGTGGTTTGGGGATGAGAATGGGGTTTGGTGGTATGTACATGTGGGGTTATGGCTGAGATGGGGGTTGGAAACTGGGATTGGTGGTATGTGCATGTGGGGTTATGACTGAGATGGGTGGGAGGTTGGAAACTGAGGTTTGGTGGTATGTGCATGTGGGGTTATGACTGAGATGGTGTGAGGTTGGAAACTGAGGTTTGGTGGTATGTACATCTGGGGTTATGGCTGAGATGGTGTGAGGTTGGAAACTGGGTTTGGTATTATGTGCATGTTGGGTTATGACTGGGATTGGTGGGGGTTGGAAACTGGATTTGGTGGTATGTGCATGTTGGGTTATGACTGAGATTGGTGGGGGTTGGAAACTGGATTTGGTGGTATGTGCATGTTGGGTTATGACTGAGATTGGTGGGGGTTGGAAACTGGGTTTGGTGGTATGTGCATGTTGGGTTATGACTGGGATTGGTGGGGGTTGGAAACTGGATTTGGTGGTATGTGCATGTTGGGTTATGACTGGGATTGGTGGGGGTTGGAAACTGGATTTGGTGGTATGTGCATGTTGGGTTATGACTGGGATTGGTGGGGGTTGGAAACTGGATTTGGTGGTATGTGCATGTTGGGTTATGACTGGGATTGGTGGGGGTTGGAAACTGGATTTGATGGTATGTGCATGTTGGGTTATGACTGGGATTGGTGGGGGTTGGAAACTGGATTTGGTGGTATGTGCATGTTGGGTTATGACTGGGATTTGTGGGGGTTGGAAACTGGATTTGGTGGTATGTGCATGGTGGGTTATGACTGGGATTGGTGGGGGTTGGAAACTGGATTTGGTATTATGTGCATGTTGGGTTATGACTGAGATTGGTGGGGGTTGGAAACTGGATTTGGTATTATGTGCATGTTGGGTTATGACTGAGATTGGTGGGGGTTGGAAACTGGATTTGGTGGTATGTGCATGTTGGGTTATGACTGGGATTGGTGGGGGTTGGAAACTGGATTTGGTTATGTAGGGCTTATGATGTGGTAGGAAATGTACTCGGATTCGGGCAATCAGAACAGAAGGTGTGAGATGAAATACATGTACAGTAGACAAAGCTGTGGTCATAACAAGTCTTATTTTAGAGTTATGAAGAAAGTTATATACTGTATAATAAGAGTACCATAATTATTAAGAGTTGTTTATATACATCCATTGTTAGTGTAATCAATATTTGTATCAGTATTATTGCATGTAATCAAGAAATGAACATTTTACATAATTATAATTTAACAGCAGTAAACTGAAAGGGGGTGATGATGATGATGATGATGGTGATGATGATGATGATGATGATGATGATGATGATGATGATGATGATGATGATGATTGAGCTTATTACCCTCGCCGCCGGCGAACCATATGGGCGAGCGTAATATGGGCTAGAATGAAAGCACACTTATATAGTCCTTCTCCCTATAGGATGGAGAATAATACAGTTAACATTGAAAATACGTGAAATATAATCTAGGTATATGCTAAACAATTTCAAATATAGTAGTACGGAGTTGTGTTAGTCGATGCTCATGTGCATTAAGATCAGACATTTCTCACCATTCCGACCCCTAACATGCCGACCCCTTTTCGCCATAGACGGCTTAAATAAAATATCATCCCTGTACATAAGAATGCATTAATTGATATGTGTATATTGTAGTTTACCTTTTTTCGAAGAAGCTATCCGTTCATAACACGTTGAATCTTATGTATTCCGTGAAGTGTAAGGTTAGGGTTTATTCAAATTACAAGCTAAAGGAAGTTGTACAAAACGTTCTGTTCATGCATTTAAACTGAGACTTTTATTGTGCGTCCGTTAGTCTCGCTTCGCGTAACTTTAATGACATGTGAAATTTTATAAAGGGGGTACGAAACGGTTTATTGTGCTGTTGCAATACATATTGTGAACCGTGCAAAAAAACAGATCCGAGTTTGAGTGAATGACGCTGCATTAAAAGTTTAAACTTTAGTTATATTACAACGATTGCAAAACTAAGTTTTAACAACTTATATTAATCACTCTCGTTGGCGCGGATGAAAGCGTATAATAGTATGTGGTCATTCGTGTGGGAGGAAACCGGAGTGCACGGAGAAAACCCACATGTCCGATCTGGCGACCACCGTACCATCTCACATATTTCCCGGTCCGAGGATCGAACCGCGGTTGCATTGTTGATAAGCGAGTGCGCTAACCACTGCGCTAATCGGACAGCCCATGTGAAGTCAACGACCGTAACCACTCAGTCATTGAGGCCCCCCCCCATTAGTTACCCCCCCCCCCTCTTAATTAAAGCATATACTATAGTCATAACGCAAGATACATTCAACACGAACTTTGCAAACTAAAAGTTTAGTTTAATAATGTTGTATTGCATTATAGACACATATACAACAATACTACGATTGACAAACAAATGAAAGATAATGTGTTGGGCCACACGTTCTATCAACATTAGTAATTGGCCCTCCCAAGTGAAATTAAATATATAAGCGAAACTGAATTAGCCTAATTATATGTCATGTATATAATAACAAGCTTAGTCTAAATAATAAAGAATAGTTCGTCGTAAATGCATAAATGCATAACCCCTAATTTTGATGTGCCCCCCCCCCTCAATGGGCTATTGTATGTATGTTCCTTTAATGTCAAACCCATCGCGGGGACCTAGACATGTTTTCCTGGGCAGGCTTTGCCGACCTAAGCAATTAACCAGTACTAAGCAATGTGTGTCAGGTGCCTTGCTCAATGACACTACATACGTGGCCTGACCGAGTATCGAACCCGGGACCGTTTGATTCTAAATCCGACGCTCTACCACTGGACCACGAACGCCAAACTATTTCTGCCGAATCTAAGCAAATCGGTGTGTGTTACTGTTAAGATGCAACATTATTCGACATGTGTATAGGTTTATAAATACGATAGTTGTACTTGCATGAAACATGGTTTGTCGTGTAGTAGACGGTGGTAAACTGGCTGGACTGCGAATCGAGGTATCACAGTTTTTATCCCCTGTCTGACTCTAATCACACAGTATTTCTGATGATGGGACTATAAAACGAAGTATAATGCATTATGGGTATGTAGACCGGGGAGTTTATAGATATGACAAACTCTGGTTGTTTTCGTATTTTCGTATATATGGATATAAAGAGCCAGAGTCCGGCTATCAGCTGATACATATATTATATATATGTATAAAGTTACTAGTATAGTATATATTAACGTAAACAGGATAGCTTTGCAACGTATCCGTTTGACTAGTAGAGATAGAGTGTGGGATAAGGGTCTTGAACAAGTTAGTTGGAAAGTGCACCTAATTAGTTGAGTTAGTTCACTCATTCACACATCTGACCTGATTGTCACTCACAATCACTCACCCATAATACTTTATACACAATAGTAGTGAAGACTAGTATATATTATACAAAGACATAGTATGGGACCAGGCTATATAATTATGATATGATTCAGACCAGTGATTTTATTAGGCCATATAGGGAAACTATTGGGTGGTACGCTTGCAGCAGGGTTTGGAAACATTATAATGTACATGTACTAAATATCAATAATTAGTTCCCTTTAACATAAATATGACATGGGTTACAGGTATATCGCGGTATTACCGGGTATCGGTGCCATGCATATGCGTAAAATCTTAATCTTAACCAGCCGATCAGAATATAGTATCAACCACGCATAACACGCCTTCATCACTTGCACCGCCCAGAGTTAGGGTCAAAACGCGTGGTTGATGTCATTATTTAGTTGGGTGGTTGAGAAAAAAAATCAATGCATCTGGCATGTAAAAGAACAAAGAATGCTTCTTGAATTTGAGAGTCTTCTGGATCTGGCACTTTCTTCCTAAAAATAAAATGACTAACACACTTCTGGAGATTAACCAGAGTTTAACGGTAAGCTAAAAACATGCGGGTCCGTATCTCTAGCAAATGACAGGGATATATACTAGACATACAGGTTCGTATCTGTAGCAAATGGCAGGGATATAGACTAGATATACGGGTCCGTATCTCTAGTAAATGACAGGGATATAGACTAGACATACGTGTCCGTATCTCTAGCAAATGGCAGGGATATAGACTAGAGATACAGGTCCGTATCTCTAGCAAATGTCAGGGATATAAACTAGACATACGTGTCCGTATCTCTAGCAATTAACAGGGATATAGACTTGACATACGGGTCCGTATCTCTAGCAAATGGCAGGGATATAGACTAGAGATACGTATCCGTAGCTCTAGCAAATAACGGGGATATAGACTAGACATACGGGTCCGTATCTCTAGCAAATGGCAGAGATATAAACTAGACATACGGGTTCGTATCTCTAGCAATTGAATAGGCTATAGATACGGACATGTACTGTCAACCTTTTATTGATAGGCAGTAATAGGAGACCGTGTCATGTTTGCTGGTAAACAATAAGGAAACAACATGTTTTACTGACACAAAGATCCGCATCGCAAATAGTTTGAGAATCTGACACGTTGATGAATCTCTCCGGACTCATCTGTCCAACATTCACATACAGCTCATCGAGCGAATAATAGAACCATTGCTGGAGGAAAGCCCAATCCTAGTCATTGAAGATGAAGTCCTATGTGTCCGCACCATCCTCTACATACTGATAAACTACTTTACGGATTCTGAAACCTATCAGATAACGATAACGAAACTATCTTTACACATGTGCAAACTTTTATCAAACAAACTAAACGTTTTGCAGTTAACTAAATGCTATGTAATTAATTATCTAATAGCTGTCTTTTCCAAGAGCAATGGGGCGTACTAGGATATAACTGTGTTAGTATGAGGGCGTGGAAATGCGAGCAACAAATCATGTATGTACTACAAAATGTTTGTTAAAAAATAAATATATATATTTTGTCTTTCCTATTTTTCTTTACTCTTTGTACATTGATATTAATAAATCATTTGATTCTTATATTTCAATAACTATGTACACTACTTCTAAAGAATCATAGAAAATGTCTGTTCATTCTGTTACATCTTCTTGATATACGGGGAGTGTCGTAACTAATGTTGGTAACACTTGTGACACAACCCATTTGCTTCTTATAAATTATAACAGTTTCACTCATATAATATTCGTTACATTTCATTTGTTGTACAACTATTGTACAGTCTGTGTATATGCATGTATGTTATTGGAAAGCAATACAATATGTTTAAACTAAACATTACCCCCAATAGCACAGTGAAAGCCCCTGACGTAACGTCTCTGAAGGGTGTACATCTGAAGCATGCTGGTGATATATATATCTCTATGGTAACTCCACTCTTCAGTAGGATTATCGTTGACAACCTTATACCTGAGGTATTTAAGACACGAACTATCACAACAGTTCACAAGAAAGCGAAAACCCCAGCCAGTATAGTAATCTACAGGGGGATTACCATCACTTGAGTAATTGACAGGGTGTTTGAGGTAGTCCTGATGAAGAAAATGACATTCCTGAATGTAGATCAGTCGGAGTTCCAGATTGGATAAAGTTTTCCAATTGAGGGTGGATACCATTTGTGATGCACTACTAGTGTAGTTGTAATCATTGAATATATAACGTGCTGCATATCTATTTTGTAGGTAAGGTGTAGAAGGTATCTACAGAAGATTATGCTCGCAATAGTATTGTCATTACTAACTTTCATTTTTAACCTGTTTCCCCCCGTAATTCTGATCTATGTTAACTTGATGTCCTACGAAAACTTTAGGTCGCTACTGTTAGTTGTGGTTTAAATTTAAAAAAAGTAGGCACACCTAATAAAATTAACAGTCTTTCAGATGGGACGTTAAACCGAGGTCTCGTGTCGGTGCTTTACACCGTGCACGTCAAAGAACCAGAGGAGACTCGGGAATGGATCTCTGTCTGGATCATTACACTATCCTCCAAAATCTAAAATGACTAATCTCATCAGCAGGCGTCGCTCATATGGGCAACCGGTAGCGACGATAAATAAACGTAAAACACACACAGTGTAAGAAATACTGCAACCAGTGTAACTGAAATACTCAAAAATGGGTTTGCCTGAAATATGATTTACATTTCGTAGTGGTCGTTTCATTGAGAAATTACTATATGAGCTATACATATTGTATATGTTAATATATTTAATTGCAACCTTTGTGATTTTCATTAAATACAATTAATATTCGATATATAATACAATACAAGTCATTTCATGCTCTTATTTTGCATTTATATACGATTTAAAAAATTCCATTTCGCACACGCCAATTACATTTCGTCCATTTCGCACACAATATTACATTTCGTATTTCAGGCAAACCCCATTTCATCAGGCAAACCCCATTTCATCAGGCATATACCCCTCAAACATTGTAAATAAAATGACACACCGGTAGACATTGGGATAAACACAAGCCAGCCGCCAACAGTGGTCACCATTTATTTCTAGCAAGCATTAAGAACCGGAAATGTGAAGACTTATCGCCCGTCTTGTAAAACGGTGTAATTTAACGGTGCTTTCTTTCACTTCAGCCAGCCATCATTAAGCAAGTGATTTAGAGATTTATTAACTTTTGCAAGCAACGTTTTAGCTAATCCGACAATGGCAACAGGTTGTGAATGGATAAGTGAATGGCCATCTGTCCAAGAAGTGTACCTGGATGCAAAGTTGGAGGAGACCGTAAGTGAAAAAGACATATTTAATGTAAAGGTTTGCCAATTTCTACTGTCATGAACTATTTTTGTTTAAGTCCACATGTACATTGTATATTGCTATAGAGGCGATACACGTATGTCAACACACGCCGATATAAATCTCTCTGTCCCTAAGCCTTGGACAAATCTACATGTCAACATTTCCGCGATGACTTTGACATTAGAGGAAGATAGATAGATTAAATTATAACAAATAGTCGACACCATTGTTATTAAGCACGCGCAAATATTGACAAGTAATTGAGGAATGCATTAACATGCATCGATGCATATCTGTACACCATTAATACGTAAGTAGACATGTACAATAACTATTAAGTAACACAACGGACCATGCACCACCCCTTCGAAAACCACATAATTACGGTTCCGGGCCTTTTTGGTACTGAATAGCGAGCAAAGTAGGCAATGTGACCCCACACGACCGTGTATATGTATGTAGCCTTGAATACTAGCTGCTTTGAAACATCAAGTATGACTCTCCATCTTGGCCTGGGTGCACCCTACACTTCGTCAACATACGACCACCCCTTCAAGAACCACATAATTACGGTTCCAGGCCTCTTTGATACTGAATAGCGAGAAAAGTAGGCGATGTGACCCCATAAGACCGGGTATACGTATGTAGCCTGGTATCATAGCTGCTAAGTGACACCAACCAAGTATGCCTCTCCATCTTGGCCTGGGTGGAACCTACACTTAGTCAACTGACGACCATCCTTTCGAAAACCACAGAATTACGGACCCTGGCCTCTTTGGTACTGAATAGCGAGCAAAGTAGGCGATGTGACCCCATAAGACCGGGTATATGCATGTAGCCTGGTATCATAGCTGCTAAGTGACACCAAGTATGCCTCTCCATCTTGGCCTGGGTGGACCCTACACTTAGTCAACTGACGACCACCTCTTCGAAAACCACATAATTACGGTAACGGGCCTCTTTGGTATTGAATAGCGAGCAAAGTAGGCGATGTGACCCCACAAGACCGGGTATACCTATGTAGCCTGGTATCATAGCTGCACAGTGACACCAAGTATGCCTCTCCATCTTGGCCTGGGTGGACCCTACACTTAGTCAACTGACGACCACCCCTTCGAAAACAACAGAATTACGGTTCCGGGCCTATTTGGCACTGAATAGCGAGCAAAGTAGGCGATGTGACCCCATAATACTGGGTATACGTATGTAGCCTGGTATCATAGCTGTTAAGTGACACCAAGTATGCCTCTCCATCTTGGCCTGGGTGGACCCTACACTTAATCAACTGACGACCACCCCTTCGAAAACCACAGAATTACGGTTCTCCGGGCCTCTTTGGTACTGTATAGCGAGCAAAGTAGGCGATGTGACCCCATAAGACCGGGTATACGTATGTAGCCTGGTATCATAGCTGCTAAGTGACACCAAGTATGCCTCTCCATCTTGGCCTGGGTGGACCCTACACTTAGTCAACTGACGACCACCCCTTCGAAAACAACAGAATTACGGTTCCGGGCCTCTTTGGCACTGAATAGCGAGCAAAGTAGGCGATGTGACCCCATAAGACCGGGTATACGTATGTAGCCTGGTATCATAGCTGCTAAGTGACACCAATTATGTCTCTCCTTCTTGGCCTGGGTGCACCCTACGCTTCGTAAACTGACAGCCACCCCATCGAAGACAATTTAAATGGAGTGCCCATATAAGCATTGCTGTGTTACATTCTAGGTCAACTACGATATTCTTAATGCTGCTAGTAATATATTCATGTACATAAATCATATCTTACATTTTATTTAAGTTTTTGAGGGTTTTTTGCGTCACACAACGTTGCTATTGTGTTGCAGTGTTTGGTGGAGAATGGTTTTGATGCGCGTCCTGTGGAGAATGGCGTTGACAACTGTTTGGTGGAGAATGGTTTCGATATGCGACCAGTGGAGAAGGGCGTTGAGAGTGGCGTTGACAACTGTTTGGTGGAGACTTGTTTTGACGAGCACGTGCCAGATAAAGATGAATTTGTGCTGACCTTGCCCAACAGACCCCAACCAAATGTCATCCTGGCATGTAACACAGGAATTGATGCTAGCATTGATATCAAAAGTGTAGAAGGTAATATTTTTATTAACTATGTTCTTCAAAATAGTGTTTCTGTGATCAAAAGTTGTAACATTGGGTCAACTTAATGAAAAACCAGTATACATAAGTCGCATTGTCATGAAACGTTGTTTTATTGTAATATGTATCCTTGCAATAACCTCTACCAATTAATGAACATGTTTCATATCTTTCAAACGTCAATTGTCAACTAGTTTGACACCAGCCGGTCCATGTTTGACACATTTCCTACTGTGTTCAAAGCTTGAGATGGAATATTTTACTGAGCATAATGCTCTGACCCACCTCATTTAGTTGTCACGGGTAAAGTACTTACAGTGTCTTTAAATACACTCATCTTAAACCTTTTCATGTTTTATGTTAGTAGTGTGTTGAAAACAAGACCAACTTTTCTATTGCAGTTGCTGGTTCTATGGAAGATTGGGTTTCTGTGGAATGTCTTCAAGCTGCTAAGGTAAATTAGTGGCAACTGTTTAAAATCTGTAACTCTTTCAAAATGTCATCAATATTTAAATATGATTTAAAACAAAATATACCATAATTATGCAAAGCAACGCATCGTAATTCGAATTTTTTGGCACATTTGTTAATTGTCATCAAATACATGACATAGCATGATGATATCTTTTAAAGCGCTTCCCAAATTAATGTAAATAATCATTTTGTACACAGTGTTCTATATTACTAAATATGTCTATGTCTAAGTTCACCTGAGGGTGAATACTATTGATGAGCAGAGTGACCATCGGAGAATTTATTGACACAACTTACAACAATCACCAAACATATTTCCAATGCATTTGTGGCCAGATTTGCATCAACCTCTCAAATTGGCATAAATGTTTCATGTCAACTGCACAAAATGGTGTTTTCTTATTAATAAATTATACCATTTACGGAAATAGAGGAGTCATTTACCCTGACCATTTTGGAATTATATTCAAGGAAAACGAATTATCACAATATGTGGAATAGACATATTATACATAGTGTACACGTTTAATAATTTCATTGATGTCAGTATTAACCCTTTCAACACCACATACCTCTAAATAGGCTTACAAAAAGTGTAGATCCAGATGAGCTGGCTTGTGACGAGCTATCTCATCAAGATGTGCACTTTGTGTCGGTAATATTACTATTTTTTGGCAAAATTACCCATTTCTATAAATGAACTGGTCCAAATGTATAAATGTTCTTATTAATGTATTGGTCTAGAAATATCATGGACCAGTCCATGTCATTTACTTGGTGTTGAATGGGTTAAGGGTATCACTCTGTGATACCTTAAATAATGTGAACTGCTTATTTACAGTGTGATAAGATTTTTAAAAAAAACATTTACAGTATGTATCTGCATATGGATTTGTGATGTCCTGGAGTTCGCGCCTATCTGTAGCTGTTACAATTGTGTCGATAGGCAAGGCATTTAAAGTCCACAATGCCTATTCTCTCTCCCTCGTGGCCATGCGGAATCAGGTGTCGAGAGCGATTAAACTAAGGTTGTAATAACTTATTTCGCAATCAAGCTAAACATAAATTTCTATAAAAGATGGAATTGTGACATCACAACACAACAACACATGTTATCAATTAATGTTTAGCATGCTCTCCTATCAAAGGGATGTCGCGAGTTTGATGATATTTCGTCTCACACCTCTGTTTCAAGCTGGAAATGTGTCATTTTCTTCATATAGCAGTGGTTAGTATTTATTTGGACAGTTTGACGGAAGACCTATGCATTGTACATGTATATACATGTAGCTGAAATACAATGTAGTTAGTTGACTAAGTGTAGGGTCCACCCAGGCCAAGATGGAGAGGCATACTTGGTGTCACTTTGCAGCTATGATACCAGGCTACATAGGTATACCCGGTCTTGTGGGGTCACATCGCCTACTTTGCTCGCTATTCAATACCAAAGAGGCCTGGTACCGTAATTATGTGGTTTTCGAAGGGGTGGTCCTCAGTTGACTAAGTGTAGGGTCCACCCAGGCCAAGATGGAGAGGCATACTTGGTGTCACTTTGCAGCTATGATACCAGGCTACATACGTATACCCGGTCTTATGGAGTCACATCGCCTACTTTGCTCGCTATTCAGTACCAAAGAGGCCCGGAACCGTAATTCTGTGGTTTTAGAAGGGGTGGTCTCAGTTGACTAAGTGTAGGGTCCACCCAGGCCAAGATGGAGAGGCATACTTGGTGTCACTTTGCAGCTATGATACCAGGCTACATACGTATACCCGGTCTTATGGTGTCACATCGCCTACTTTGCTCGCTATTTAGTACCAAAGAGGCCCGGAACCGTAATTCTGTGGTTTTCGAAGGGGTGGTCCTCAGTTGACTAAGTGTAGGATCCACCCAGGCCAAGATGGAGAGGCATACTTGGTGTCACTTTCCAGCTATGATACCAGGCTACATACGTATACCCGGTCTTGTGGGGTCACATCGCCTCTTTGCTCGCTGTTCAGTACCAAAGAGGCCCGGAACCGTAATTATGTGGTTTTCGAAGGGGTGGTCCTCAGTTGACTAAGTGTAGGGTCCACCCAGGCCAAGATGGAGAGGCATACTTGGTGTCACTTAGCAGCTATGATACAAGGCTACATAGGTATACCCGGTCTTATGGGGTCACATCGCCTACGTTTCCCGCTATTCAGTACCAAATAGGCCCGGAACCGTAATTCTGTGGTTTTCGAAGGGGTGGTCGTCAGTTGACTAAGTGTAGGATCCACCCAGGCCAAGATGGAGAGGCATACTTGGTGTCACTTAGCAGCTATGATACCAGGCTACATAGGTATACCCGGTCTTATGGGGTCACATCGCCTACTTTGCTCGCTATTCAGTACCAAAGAGGCCCGGAACCGTAATTCTGTGGTTTTCGAAGGGGTGGTCGTCAGTTGACTAAGTGTAGGGTCCACCCAGGCCAAGATGGAGAGGCATACTTGGTGTCAATTAGCAGCTATGATACCAGGCTACATATGTATACCCGGTCTTATGGGGTCACATCGCCTACTTTGCTCGCTATTTAGTACCAAAGAGGCCCGGAACCGTAATTATGTGGTTTTCGAAGGGGTGGTCCTCAGTTGACTAAGTGTAGGGTCCACCCATGCCAAGATGGAGAGGCATACTTGGTGTCAGTTAGCAGCTATGATACCAGGCTACATACGTATACCCGGTCTTATGGAGTCAGATCGCCTACTTTGCTCGCTATTCAGTACCAAAGAGGCCCGGAACCGTAATTCTGCGGTTTTCGAAGGGGTGGTCCTCAGTTGACTAAGTGTAGGGTCCACCCAGGCCAAGATGGAGAGGCATACTTGGTGTCACTTTGCAGCTATGATACCAGGCTACATACATATACCCGGTCTTGTGGGGTCACATCGCCTACTTTGCTCGCTATTCAGTACCAAAGAGGCCCGGAACCGTAATTCTGTGGTTTTCGAAGGGGTGGTCCTCAGGTGACTAAGTGTAGGGTCCACCCAGGCCAAGATGGAGAGGCATACTTGGTGTCACTTTGCAGCTATGATACCAGGCTACATACGTATCGGTCTTATGGGGTGACATCGCCTACTTTGCTCGCTATTCAGTACCAAAGAGGCCCGGAACCGTAATTCTGTGGTTTTCGAAGGGGTGGTCCTCAGTTGACTAAGTGTAGGGTCCACCCAGGCCAAGATGGAGAGGCATACTTGGTGTTACTTTGCAGCTATGATACCAGGATACATACGTATTCCCGGTCTTATGGGGTCACATCGCCTACTTTGCTCGCTATTCAGTGCCAAAGAGGCCCGGAACCGTAATTCTGTTGTTTTCGAATGGGTGGTCGTCAGTTGACTAAGTGTAGGGTCCACCCAGGCCAAGATGGAGAGGCATACTTGGTGTCACTTAGCAGCTATGATACCAGGCTACATAGGTATTCCCGGTCTTTTGGGGTCACATCGCCTACTTTGCTCGCTATTCAGTACCAAAGAGGCCCGGAACCGTAATTATGTGGTTTTCGAAGATGTGGTCCTCAGTTGACTAAGTGTAAGGTCAACCCAGGCCAAGATGGAGAGGCATACTTGGTGTCACTTAGCAGCTATGATACAAGGCTACATATGTATACCCAGTCTTGTGGGGTCATATCGCCTACTTTGCTCGCTATGCAGTACCACAGAGGCCCGGAACCGTGATTCTGTGGTTTTCAAAGGGGTGGTCGTCAGTTGACTAAGTGTAGGTCCACCCAGGCCAAGATGGTGAGACATACTTGGTGTCACTTAGCAGCTATGATACCAGGCTACATACGTATACCAGGTCTTATGGGGTCACATCGCCTACTTTGCTCGCTATACAGTACCAAAGAGTCCAGGAACCGTAATTCTGTGGTTTTCGAAGGGGTGGTCCTCAGTTGACTAAGTGTAGGGTCCAGCCAGGCCAAGATGGAGAGGCATACTTGGTGTCACTTTGCAGCTATGATACCAGGCTACATACGTATACCCGGTCTTGTGGGGTAACATCGCCTACCTTGCTCGCTATGCAGTACCAAAGAGGCCCGGAACCGTAATTATGTGGTTTTCGAAGGGGTGGTCGTCAGTTGACTAAGTGTAGGGTCCACCCAGGCCAAGATGGAGAGGCATACTTGGTGTCACTTAGCAGCTACGATACAAGGCTACATATGTATACCCGGTCTTATGGGGTCACATCGCCTACTTTGCTCGCTATTCAGTACCAAAGAGGCCCGGAACCGTAATTCTGTGGTTTTCGAAAGGTGGTCCTCAGTTGACTAAGTGCAGGGTCCACCCAGGCCAATATGGAGAGGCATTCTTGGTGTCCCTTTGCAGCTATGATACAAGGCTACATACGTATACCCGGTATTATGGGGTCACATCGCCTACTTTGCTCGCAATTCAGTACCAAAAAGGCCCGGAACCGTAATTCTGTGGTTTTCGAAGGGGTGGTCGTCAGATGACTAAGTGTAGGGTCCACCCAGGCTAATATGGAGAGGCATTCTTGGTGTCCCTTTGCAGCTATGATACTAGGCTACATACGTATACCCGGTCTTTTGGGGTCACATCGCCTACTTTGCTCGCTATGCAGTACCAAAGAGGCCCGGAATTTATGTTCTGTTCTGTTCTGTATTTACAACTGTTTCGTCCATATATATTTTTTTATCCGTTCTATTTTATGCATACTTATATAGCTTTTATCCATACAAAGAAACTTGCACGATAGTCCTATATTTATATTTTTATAAACAGTTTTATCTCGACTCAAGAAAAACACTACCGTAGCTTGTGTTGCTTGTGTCACCTATATGACTCTCTTGTCTTGTGGGGTCACATCGCCTACTTTGCTCGCTATTCAGTACCAAAGAGGCTCGGAACCGTAATTATGTGGTTTTCGAAGGGGTGGTCGTCAGTTAACTACGTGTAGGGTCCACACAGGCCAAGATGGAGAGGCATACCTGGTGTGATTTAGCAGCTATGATACCAGGATACATGGGTTTACCCGGTTTTATGGGTTCACATCGCCTACTTTGCTCGCTAGGCCAAGATGGAGAGGCATACTTGGTGTCAGTTAGCAGCAATGATACCAGGCTACAAAAATATACCCGGATCTATGGGGTCACATCGCCTACTTTGCTCGCTATTCAGTACCAAAGAGGCCCGGAACCGTAATTCTGTGGTTTTCGAAGGGGTGGTCGTCAGTTGACTAAGTGTAGGGTCCACACAGGCCAAGATGGAGAGGCATACTTGGTGTCTCTTAGCAGTTATGATACCAGGCTGCATGCGTATACCCGGTCTTATGGGGTCACATCGCCTACTTTGCTCGCTATTCAGTACGAAAGAGGCCCGGAACCGTAATGCTGTGGTTTTAGAAGGGGTGGTCCTCAGTTAGACTAAGTGTAGGGTCCACCCAGGCCAATATGGAGAGGCATACCTGGTGTCCCTTAGCAGCTATGATACCAAGCTACGTACGTATTGCCGGCCTTATGGTGTCACATCGCCTACTTTGCTCGCTATTCAGTACCAAAGAGGCCGGGACCGTAATTCTGTGGTTTTCGAAGGAGTGGTCGTCAGTTAGACTAAGTGTAGGGTCCACCCAGGCCAAGATGGAGAGGCATACCTGGTGGCATTTAGCAGCTATGATACCAGGCTACATAGGTATACCCGGTCTTATGGGGTCACATCGTCTACTTTGCTCGCTATTCAGTACCAAAGAGGCCCGGAACCGTAATTCTGTGGTTTTCGAAGGGGTTGTCGTCAGTTGACTAAGTGTAGGGTCCACCCAGGCCAAGATGGAGAGGCATACTTGATGTCTCTTAGCAGTTATGATACCAGGCTGCATGCGTATACCCGGTCTTATCGGGTCACATCGCCTACTTTGCTCGCTATTCAGTACGAAAGAGGCCGGGAACCGTAATTCTGTGGTTTTCGAAGGAGTAGTCGTCAGTTGGACTAAGTGTAGGGTCCACCCAGGCCACGATGGAGAGGCATACCTGGTGGCACTTAGCAGCTATGATACCAGGCTACATAGGTATACCCGGTCTGATGGGGTCACATCGCCTACTTTGCTCGCTATTCAGTAACAAAGAGGCCCGGAACCGCAATTCTGTGGTTTTCGAAGGGGTGGTCGTCAGTTGACTAAGTGTAGGGTCCACCCAGGCCAAGATGGAGAGGCATACTTGATGTCTCTTAGCAGTTATGATACCAGGCTGCATGCGTATACCCGGTCTTATCGGGTCACATCGCCTACTTTGCTCGCTATTCAGTACGAAAGAGGCCCGGAACCGTAATGCTGTGGTTTTAGAAGGGGTGGTCCTCAGTTAGACTAAGTGTAGGGTCCACCCAGGCCAATATGGAGAGGCATACCTGGTGTCCCTTAGCAGCTATGATACCAGGCTACGTACGAATTGCCGGTCTTATGGGGTCACATCGCCTACTTTGCTCGCTATTCAGTACCAAAGAGGCCCGGGACCGTAATTCTGTGGTTTTCGAAGGGGTGGTCGTCAGTTGGACTAAGTGTAGGGTCCACCCAGGCCAAGATGGAGAGGCATACCTGGTGGCACTTAGCAGCTATGACACCAGGCTACATAGGTATACCCGGTCTTATGGGGTCACATCGCCTACTTTGCTCGCTATTCAGTACCAAAGAGGCCCGGAACCGTAATTATGTGGTTTTCGAAGGGGTGGTCGTCAGTTGACTACATGTAGGGTCCACCCAGGCCAAGTTGAAGAGGCATGCTTGGTGTCCATTAGCAGACAGGATATAAAGCTACATGCGTTTTCCCGGTCTTATGGGGTCACATCGCCTACTATGCTATTCGGTACCAAAGAGGCCCGCAACCGTAATGATGTTGTTTTCGAAGGGGTGGTCGTCAGTTGATTAAGTGTAGGGTCCACCCAGGCCAAGATGGAGAGGCATACTTGGTCTCACTTAGCAGCTATGATACCAAGCTACATAGGTATACCCGATCTCATGGGTCACATCGCCTACTTTGCTCGCTAGGCCAAGATGTAGAGGCATACTTGGTGTCAGTTAGCAGCAATGATACCAGGCTACAAAAATATACCCGGACCTATGGGGTCACATCGCCTACTTTGCTCGCTATTCAGTACCAAAGAGGCCCGGAACCGTAATTCTGTGGTTTTCGAAGGGGTGGTCGTCAGTTGACTAAGTGTAGGGTCCACCCAGGCCAAGATGGAGAGGCATACTTGGTGTCTCTTAGCAGTTATGATACCAGGCTGCATGCGTATACCCGGTCTTATCGGGTCACATCGCCTACTTTGCTCGCTATTAGGTACGAAAGAGGCCCGGAACCGTAAAGCTGTGGTTTTAGAAGGGGTGGTCCTCAGTTAGACTAAGTGTAGGGTCCACCCAGGCCAATATGGAGAGGCATACCTGGTGTCCCTTAGCAGCTATGATACCAGGCTACGTAGGTATTGCCGGCGTTATGGTGTCACATCGCCTACTTTGCTCGCTATTCAGTACCAAAGAGGCCGGGAACCGTAATTCTGTGGTTTTCGAAGGAGTGGTCGTCAGTTGGACTAAGTGTAGGGTCCACCCAGGCCAAGATGGAGAGGCATACCTGGTGGCACTTAGCAGCTATGATACCAGGCTACATAGGTATACCCGGTCTTATGGGGTCACATCGTCTACTTTGCTCGCTATTCAGTACCAAAGAGGCTCGGAACCGTAATTCTGTGGTTTTCGAAGGGGTGGTCGTCAGTTGACTAAGTGTAGGGTCCACCCAGGCCAAGATGGAGAGGCATACTTGATGTCACTTAGCAGTTATGATACCAGGCTGCATGCGTATACCCGGTCTTATCGGGTCACATCGCCTACTTTGCTCGCTATTCAGTACGAAAGAGGCCCGGAACCGTAATGCTGTGGTTTTAGAAGGGGTGGTCCTCAGTTAGACTAAGTGTAGGGTCCACCCAGGCTAATATGGAGAGGCATACCTGGTGTCCCTTAGCAGCTATGATACCAGGCTACGTACGTATTGCCGGCCTTATGGTGTCACATCGCCTACTTTGCTCGCTATTCAGTACCAAAGAGGCCGGGAACCGTAATTCTGTGGTTTTCGAAGGAGTGGTCGTCAGTTGGACTAAGTGTAGGGTCCACCCAGGCCAGGATGGAGAGGCATACCTAGTGGCACTTAGCAGCTATGATAGCAGGCTACATAGGTATACCCGGTCTTATGGGGTCACATTGTCTACTTTGCTCGCTATTCAGTACCAAAGAGGCTCGGAACCGTAATTCTGTGGTTTTCGAAGGAGTGGTCGTCAGTTGACTAAGTGTAGGGTCCACCCAGGCCAAGATGGAGAGGCATACTTGATGTCACTTAGCAGTTATGATACCAGGCTGCATGCGTATACCCGGTCTTATCGGGTCACATCGCCTACTTTGCTCGCTATTCAGTACGAAAGAGGCCCGGAACCGTAATGCTGTGGTTTTAGAAGGGGTGGTCCTCAGTTAGACGAAGTGTAGGGTCCACCCAGGCTAATATGGAGAGGCATACCTGGTGTCCCTTAGCAGCTATGATACCAGGCTACGTACGTATTGCCGACATTATGGTGTCACATCGCCTACTTTGCTCGCTATTCAGTACCAAAGAGGCCGGGAACCGTAATTCTGTGGTTTTCGAAGGAGTGGTCGTCAGTTGGACTAAGTGTAGGGTCCACCCAGGCCAAGATGGAGAGGCATACCTAATGGCACTTAGCAGCTATGATAGCAGGCTATATAGGTATACCCGGTCTTATGGGGTCACATCGCCTACTTTGCTCGCTATTCAGTACCAAAGAGGCCCGGAACCGTAATTCTGTGGTTTTCGAAGGGGTGGTCGTCAGTTGGACTAAGTGTAGGGTCCACCCAGGCCAAGATGGAGAGGCATACCTGGTGGCACTTAGCAGCTACAACACCAGGCTACATAGGTATACCCGGTCTTATGGGGTCACATCGCCTACTATGCTCGCTATTCAGTACCAAAGAGGCCCGCAACCGTAATGCTGTTGTTTTCGAAGGGGTGGTCGTCAGTTGATTAAGGTAGGGTCCACCCAGGCCAAGATGGAGAGGCATACTTGGTCTCACTTAGCAGCTATGATACCGGGCTACATAGGTATACCCGATATCATGGGTCACATAGCCTACTTTGCTCGCTAGGCCAAGATGTAGAGGCATACTTGGTGTCAGTTAGCAGCAATGATACCAGGCTACAAAAATATACCCGGACCTATGGGGTCACATCGCCTACTTTGCTCGCTATTCAGTACCAAAGAGGCCCGTAACCGTAATTCTGTGGTTTTCGAAGGGGTGGTCGTCAGTTGTCTAAGTGTAGGGTCCACCCAGGCCAAGATGGAGAGGCATACTTGGTGTCTCTTAGCAGTTATGATACCAGGCTGCATGCGTATACCCGGTCTTATCGGGTCACATCGCCTACTTTGCTCGCTATTCAGTACGAAAGAGGCCCGGAACCGTAATGCTGTGGTTTTAGAAGGGGTGGTCCTCAGTTAGACTAAGTGTAGGGTCCACCCAGGCCAATATGGAGAGGCATACCTGGTTTCCCTTAGCAGCTATGATACCAGGCTACGTAAGTATTGCCGGCCTTATGGTGTCACATCGCCTACTTTGCTCGCTATTCAGTACCAAAGAGGCCGGGAACCGTAATTCTGTGGTTTTCGAAGGAGTGGTCGTCAGTTGGACTAAGTGTAGGGTCCACCCAGGCCAAGATGGAGAGGCATACCTGGTGGCACTTAGCAGCTATGATACCAGGCTACATAGGTATACCCGTCTTATGGGGTCACATCGTCTACTTTGCTCGCTATTCAGTACCAAAGAGGCCCGGAACCGTAATTCTGTGGTTTTCGAAGGGGTGGTCGTCAGTTGACTAAGTGTAGGGTCCACCCAGGCCAAGATGGAGAGGCATACTTGATGTCTCTTAGCAGTTATGATACCAGGCTGCATGCGTATACCCGGTCTTATCGGGTCACATCGCCTACTTTGCTCGCTATTCAGTACCAAAGAGGCCCGGGACCGTAATTCTGTGGTTTTCGAAGGGGTGGTCGTCAGTTGGACTAAGTGTAGGGTCCACCCAGGCCAAGATGGAGAGGCATACCTGGTGGCACTTAGCAGCTATGACACCAGGCTACATAGGTATACCCGGTCTTATGGGGTCACATCGCCTACTTTGCTCGCTATTCAGTACCAAAGAGGCCCGGAACCGTAATTATGTGGTTTTCGAAGGGGTGGTCGTCAGTTGACTACGTGTAGGGTCCACCCAGGCCAAGTTGAAGAGGCATGCTTGGTGTCCATTAGCAGATAGGATATAAAGCTACATGCGTTTTCCCGGTCTTATGGGGTCACATCGCCTACTTTGCTCGCTATTCAGTACCAAAGAGGCCCGGAACCGTAATTCTGTTGTTTTCGAAGGGGTGGTCGTCAGTTGACTAAGTGTAGGGTCCACCCAGGCCAAGATGGAGAGGCATACTTGGTGTCACTTAGCAGCTATGATACCAGGCTACATAGGTATACCCGATCTCATGGGTCACATCGCCTACTTTGCTCGCTAGGCCAAGATGTAGAGGCATACTTGGTGTCAGTTAGCAGCAATGATACCAGGCTACAAAATATACCCGACCTATGGGGTCACATCACCTACTTTGCTCGCTATTCAGTACCAAAGAGGCCCGGAACCGTAATTCTGTGGTTTTCGAAGGGGTGGTCGTCAGTTGACTAAGTGTAGGGTCCACCCAGGCCAAGATGGAGAGGCATACTTGGTGTCACTTAGCAGCTATGATACCAGGCTGCATGCGTATACCCGGTCTTATGGGGTCACATCGCCTACTTTGCTCGCTATTAGGTACGAAAGAGGCCCGGAACCGTAAAGCTGTGGTTTTAGAAGGGGTGGTCCTCAGTTGACTATGTGTAGGGTCCACCCAGGCCAATATGGAGAGGCATACCTGGTGTCCCTTAGCAGCTATGATACCAGGCTACGTAGGTATTGCCGGCCTTATGGGGTCACATCGCCTACTTTGCTCGCTATTCAGTACCAAAGAGGCCCGGAACCGTAATTCTGTGGTTTTCGAAGGGGTGGTCGTCAGTTGACTAAGTGTAGGGTCCACCCAGGCCAAGATGGAGAGGCATACTTGGTGTCACTTAGCAGCTATGATACCAGGCTACATAGGTATACCCGGTCTTATGGGGTCACATCGCCTACTTTGCTCGCTATTCAGTACCAAAGAGGCCCGGAACCGTAATGCTGTGGTTTTCGAAGGGGTGGTCCTCAGTTAGACTAAGTGTAGGGTCCACCCAGGCCAATATGGAGAGGCATACCTGGTGTCCCTTAGCAGCTATGATACCAGGCTACGTACGTATTGCCGGCCTTATGGTGTCACATCGCCTACTTTGCTCGCTATTCAGTACCAAAGAGGCCGGGAACCGTAATTCTGTGGTTTTCGAAGGAGTGGTCGTCAGTTGGACTAAGTGTAGGGTCCACCCAGGCCAAGATGGAGAGGCATACCTAGTGGCACTTAGCAGCTATGATAGCAGGCTACATAGGTATACCCGGTCTTATGGGGTCACATCGCCTACTTTGCTCGCTATTCAGTACCAAAGAGGCCCGGAACCGTAATTCTGTGGTTTTCGAAGGGGTGGTCGTCAGTTGACTAAGTGTAGGGTCCACCCAGGCCAAGATGGAGAGGCATACTTGATGTCTCTTAGCAGTTATGATACCAGGCTGCATGCGTATACCCGGTCTTATCGGGTCACATCGCCTACTTTGCTCGCTATTCAGTACGAAAGAGGCCCGGAACCGTAATGCTGTGGTTTTAGAAGGGGTGGTCCTCAGTTAGACTAAGTGTAGGGTCCACCCAGGCCAATATGGAGAGGCATACCTGGTGTCCCTTAGCAGCTATGATACCAGGCTACGTACGAATTGCCGGCCTTATGGGGTCACATCGCCTACTTTGCTCGCTATTCAGTACCAAAGAGGCCCGGAACCGTAATTCTGTGGTTTTCGAAGGGGTGGTCGTCAGTTGGACTAAGTGTAGGGTCCACCCAGGCCAAGATGGAGAGGCATACCTGGTGGCACTTAGCAGCTATGACACCAGGCTACATAGGTATACCCGGTCTTATGGGGTCACATCGCCTACTATGCTCGCTATTCAGTACCAAAGAGGCCCGCAACCGTAATGCTGTTGTTTTCGAAGGGGTGGTCGTCAGTTGATTAAGTGTAGGGTCCACCCAGGCCAAGATGGAGAGGCATACTTGGTCTCACTTAGCAGCTATGATACCGGGCTACATAGGTATACCCGATATCATGGGTCACATCGCCTACTTTGCTCGCTAGGCCAAGATGTAGAGGCATACTTGGTGTCAGTTAGCAGCAATGATACCAGGCTACAAAAATATACCCGGACCTATGGGGTCACATCGCCTACTTTGCTCGCTATTCAGTACCAAAGAGGCCCGTAACCGTAATTCTGTGGTTTTCGAAGGGGTGGTCGTCAGTTGACTAAGTGTAGGGTCCACCCAGGCCAAGATGGAGAGGCATACTTGGTGTCTCTTAGCAGTTATGATACCAGGCTGCATGCGTATACCCGGTCTTATCGGGTCACATCGCCTACTTTGCTCGCTATTCAGTACGAAAGAGGCCCGGAACCGTAATGCTGTGGTTTTAGAAGGGGTGGTCCTCAGTTAGACTAAGTGTAGGGTCCACCCAGGCCAATATGGAGAGGCATACCTGGTGTCCCTTAGCAGCTATGATACCAGGCTACGTACGTATTGCCGGCCTTATGGTGTCACATCGCCTACTTTGCTCGCTATTCAGTACCAAAGAGGCCGGGAACCGTAATTCTGTGGTTTTCGAAGGAGTGGTCGTCAGTTGGACTAAGTGTAGGGTCCACCCAGGCCAAGATGGAGAGGCATACCTGGTGGCACTTAGCAGCTATGACACCAGGCTACATAGGTATACCCGGTCTTATGGGGTCACATCGCCTACTTTGCTCGCTATTCAGTACCAAAGATGCCCGGAACCGTAATTCTGTGGTTTTCGAAGGGGTGGTCGTCAGTTGACTACATGTAGGGTCCACCCAGGCCAAGTTGAAGATGCATGCTTGGTGTCCATTAGCAGACAGGATATAAAGCTACATGCGTTTTCCCGGTCTTATGGGGTCACATCGCCTACTATGCTCGCTATTCAGTACCAAAGAGGCCCGCAACCGTAATGCTGTTGTTTTCGAAGGGGTGGTCGTCAGTTGATTAAGTGTAGGGTCCACCCAGGCCAAGATGGAGAGGCATACTTGGTCTCACTTAGCAGCTATGATACCAGGCTACATAGGTATACCCGATCTCATGGGTCACATCGCCTACTTTGCTCGCTAGGCCAAGATGTAGAGGCATACTTGGTGTCATTTAGCAGCAATGATACCAGGCTACAAAAATATACCCGGACCTATGGGGTCACATTGCCTACTTTGCTCGCTATTCAGTACCAAAGAGGCCGGGAACCGTAATTCTGTGGTTTTCGAAGGAGTGGTCGTCAGTTGGACTAAGTGTAGGGTCCACCCAGGCCAAGATGGAGAGGCATACCTGGTGTCACTTAGCAGCTATGATACCAGGCTACATAGGTATACCCGGTCTGATGGGGTCACATCGTCTACTTTGCTCGCTATTCAGTACCAAAGAGGCCCGGAACCGTAATTCTGTGGTTTTCGAAGGGGTGGTCGTCAGTTGACTAAGTGTAGGGTCCACCCAGGCCAAGATGGAGAGGCATACTTGATGTATCTTAGCAGTTATGATACCAGGCTGCATGCGTATACCCGGTCTTATCGGGTCACATCGCCTACTTTGCTCGCTATTCAGTACGAAAGAGGCCCGGAACCGTAATTGCTGTGGTTTTAGAAGGGGTGGTCCTCAGTTAGACTAAGTGTAGGGTCCACCCAGGCCAATATGGAGAGGCATACCTGGTGTCCCTTAGCAGCTATGATACCAGGCTACGTACTTATTGCCGGCCTTATGTGTCACATCGCCTACTTTGCTCGCTATTCAGTACCAAAGAGGCCGGGAACCGTAATTCTGTGGTTTTCGAAGGAGTGGTCGTCAGTTGGACTAAGTGTAGGGTCCACCCAGGCCAATATGGAGAGGCATACCTGGTGTCCCTTAGCAGCTATGATACCAGGCTACGTATGTATTGCCGGCCTTATGGTGTCACATCGCCTACTTTGCTCGCTATTCAGTACCAAAGAGGCCGGGAACCGTAATTCTGTGGTTTTCGAAGGGGTGGTCGTCAGTTGACTAAGTGTAGGTCCACCCAGGCCAAGATGGAGAGGCATACCTAGTGGCACTTAGCAGCTATGATAGCAGGCTACATAGGTATACCCGGTCTTATGGGGTCACATCGCCTACTTTGCTCGCTATTCAGTACCAAATAGGCCCGGAACCGTAATTCTGTGGTTTTCGAAGGGGTGGTCGTCAGTTGACTAAGTGTAGGGTCCACCCAGGCCAAGATGGAGAGGCATACTTGATGTCTCTTAGCAGTTATGATACCAGGCTGCATGCGTATACCCGGTCTTATCGGGTCACATCCCCTACTTTGCTCGCTATTCAGTGCGAAAGAGGCCCGGAACCGTAATGCTGTGGTTTTAGAAGGGGTGGTCCTCAGTTAGACTAAGTGTAGGGTCCACCCAGGCCAATATGGAAAGGCATACCTGGTGTCCCTTAGCAGCTGTGATTCCAGGCTACGTACGAATTGCCGGCCTTATGGGGTCACATCGCCTACTTTGCTCGCTATTCAGTACCAAAGAGGCCCGGAACCGTAATTCTGTGGTTTTCGAAGGGGTGGTCGTCAGTTGGACTAAGTGTAGGGTCCACCCAGGCCAAGATGGAGAGGCATACCTGGTGGCACTTAGCAGCTATGACACCAGGCTACATAGGTATACCCGGTCTTATGGGGTCACATCGCCTACTATGCTCGCTATTCAGTACCAAAGAGGCCCGCAACCGTAATGCTGTTGTTTTCGAAGGGGTGGTCGTCAGTTGATTAAGTGTAGGGTCCACCCAGGCCAAGATGGAGAGGCATACTTGGTCTCACTTAGCAGCTATGATACCGGGCTACATAGGTATACCCGATATCATGGGTCACATCGCCTACTTTGCTCGCTAGGCCTAGATGTAGAGGCATAATTGGTGTCAGTTAGCAGCAATGATACCAGGCTACAAAAATATACCCGGACCTATGGGGTCACATCACCTACTTTGCTCGCTATTCAGTACCAAAGAGGCCCGGAACCGTAATTCTGTGGTTTTCGAAGGGGTGGTCGTCAGTTGACTAAGTGTAGGGTCCACCCAGGCCAAGATGGAGAGGCATACTTGGTGTCTCTTAGCAGTTATGATACCAGGCTGCATGCGTATACCCGGTCTTATCGGGTCACATCGCCTACTTTGCTCGCTATTAGGTACGAAAGAGGCCCGGAACCGTAAAGCTGTGGTTTTAGAAGGGGTGGTCCTCAGTTAGACTAAGTGTAGGGTCCACCCAGGCCAATATGGAGAGGCATACCTGGTGTCCCTTAGCAGCTATGATACCAGGCTACGTAGGTATTGCCGGCGTTATGGTGTCACATCGCCTACTTTGCTCGCTATTCAGTACCAAAGAGGCCGGGAACCGTAATTCTGTGGTTTTCGAAGGAGTGGTCGTCAGTTGGACTAAGTGTAGGGTCCACCCAGGCCAAGATGGAGAGGCATACCTGGTGGCACTTAGCAGCTAGGATACCAGGCTACATAGGTAATCCAGTCTTATCGGGTCACATCGCCTACTTTGCTCGCTATTCAGTACGAAAGAGGCCCGGAACCGTAATGCTGTGGTTTTAGAAGGGGTGGTCCTCAGTTAGACTAAGTGTAGGGTCCACCCAGGCTAATATGGAGAGGCATACCTGGTGTCCCTTAGCAGCTATGATACCAGGCTACGTACGTATTGCCGGCCTTATGGTGTCACATCGCCTACTTTGCTCGCTATTCAGTACCAAAGAGGCCGGGAACCGTAATTCTGTGGTTTTCGAAGGAGTGGTCGTCAGTTGGACTAAGTGTAGGGTCCACCCAGGCCAAAATGGAGAGGCATACCTAGTGGCACTTAGCAGCTATGATAGCAGGCTACATAGGTATACCCGGTCTTATGGGGTCACATCGCCTACTTTGCTCGCTATTCAGTACCAAAGAGGCCCGGAACCGTAATTCTGTGGTTTTCGAAGGGGTGGTCGTCAGTTGACTAAGTGTAGGGTCCACCCAGGCCAAGATGGAGAGGCATACTTGATGTCTCTTAGCAGTTATGATACCAGGCTGCATGCGTATAAACGGTCTTATCGGGTCACATCGCCTACTTTGCTCGCTATTCAGTACGAAAGAGGCCCGGAACCGTAATGCTGTGGTTTTAGAAGGGGTGGTCCTCAGTTAGACTAAGTGTAGGGTCCACCCAGGCCAATATGGAGAGGCATACCTGGTGTCCCTTAGCAGCTATGATACCAGGCTACGTACGTATTGCCGGCCTTATGGGGTCACATCGCCTACTTTGCTCGCTATTCAGTACCAAAGAGGCCCGGAACCGTAATTCTGTGGTTTTCGAAGGGGTGGTCGTCAGTTGGACTAAGTGTAGGGTCCACCCAGGCCAAGATGGAGAGGCATACCTGGTGGCACTTAGCAGCTATGACACCAGGCTACATAGGTATACCCGGTCTTATGGGGTCACATCGCCTACTATGCTCGCTATTCAGTACCAAAGAGGCCCGCAACCGTAATGCTGTTGTTTTCGAAGGGGTGGTCGTCAGTTGATTAAGTGTAGGGTCCACCCAGGCCAAGATGGAGAGGCATACTTGGTCTCACTTAGCAGCTATGATACCAGGCTACATAGGTATACCCGATATCATGGGTCACATCGCCTACTTTGCTCGCTAGGCCAAGATGTAGAGGCATACTTGGTGTCAGTTAGCAGCAATGATACCAGGCTACAAAAATATACCCGGACCTATGGGGTCACATCGCCTACTTTGCTCGCTATTCAGTACCAAAGAGGCCCGGAACCGTAATTCTGTGGTTTTCGAAGGGGTGGTCGTCAGTTGACTAAGTGTAGGGTCCACCCAGGCCAAGATGGAGAGGCATACTTGGTGTCTCTTAGCAGTTATGATACCAGGCTGCATGCGTATACCCGGTCTTATCGGGTCACATCGCCTACTTTGCTCGCTATTCAGTACGAAAGAGGCCCGGAACCGTAATGCTGTGGTTTTAGAAGGGGTGGTCCTCAGTTAGACTAAGTGTAGGGTCCACCCAGGCCAATATGGAGAGGCATACCTGGTGTCCCTTAGCAGCTATGATACCAGGCTACGTACGTATTGCCGGCCTTATGGTGTCACATCGCCTACTTTGCTCGCTATTCAGTACCAAAGAGGCCGGGAACCGTAATTCTGTGGTTTTCGAAGGGGTGGTCGTCAGTTGGACTAAGTGTAGGGTCCACCCAGGCCAAGATGGAGAGGCATACTTGGTGTCACTTAGCAGCTATGATACCAGGCT
>CM026403.1:25271746-25331922 GCA_014843695.1 Archivesica marissinica
CCAGGCCAAGATGGAGAGGCATACTTGGTGTCACTTAGCAGCTATGATACCAGGCTACATAGGTATTCCCGGTCTTTTGGGGTCACATCGCCTACTTTGCTCGCTATTCAGTACCAAAGAGGCCCGGAACCGTAATTATGTGGTTTTCGAAGATGTGGTCCTCAGTTGACTAAGTGTAAGGTCAACCCAGGCCAAGATGGAGAGGCATAATTGGTGTCAATTAGCAGATATGATACAAGGCTACATACATATACCCAGTCTTATTGGGTCACATCGCCTACTTTCTCGCTATTCAGTACCAAAGAGGCCCGCAACCGTAATTCTGTTGTTTTCAAAGTGGTGGTCGTCAGTTGACTAAGTGTAGGTCCACCCAGGCCAAGATGGAGAGACATACTTGGTGTCACTTAGCAGCTATGATACCAAGCTACATACGTATACCAGTCTTATGGGACACATCGCCTACTTTGCAAGATATACAGTACCAAAGAGTCCAGGAACAGTAATTATGTTGCTTTCGAAGGCGTGGTCATCATTTGACTACAGGTAGATTCCACCAGGCCAAGATGGAGAGGCATACTTGGTGACACTTAGCAGCTATGATACCAGGCTACATACGTATACCCGGTCTTATGGGGTAACATCGCCTACCTTGCTCGCTATCCAGTACCAAAGAGGCCCGCAACCGTAATTATGTGGTTTTCGAAGGGGTGGTCGTCAGTTGACTAAGTGTAGAGTCCACCCAGGCCAACATGGAGAGGCATACTTGGTGTCACTTAGCAGCTACGATAAAAGGCTACATATGTATACCCGGTCTCATGGGGTCACATCGCCTACTTTGCTCGCTATTCAGTACCAAAGAGGCACGGAACCGTAATTCTGTGGTTTTCGAAAGGTGGTCCTCAGTTGACTAAGTGCAGGGTCCACCCAGGCCAATATGGAGAGGCATTCTTGGTGTCCCTTTGCAGCTATGATACAAGGCTACATACGTATACCCGGTATTATGGGGTCACATCGCCTACTTTGCTCGCAATTCAGTACCAAAAAGGCCCGGAACCGTAATTCTGTGGTTTTCGAAGGGGTGGTCGTCAGATGACTAAGTGTAGGGTCCACCCAGGCTAATATGGAGAGGCATTCTTGGTGTCCCTTTGCAGCTATGATACTAGGCTACATACGTATACCCGGTCTTTTGGGGTCACATCGCCTACTTTGCTCGCTATGCAGTACCAAAGAGGCCCGGAACCGTAATTCTGTGGTTTTCGAAGGGGTGGTCGTCAGTTGACTAAGTGTAGGGTCCACCCAGGCCAAGATGGAGAGGCATATTTGGTGTCACTTTGCAGCTATGATATCAGGCTACATACGTATACCCGGTCTTATGGGGTCACATCGCCTACTTTGCTCGTTATTCAGTACCAAAGAGGCCCGGAACCGTAATTCTGTGGTTTTCGAAGGGGTGGTCCTCAGTTGACTAAGTGTAGGGTCCACCCAGGCCAAGATGGAGAGGCATACTTGGTGCAGATATGATACCAGCTATGTATACCCGGTCCTATGCTATACCCGGTCACACACATCGCCTACTTTGCTCGCTATTCAGTACCAAGGGGCCCGGAACCGTAATTATGTTTTTTCGAAGAGGTGGTCGTCATTTGGCTACATGTAGAATCCACCCAGGCCAAGATGGAGAGGCATACTTGTAGTCACTTAGCAGCTATTATAACAGGCTACATATGTATACCCGGTATTATGGGGTCACATCGCCTACTTTGCTCGCTATTCAGTACCAAAGAGGCCCGCAACCGTAATTCTGTGGATTTGAAGGTGTGGTCGTCAGTTGACTGCGTGTAGGGTCCACCCAGGCCAAGATGGAGAAGCATACTTGGCCTCACTTAGTAGCTATGATACCAGGCTGCATGCGTATACCCAGTCTTATGGGGTCACATCGCCTTCTTTGCTCGCTATTCAGTACCAGAGAGGACAGCAACCGTAATTCTGTTGTTTTCGAAGGGGTGGTCGTCAGTTGACTAAGTGTAGAGTCCAACCTGGCCAAAATGGAGAGGCATACTTAATTCACTTAGCAACTATGATACCATGCTACATAGGTATACCCGGTCATATGGGGTCACATCGCCTACTTTGCTCGCTATTCAGTACCAAAGAGGCCCGGAACCGTAATTCTGTGGTTTTCGAAGGGGTGGTCGTCAGTTGACTAAGTGTAGGGTACACCCAGGCCAAGATGGAGAGGCATACTTGGTGTCACTTAGCAGCTATGATACCAGGCTACATAAATATACCCGGTCCTATGGGGTCACATCGCCTACTTTGCTCGCTATTCAGTACCAAAGAGGCCCGGAACCGTAATTATGTTGTTTTCGAAGGGGTGGTCGTCAGTTGACTACGTGTAGGGTCCACCCAGGCCAAGATGAAGAGGCATACTTGGTGTCACTTAGCAGCTATGATACCAGGCTACATAAGTATACCCGGTCTTATAGGGTCACATCGCCTACTTTGCTCGCTATTCAGTACCAAAGAGGCCCGGAACCGTAATTCTGTTGTTTTCGAAGGGGTGGTCGTCAGTTGACTACGTGTAGGGTCCACCCAGGCCAAGATGGAGAGGCATACTTGGTGTCACTTAGCAGCTATGATACCAGGCTACATACAGTATACCCGGTCTTATGGGGTCACATCGCCTACTTTGCTCGCTATTCAGTACCAAAGAGGCCCGGAACCGTAATTATGTTGTTTTCGAAGGGGTGGTCGTCAGTAGACTAAGTGTAGGGTCCACCCAGGCCAAGATGGAGAGGCATACTTGGTGTCACTTAGCAGCTATGATACCAGGCTACATAGGTATACCCGGTTTATGGGGTCACATCGCCTACTTTGCTCACTATTCAATACCAAAGAGGCATGCAACCGTAATTCTGTGGTTTTGAAGGTGTGGTCGTCAGTTAACTAAGTGTAGGGTCCACCCAGGCCAAGATGGAGAGGCATACTTGGTGTCACATAGCAGCTATGATACCAGGCTACGTAAGTATTCCCGGTCTTATGGGGTCACATCGCCTACTTTGCTCACTATTCAGTACAAAAGAGACACGGAACCGTAATTCTGTGGTTTTCGAAGGGGTGGTCGTCAGTTGACTAAGTGTAGGGTACACCCAGGCCAAGATGGAGAGGCATACTTGGTGTCACTTAGCATCTATGATACCAGGCTGCATGGCTATACCCGGTCCTATGGGGTCACCTCGCCTACTTTGCTCGCAATTCAGTACTAAAGAGGCCCGCAACCGTAATTATGTTGTTTTCGAAGGGGTGGTCGTCAGTTGACTACGTGTAGGGTCCACCCAGGCCAAGATGAAGAGGCATACTTGGTGTCAATTAGCAGATGTGATACCAGGCTACATAAAATTTCTCGGTCTTATTGGGTCACATCGCCTACTTTGCTCGCTATTCAGTACCAACGAGAACCGCAACCGTAATTATGTTGTTTTCTAAGGGGTGGTCGTCAGTTGACTACGTGTAGGGTCCACCCAGGCCAAGTTGAAGAGGCATGCTTGGTGTCCATTAGCAGATACGATATAAGGCTACATACATTATACCCGGTCTTATGGGGTCACATCGCCTACTTTGCTCGCTATTCAGTACCAAATAAGCCCGGAACTGTAATTATGTTGTTTTCGAAGGGGTGGTCGTCAGTAGACTAAGTGTAGGGTCCACCCAGGCCATGATGGAGAGGCATACTTGGTGTCACTTAGCAGCTATGATACCAGGCTATATAGGTATACCCGGTTTATGGGGTCACATCGCCTACTTTGCTCACTATTCAATACCAAAGAGGCATGCAACCGTAATTCTGTGGTTTTGAAGGTGTGGTCGTCAGTTAACTAAGTGTAGGGTCCACCCAGGCCAAGATGGAGAGGCATACTTGGTGTCACATAGCAGCTATGATACCAGGCTACGTAAGTATTCCCGGTCTTATGGGGTCACATCGCCTACTTTGCTCACTATTCAGTACAAAAGAGACACGGAACCGTAATTCTGTGGTTTTCGAAGGGGTGGTCGTCAGTTGACTAGATGTAGGGTCCACCCAGGCCAAGATGTACAGGCATGCTTGGGGTCACTTAGCAGCTATGAAACCATGCTACAGGGTTTTCCCGTTCTTAGGCGGTCACATCGCCAACTATGTTCGCTATTCAGTACCAAATAGGCCCGCAACCGTAATTCTGTTGTTTTCGAAGGAGTGGTCGTCAGTTGACTACGTGTAGGGTCCTCCCAGGCAAAGATGGAGAGGCATAATTGGTGTCACTTAGCAACTATGATACCAGGCTACATAGATATACCAGTTCATATGGGATCACATCGCCTACTTTTCTCGCTATTCAGTACCAAAGAGGCCCTGAAACGTTATTCTGTGGTTTTCGAAGGGGTGGTCGTCCGTTGACTACGTGTAGTGTCCACCCATGCCAAGATGGAGAGGCATACTTGGTGTCACTCAGCAAATATGATACCAGGCTACATGGGTTTACCCGGTCTTATGGGATCACATCGCCTACTTTGCTCGCTATTCAGTTCCAAAGAGGCTCGGAACCGTAATTCTGTGGTTTTCGAAGGGGTGGTCGTAAGTTGACTAAGTGTAGGTTCACCCAGGCCAATATGGAGAGGCATACTTGGTGTCACTTAGCAGCTATGGTAACAGGCTACATAAATATAACGGGTATTATGGGGTCACATCGCCTACTATGCTCGCTATTCAGTACCAAAGAGGCCCTGAACCGTAATTCTGTGGTTTTCGTAGGGGTGGTCATCATTTGACTACGTGTAGTGTCCACCCATGCCAAGATGGAGAGGCATACTTGGTGTCACTTAGCAAATATGATACCAGGCTACATGGGTTTACCCTGTCTTATGGGGTCACATCGCCTACTTTGCTCGTTATTCAGTTCCAAAGAGGCTCGGAAACGTAATTCTGTGGTTTTCGAAGGGGTGGTCGTCAGTTGACTAAGTATAGGGTCCACACAGGCCAAGATGGAGAGGCATACTTGGTGTCACTTAGCAGCTAGGATAACAGGCTACATAGGATTAGCCGGTCTCATGGGGTCACATCGCCTATTTTGCTCGCTATTCAGTACCAAAGAGGCACGGAACCGTAATTCTGTGGTTTTCGAAGGTGTGGTCGTCAGTTGATTAAGTGTAGGGTCCACCCAGGCCAAGATGGAGAGGCATACTTGGTGACCCTTAGCAGCTATTGTACCAGGTTACGTACGTGTACCCGGTCTTATGTGGTCACCTCGCCTACGTTGCTCGCTATTCAGTACCAAAGAGGCTCGGAACCGTAATTCTGTGGTTTTCGAAGAGGTGGTCGTCAGTTGACTACATATAGAGTCCACCCAGGCCGAGATGGAGAGGCATACTTGGTGTCACCTAGCAGCTATGATAAAAGGCTATATAGGTATACCCGGTATTTTGGGGTCACATCGCCTACTTTGCTCGCTATTCAGTACAAAAGTGGCCCGGAACCGTAATTCTGTGGTTTTCGAATGGGTGGTCGTCAGTTGACTGCATGTAGAGTCCACCCAGGCCAAGATGGAGAAGTATACTTGGTGTCACCTAGCAGCTATGACACCAGGCTATATAGATATACCCGGTCTTATGGAGTCACATCGCCTATTTTGCTCGCTATTCAGTACCAAAGAGGCCCGCAACCGTAATTATGTGGTTTTCGAAGTGGTGGTCGTCAGTTGACTACGTGTAGGGTCCTCCCAGGCCATGGTGGAGAGGCATACTTGGTGAAACTTAGCAGCTATGATAAAAGGCTATATAGGAAAACCCGGTTTTATGGGATCACATCGCCTACTTTGCTCGCTATTCAGTACCAAAGAGGCACGGATTCGTAATTATGTGGTTTTCGAAGGGGAGGTCGTCAGTTGACTACGTGTAGGGTCCTCCCAGGCAAAGTTGGAGAAGCATACTTGGAGTCACTTAGCAGCTATGATACTACGATACATACAAATACCCGGTCCTATTGGGTCACATCGCCTACTTTGCTCGCTATTCAGTACCAAAAAGGCCCGGAACCGTAATTCTGTGGTTTTCGAAGGGGTGGTCGTCATTTGACTACGTGTAGGGTCCACCCAGGCCAAGATGGAGAGGCATACTTGGTGTCTCTTAGCAGCTATGATACCAGGCTACATAGACATTCCCAGTCTTATGGGGTCACATGGCCTAGTTTGCTCGCTATTCAGTACCAAAGAGGTCCGCAACCGTAATTCTGTGGTTTTCAAAGGGGTGGTCGTCAGTTGACTACGTGTAGTGTCCACACAGGCCAAGATGGAGAGGCATACTTGGTGTTACTTAGCAGCTATTATACCAGGCTACATGCATATACCCGGTCCTATGGGGTCACATCGCTTACTTTGCTCGTAATTCAGTACCAAATAGGCCCGGAACCGTAATTCTGTGGTTTTCGAAGGGGTGGTCGTCAGTTGACTACGTGTAGGGTCCACCCAGGCCAAGATGGAGAGGCATATTTGGTGTCACTTAGCAGCTATGATAACATGCTACATAGGCATTCTCAGTCTTATGGGGTCACATCGCCTACTTTGCTCGCTATTCAGTACCAAAGAGGCCCGCAACCGTAATTCTGTGGTCTTCGAAGGGGTGGTCGTTAGTTGACTACGTGTAGGGTCCACCCAGGCCAGGATGGAGAGGCAAACTTGGTGTTATTTAGCAGGTATGATACCAGGCGACATACATATACCCGGTATTATGGGGTCACCTCGCCTACTTTGCTCGCTATTCAGTAACAAAGAGGCCCGCAACCGTAAGTATGTGGTCTTCGAAGGGGTGGTCGTCAGTTGACTACGTGTAGGGTCCACCCAGGCCAGGATGGAGATGCATACTTGGTGTTACTTAGCAGCTATGATACCAGGCTACATGAATATACCCGGTCCTATGGGGTCACATCGCCTACTTTGCTCGCTATTCAGTACCAAAAAGGCCCGGAACCGTAATGCTGTTGTTTTCGAAGGGGTGGTCGTCAGTTGACTAAGTGTAGGGTCAACCAAGGCCAAGATGGAGAGGCATACTTGGTGTCACTTAGCAGCTATGATACCAGGCTACATAGGTATATCCATTCTTACGGGGTCACATCGCCTAGTTTGCTCGCTATTCAGTACCAAACAGGCCCGGAACCGTAATTATGTGGTCTTCGAAGGGGTGGTCGTCAGTTGACTACGTGTAGTGTCCACCCAGGCCAAGATGGAGATGCATACTTGGTGTCACTTAGCAGCTATGATACCAGGCTACATGCATATACCCGGTCATATGGGGTCACATCGCCTACTTTGCTCGCTATTCAGTACCACAAAGGCCCGGAACCTTAATTCTATGGTTTTCGAAGGGGTGGTCGTCAATTGACTACGTGTAGGGTCCACCCAGGCCAAGATGGAGAGGCATACTTGTTGTCACTTAGCAGCTATGATACCATGCTACATAGGCATTCTCAGTCTTATGGGGTCACATCACCTACATTTCTCGCTATTCAGTACCAAAGAGGCCCGAAACCGTAATTCTGTGATTTTCGAAGTGGGGGTCGTCAGTTGACTACGTGTAGGGTCCACCCAGGCCAAGATGGAGAGGCATACTTGTTGTCACTTAGCAGCTATGATACCATGCTACATAGGCATTCTCAGTCTTATGGGGTCACATCGCCTACTTTGCTCGCTATTCAGTACCAAAGAGGCTCGCAACCGTAATTCTGTGGTCTTCGAAGGGGTGGTCGTTAGTTGACTACGTGTAGGGTCCACCCAGGCCAGGATGGAGAGGCATACTTGGTGTTATTTAACAGGTATGATACCAGGCGACATAAATATACCCGGTATTATGGGGTCACCTCGCCTACTTTGCTCGCTATTCAGTACCAAAGAGGCCCGCAACCGTAATTATGTGGTCTTCGAAGGGGTGGTCGTCAGTTGACTACGTGTAGGGTCCACCCAGGCCAGGATGGAGATGCATACTTGGTGTTACTTAGCAGCTATGATACCAGGCTACATGAATATACCCGGTCCTATGGGGTCACATCGCCTACTTTGCTCGCTATTCAGTACCACAAAGGCCTGGAACCGTAATTCTATGGTTTTCGAAGGGGTGGTCGTCAGTTGACTACGTGGAGGGTCCACCCAGGCCAAGATGGAGAGGCATACTTGGTGTCACTTAGCAGCTATGATACCATGCTATATAGGTATTCCCGGTCCTATGTGGTCACATCGCCTACTTTGCTCGCTATTCAGTACAAAAAGGCCCGGAACCGTAATTCTGTGGTTTTCGAAGGGGTGGTCGTCAGTTGACTACGTGTAGGATCCACCAGGCCAAGATGGAGAGGCATACTTGGTGTCAATTAGCAGATATGATACCAGGCTACATGAGTATTCCCGATCTTATGGGTCTCACATCGCCTACTTTGCTCGCTATTCAGTACCAAAGAGGCCCGCAACCGTAATTCTGTTGTATTCGAAGGGGTGGTCGTCAGTTGACTACGTGTAGGGTCCACCCAGGCCAAGATGGAGAGGCATACTTGGTGTCACTTAGCAGCTAGGATACCAGGCTACATAGGTATACCCGGTCTTATTGGGTTACATCGCCTACTTTGCTCGCTATTCAGTACCATATAGGCCCGGAACCGTAATTCTGTGGTTTTCGAAGGGGTGGTCGTCAGTTGACTACGCGTAGGGTCCACCCAGGCCAAGATGGAGAGGCATACTTGGTGTTATTTAGCAGGTATGATACCATGCGACATACATATACCCTGTATTATGGGGTCACCTCGCCTACTTTGCTCGCTATTCAGTACTAAAGAGGCCCGCAACCGTAATGCTGTGGTTTTCGAAGGGGTGGTCGTCAGTTGACTACGTGTAGGGTCCACCCAGGCCAAGATGAAGAGGCATACTTGGTGTCACTTAGCAGCTATGATAACATGCTACATAGGCATTCCCAGTCTTATGGGGTCACATCGCCTACTTTGCTCGCTATTCAGTACCAAAGAGGCCCGCAACCGTAATTCTGTGGTCTTCGAAGGGGTGGTCGTTAGTTGACTACGTGTAGGGTCCACCCAGGCCAGGATGGAGAGGCATACTTGGTATCACTTAGCAGCTATGATACAAGGCTACATAGGTTTTTCCCGGTCCTATGGGGTCACATCGCCTACTTTGCTCGCTATTCAGTACCAAAAAGGCCCGGAACCGTAATTCTGTGGTTTTCGAAGGGGTGGTCGTCAGTTGACTACGTGTAGGATCCTCCAGGCCAAGATGGAGAGGCATACTTGGTGTCAATTAGCAGATATGATACCAAGCTACATGAGTATTCCCGATATTATGGGTCTCACATCGCCTACTTTGCTCGCTATTCAGTACCAAAGAGGCCCGCAACCGTAATTCTGTGGTCTTCGAAGGGGTGGTCGTTAGTTGACTACGTGTAGGGTCAACCCATGCCAGGATGGAGAGGCATACTTGGTATCACTTAGCAGCTATGATACAAGGCTACATAGGTATTCCCGGTCCTATGGGGTCACATCGCCTACTTTGCTCGCTATTCAGTACCAAAAAGGCCCGGAACCGTAATTCTGTGGTTTTCGAAGGGGTGGTCGTCAGTTGACTACGTGTAGGATCCACCAGGCCAAGATGGAGAGGCATACTTGTTGTCAATTAGCAGATATGATACCAGGCTACATGAGTATTCCCGATCTTATGGGTCTCACATCGCCTACTTTGCTCGCTATTCAGTACCAAAGAGGCCCGCAAGCGTAATTCTGTTGTATTCGAAGGGGTGGTCGTCAGTTGACTAAGTGTAGGGTCCACCCAGGCCAAGATGGAGAGGCATACTTGGTGTCATTTAGCAGATATGATACCAGGCTACATAGGTATATCCGGTCTTATGGGGTCACATCGCCTACTTTGCTCGCTATTCAGTACCAAAAAGGCCCGGAACCGTAATTCTGTGGTTTTCGAAGTGGTGGTCGTCAGTTGACTACGTGTAGTGTCCACCCAGGCTAAAATGGCTAGGCATACTTGGTATCAATTAGCACATATGATACCAGGCTACATGAGTATTCCCGATATTATGGGGTCACATCGCCTACTTTTCTCGCTATTCAGTACCAAAGAGGCCAACAACCTTAATTCTGTGGTTTTCGAAGGGGTGGTCGTCAGTTGACTAAATGTATAATCCGCCCAGGCCAAGTTGAAGAGGCATGCTTGGTGACCATTAGCAGATATGATATCAGGCTACATACATTATACCCGGTCGTATGGGGTCACATCGCCTACTTTGCTCGCTATTCAGTACCAACCAGGCCCAGAACCGTAATGCTGTGGTTTTCGAAGGGGTGGTGGTCAGTTGACTACGTGTAGGGTCCACCCAGGCCAAGATGGAGAGGCATACTTGGTGTCACTTAGCAGATAGGATACCAGGCTACTTAGGTATACCCGGTCTTATTGGGTTACATCGCCTACTTTGCTCGCTATTCAGTACCAAAAAGGCCCGGAACCGTAATTCTGTGGTTTTCGAAGGGGTGGTCGTCAGTTGACTACGCGTAGGGTCCACCCAGGCCAAGATAGAGAGGCATAATTGGTGTCACTTAGCAGGTATGATACCAGGCTACATAAATATACCCGGTATTATGGGGTCACATCGCCTACTTTGCTCGCTATTCAGTACCAAAGAGGTCCGCAACTGTAATTATGTGGTTTTCGAAACGATGGTCGTCAGTTGACTACGTGTAGGGTCCACCCAGGCCAAAATGGCTAGGCATACTTGGTGTCAATTAGCAGATATGATTCCAGGCTACATGATTATTCCAGATCTTATGGGGTCACATCGCCTACTTTGCTCGCTATTCAGTACCAAAAAGGCCCGGAACCGTAATTCTGTGGTTTTCGAAGTGGTGATCGTCAGTTGACTACGTGTAGGGTCCCACATAGGCCAAGATGGAGAGGCATACTTGGTGTCACTTAGCAGCTATGATACCATGCTACATAGGTATTCCCAGTCTTATGGGGTCACATCGCCTACTTTGCTCGCTATTCAGTACGAAAGAGACCCGGAACCGTAATTCTGTGGTTTTCGAAGGGGTGGTCGTCAGTTGACTACGCGTAGGGTCCACCCAGGCCAAGATGGAGAGGCAAACTTGGTGTTATTTAGCAGGTATGATACCAGGCTACATACATATACCCGTATTATGGGGTCACCTCGCCTACTTTGCTCGCTATTCAGTACCAAAGAGGCCCGCAACCGTAATTCTGTGGTTTTTGAAGGGGTGGTCGTCAGTTGACTACGTGTAGCGTCCACCCAAGCCAAAATGGCTAGTCATACTTGGTAGCAATTAGCACATATGATACCAGGCTACATGAGTATTCCCGATCTTATGGGGCCACATCGCCTACTGTGCTCGCTATTCAGTAACAAAGAGGCCAGCAACCTTAATTCTGTGGTTTTCGAAGGGGTGGTCGTCAGCGTAATTCTGCGGTTTTCGAAGGGGTGGTCGTCAGTTGACTAAGTGTAGGGTCCACCCAGGCCAGGATGGAGAGGCATACACGGTGTCACTTAGCAGCTATGATACCAGGCTACATACCTTTACCCAGTCTTATGGGGTCACATCGTCTACTTTGCTCTCTCTTCAGTACCAAAGAGGCCCGGAACCGTAATTCTGTCTTTTTCGAAGGGGTGGTCGTCAGTTGACTAAGTGTAGTGACCACCCAGGCCAAGATGGAGAGGCATACTTGGTGTCACTTAGCAGCTATGATACCAGGATACATATGTATACCAGGTATTATGGGTCACATCGTCTACTTTGCTCGCTATTCAGTACCAAAGAGGCCCGTAACCGTAATGCTGCGGTTTTCGAAGGGGTGGTCGTCAGTTGACTAAGTGTAGGGTCCACCCAGGCCAAGATGGAGAGGCATACTTGGTGTCACTTAGCAGCTATGATACCAGGCTATATCGGTATACCCGGATTTATGGGGTCACATCGCCTACTGTTCTCGCTATTCAGTACCAAAGAGGCCCGGAACCGTAATTCTGTGGTTTTCGAAGGGGTGGTCGTCAGTTCACTAAGTGTAGGGTACACCCAGGCCAAGATGGAGAGGCGTACTTGGTGTCACTTAGCAGCTATGATACCAGGCTATATCGGGATACCCGGTTTTATGGGGGCACATCTCCTACTTTGCTCACTATTCTGTACCAGATAGGCCCGCAACCGTAATGATGTGGTTTTCGAAGAGGTGGTCGTCAGATGACTAAGTGTAGAGTCCACCCAGGCCATATTGGAGAGGCAAACTTGGTGTCACTTAGCAGCTATGATACCAGGCTACATAGGTATACCCGGCATTATGGGGTCACATCGCTACATTGCTCGCTATCAGTACCAAAGAGGCCCGGAACCGTAATTCTGCGGTTTCGAAGGGTGGTCGTCAGTTGACTAAGTGTAGGGTCCACCCAGGCCAAGATGGAGAGGCATACTTGGTGTCACTTAGCAGCTATGATACCAGGCTACATACGTATACCCGTCTTATGGGGTCACATCGCTACACTTGCTCGCTATTCAGTACCAAAGAGGCCCGGAACGTAATTCTGCGTTTTCGAAGGGGTGGTCGTCAGTTGACTAAGCGTAGGGTCCACCCAGGCCAAGATGGAGAGGCAAACTTGGTGTTATTTAGCAGGTATGATACCAGGCTACATACATATACCCGTATTATGGGGTCACCTCGCCTACTTTGCTCGCTATTCAGTACCAAAGAGGCCCGCAACCGTAATTCTGTGGTTTTTGAAGGGGTGGTCGTCAGTTGACTACGTGTAGCGTCCACCCAAGCCAAAATGGCTAGGCATACTTGGTATCAATTAGCACATATGATACCAGGCTACATGAGTATTCCCGATCTTATGGGGCCACATCGCCTACTGTGCTCGCTATTCAGTAACAAAGAGGCCAGCAACCTTAATTCTGTGGTTTTCGAAGGGGTGGTCGTCAGTTGACTAAATGTATGATCCACCCAGGCCAAGTTGAAGAAGCATACTTGGTGACCATTAGCAGATACTATACCAGGCTACATACATTATACCCGGTCGTATGGGGTCACATCGCCTACTTTGCTCGCTATTCAGTACCAAAGAGGCCCGGAACCGTAATTATGTGGTTTTCGAAGGGGTGGTCGTCAGTTGACTAAGTGTAGGGTCCACCCAGGCCAAGATGGAGAGGCATACTTGGTGTCACTTAGCAGCTATGATACCAGGCTACATACGTATACCCGGTATTATGGGGTCACATCGCCTACTTTGCTCGCTATTCAGTACCAAAGAGGCCCGGAACCGTAATTATGTGGTTTTCGAAGGGGTGGTCGTCAGTTGACTACGTGTAGGGTCCACCCAGGCCAAGATGGAGAGGCATACTTGGTGTCACTTAGCAGCTATGATACCAGGCTACATAGGTATACCCGGTCTTATGGGGTCACATCGCCTACTTTGCTCGCTATTCAGTACCAAAGAGGCCCGCAACCGTAATTATGTGGTTTTCGAAGGGGTGGTCGTCAGTTGACTAAGTGTAGGGTCCACCCAGGCCAAGATGGAGAGGCATACTTGGTGTCACTTAGCAGCTATGATACCAGGCTACATACGTATACCCAGTCTTATGGGGTCACATCGCCTACTTTGCTCGCTATTCAGTACCAAAGAGGCCCGCAACCGTAATTCTGTGGTTTTCGAAGCGGTGGTCGTCAGTTGACTACGTGTAGGGTCCACCCAGGCCAAGATGGAGAGGCATACTTGGTGTCACTTAGCAGCTATGATACCAGGCTACATGCATATACCCGGTCCTATGGGGTCACATCGCCTACTTTGCTCGCTATTCAGTACCAAAAAGGCCCGGAACCGTAATTCTGTGGTTTTCGAAGGGGTGGTCGTCAGTTGACTACGTGTAGGGTCCACCCAGGCCAAGATGGAGAGGCATACTATGATACCATGCTACATAGGCATTCCCAGTCCTATGGGGTCACATCGCCTACTTTGCTCGCTATTCAGTACCAAAGAGGCCCGCAACCGTAATTATGTGGTCTTCGAAGGGGTGGTCGTCAGTTGACTACGTGTAGGGTCCACCCAGGCCAAGATGGAGAGGCATACTTGGTGTCACTTAGCAGCTATGATACAAGGCTACATAGGTATACCCGGTCCTATGGGGTCACATCGCCTACTTTGCTCGCTATTCACTACCAAACAGGCCCGCAACCGAAATTATGTGGTCTTCGAAGGGGTGGTCGTCAGTTGACTACGCGTAGGGTCCACCCAGGCCAAGATGGAGAGGCATACTTGGTGTTATTTAGCAGGTATGATACCAGGCTACATACATATACCCGGTATTATGGGGTCACCTCGCCTACTTTGCTCGCTATTCAGTACCAAAGAGGCCCGCAACCGTAATTATGTGGTCTTCGAAGGGGTGGTCGTCAGTTGACTACGTGTAGGGTCCACCCAGGCCAGGATGGAGATGCATACTTGGTGTTACTTAGCAGCTATGATACCAGGCTACATGAATATACCCGGTCCTATGAGGTCACATCGCCTACTTTGCTCGCTATTCAGTACCACAAGGGCCCGGAACCGTAATTCTGTGGTTTTCGAAGGGGTGGTCGTCAGTTGACTACGTGTAGGGTCCACCCAGGCCAAGATGGAGAGGCATACTTGGTGTCACTTAGCAGCTATGATACCATGCTACATAGGTATTCCCAGTCATATGGGGTCACATCGCCTACTTTGCTCGCTATTCAGTACCAAAGAGGCCCGCAACCGTAATTTTGTGGTTTTCGAAGGGGTGGTCGTCAGTTGACTACGTGTAGGGTCCACCCAGGCCAAGATGGAGAGGCATACCTGGTGTCACTTAGCAGCTATGATACCAGGCTACATAGGTATACCCGGTCTTATGAGGTCATATCGCCTACTCTGCTCGCTATTCAGTACCAAAGAGGCCAGCAATCGTAATGCTGTGGTTTTCGAAGGGGTGGTCGTCAGTTGACTAAATGTAGGACCCGCTCAGGCCAAGTTGAAGAGGCATGCTTGGTGACCATTAGCAGATAAGATATCAGGCTACATACATTATACCCGGTCGTATGGGGTCACATCGCCTACTTTGCTCGCTATTCAGTACCAAAAAGGCCCGGAACCGTAATGCTATTGTTTTCGAAGGGGTGGTCTTCAGTTGACTAAGTTTAGGGTCCACCAAGGCCAAGATGGAGAGGCATACTTGGTGTCACTTAGCAGCTATGATACCAGGCTACATAGGTATATTCATTCTTACGGGGTCACATCGCCTACTTTGCTCGCTATTCAGTACCAAAGAGGCCCGCAACCGTAATTCTGTGGTTTTTGAAGGGGTGGTCGTCAGTTGACTACGTGTAGCGTCCACCCAAGCCAAAATGGCTAGGCATACTTGGTATCAATTAGCACATATGATACCAGGCTACATGAGTATTCCCGATCTTATGGGGCCACATCGCCTACTGTGCTCGCTATTCAGTAACAAAGAGGCCAGCAACCTTAATTCTGTGGTTTTCGAAGGGGTGGTCGTCAGTTGACTAAATGTATGATCCGCCCAGGCCAAGTTGAAGAAGCATGCTTGGTGACCATTAGCAGATACGATATCAGGCTACATACATTATACCCGGTCGTATGGGGTCACATCGCCTACTTTGCTCGCTATTCAGTACCAACCAGGCCTAGAACCGTAATTCTGTGGTTTTCGAAGGGGTGGTCGTCAGTTGACTACGTGTAGGGTCCACCCAGGCCAAGATGGAGAGGCATAATTGGTGTTATTTAGCAGGTATGATACCAGGCGACATAAAAATACCCGGTATTATGGGGTCCCCTCGCCTACTTTGCTCGCTATTCAGTACCAAAGAGGCCCGGAACCGTAATTATGTGGTTTTCGAAGGGGTGGTCGTCAGTTGACTACGTGTAGGGTCCAACCAGGCCAATATGGAGATGCATACTTGGTGTCACTTAGCAGCTATGATACCAGGCTACATGAGTATTCCCGACTATGGGGTCACATCGCCTACTTTGCTCGCTATTCAGTACCAAAGAGGCCCGCAACCGTAATTTTGTGGTTTTCGAATGGGTGGTTGTCAGTTGACTACGTGTAGGGTCCACCCAGGCCAAGATGGAGAGGCATACTTGGTGTCACTTAGCAGCAATGATATCATGATACATAGGTATTCCCAATCTTATGGGGTCACATAGCCTACTTTGCTCGCTATTCAGTACTAAAGAGGCCCGCAACCGTAATTCTGTGGTTTTCAAAGCGGTGGTCGTCAGTTGACTACGTGTAGGATCCACCTAGGCCAAGATGGAGAGGCATACTTGGTGTTACTTAGCAGCTATTATACCAGGCTACATGCATATACCCGGTCCTATGGGGTCACATCGCCTACTTTGCTCGCTATTCAGTACCAAAAAGGCCCGGAACCGTAATTCTGTGGTTTTCGAAGGGGTGGTCGTCAGTTGACTACGTGTAGGGTCCACCCAGGCCAAGATGGAGAGGCATACTATGATACCATGCTACATAGGCATTCCCAGTCCTATGGGGTAACATCGCCTACTTTGCTCGCTCTTTAGTACCAAAGAGGCCCGCAACCGTAATTATGTGGTCTTCGAAGGGGTGGTCGTCAGTTGACTACGTGTAGGGTCCACCCAGGCCAGGATGGAGAGGCATACTCGGTATCACTTAGCAGCTATGATACAAGGCTACATAGCTATACCCGGTCCTATGGGGTCACATCGCCTACTTTGCTCGCTATTCACTACCAAACAGGCCCGGAACCGAAATTATGTGGTTTTAGAAATGGTGGTCGTCTGTTGACTACCCGTAGGGTCCACCCAGGCCAAGATGGAGAGGCATACTTGGTCTTATTTAGCAGGTATGATACCAGGCGACATACATATACCCGGTATTATGGGGTCACCTCGCCTACTTTGCTCGCTATTCAGTACTAAAGAGGCCCGCAACCGTAATTATGTGGTCTTCGAAGGGGTGGTCGTCAGTTGACTACGTGTAGGGTCCACCCAGGCCAGGATGGAGATGCATACTTGGTGTTACTTAGCAGCTATGATACCAGGCTACATGTATATACCCGGTCCTATGAGGTCACATCGCCTACTTTGCTCGCTATTCAGTACCACAAGGGCCCGGAACCGTAATTCTGTGGTTTTCGAAGGGGTGGTCGTCAGTTGACTACGTGTAGGGTCCACCCAGGCCAAGATGGAGAGGCATACTTGGTGTCACTTAGCAGCTATGATACCATGCTACGTAGGTATTCTCAGTCATATGGGGTCACATCGCCTACTTTGCTCGCTATTCAGTACCAAAGAGGCCCGCAACCGTAATTTTGTGGTTTTCGAAGGGGTGGTCGTCAGTTGACTACGTGTAGGGTCCACCCAGGCCAAGATGGAGAGGCATACCTGGTGTCACTTAGCAGCTATGATACCAGGCTACATAGGTATACCCGGTCTTATGAGGTCATATCGCCTACTCTGCTCGCTATTCAGTACCAAAGAGGCCAGCAATCGTAATGCTGTGGTTTTCGAAGGGGTGGTCGTCAGTTGACTAAATGTAGGACCCGCTCAGGCCAAGTTGAAGAGGCATGCTTGGTGACCATTAGCAGATAAGATATCAGGCTACATACATTATACCCGGTCGTATGGGGTCACATCGCCTACTTTGCTCGCTATTCAGTACCAAAAAGGCCCGGAACCGTAATGCTATTGTTTTCGAAGGGGTGGTCTTCAGTTGACTAAGTTTAGGGTCCACCAAGGCCAAGATGGAGAGGCATACTTGGTGTCACTTAGCAGCTATGATACCAGGCTACATAGGTATATTCATTCTTACGGGGTCACATCGCCTACTTTGCTCGCTATTCAGTACCAAATCGGCCCAGAACCGTAATTCTGTGGTTTTCTAAGTGGTGGTCGTCAGTTGACTACGTGTAGGGTCCACCCAGGCCAATATGGAGATGCATACTTGGTGTCACTTAGCAGCTATGATACCAGGCTACATGAGTATTCCCGATCTTATGGGGTCACATCGCCTACTTTGCTCGCTATTCAGTACCAAACAGGCCCGGAACCGTAATTCTGTTGTATTCGAAGGGGTGGTCGTCATTTGACTAAGTGTAGGGTCCACCCAAGCCAAGATGGAGAGGCATACTTGGTGTCACTTAGCAGATAGTATACCAGGCTATATACGTATGCCCGGTCTTGTGGGGTCACATCGCCTACTTTGCTCGCTATTCAGTACCAAAGAGGCCTGCAACCGTAATTCTGTGGTTTTCGAAGGGGTGGTCGTCAGTTGACTAAATGTAGGGTCCACCCAGGCAGGCAGGCAGGCAGGTAGGTAGGTAGGTAGGATAGATAGATAGATAGATAGATAGATAGATAGATAGATAGATAGATAGATAGATAGATAGATAGATAGATAGATAGATAGATAGTCAAATAGGTAGATAGATAGATTAGTATAAGATACTATGTTGAGTCCAGCCCCAGCCTTTAACATTTTTGCTAAGCGGCTGGCCACTGTACCATTAAAGATAGATAGATAGATATAGAAGATAGATATAGATAGATATATATAGATAGATAGATAGTCAGATAGATATATAGATAGTTAAATAGATACTATGTACAGTCCAGCCCCAGCCTTTACCATTTTTGCTGAGCGTCTGGCCACTGTACCACTTGGGACTGTTTTTGACCTTACTATGTGGTTATTGTCAACATTCTGTGTCTCAAATGAGATGTTTATCAACGGTCCCCGACAAGCGCCACCCTGTCATACTCAGTAGTGTGTGCTGGGAGTACCCAGTATATGTGGATGAATAAGTTACTACCCGAAATCATCGTTAGACGAAAGGGGTTTATTGACGAAACTAGTACATGAATTCGTGTTTACTCAGTAGTTATATAAATACGGATAGAATATAGTTATAAAACAACTTACCCTAGTAAGCAGAGTATGTCGAAGGTAGTATATTGCCAAAATACGCTAAACCGGTGGTTTTATAACGAACGGTTTTAATGTTTATTTACCTGTTTATAAGTATCTGGGTAAAGACGGTGTCCAAACCGTGTTTCCGTGTATTAATGTGTGCTCACTAATGAGGGCTCACTTGTGATCACCTCACTCCATTTGGAAGGAGGAAGTTTATATTTATTGTAGGTTGTATTTTTTCACTTTACTTGACAATGTTTAGTATTCTTAAAACGCTATATTTACTGGAATTTAAAGATATGTACTTTGCTTCAATATTTGTAATATTACATTCAGCAGTGTGTCATCACTAGGTATGACTGTTTGACACTGTTATGTTATGTTATATTTCGGGTTCTTGTCTGTGAATAGGGAGACCGCCATTTTGGGCAACGTTCTCTAATACTCTAGTAACTGTGTAAATATACGTCGAATGTTTGAAGCATGGGTGGAGGCTTTTATAGCATTTATAGTTTTTATATTGTTTTTTAAATTATGACTACATAGTAAGTCAACTTTTAACCGTTAAACTATCTACAAGTACTAGTACTTGGTGTTCCCATAAGTGGAAAGAAAATAAGGAAAATAAGAAGAATATCACCGGCGGGCAGTTTACCTAACAACACCTTTCCTGGGCAGGCTCCAGCGGTTAACCAGTACTTGGGTGCACCAACTTCCGTAAGAAACTGCCAACTTTTTCATATAAATGAGACACGGCTTGAGGTGGGCTCGAACCTGTGACCATCAGTGACTGACATTAATAAAGTATACTCGATTTCGGATATAATAAATTTAAATATTTAATCTATTAAATAATACATTAATGAAGGTAATAATACACATTGTTTACATCAGCATGTTACTTTGATACCTGACAGACTATTTGGATAATATGCAGACTATATAGTAGTAATGTGTACGCCAACAAATGAGAAATGTATATATATACATATACTGTGAATGTGTACACATGGAAAACGAAAGTAAACAACATAGTGCAGTTCATTTAGCCAAATAAAATGACCGAACCAGAAAATAAAGTGTACAGATAATGCAACTATATTGCCATCATCTATAAGGATCTATTCTTCCTCTAGATCTACGTTCACAGCTGAACCTAGTTAAATACAATTACACTGTCTTTCTATATGTGAGTGTGTCCATGTTTTATGCTAGTACATTTAATAAAATAGCAAATCAGTCACACTAGCAAATAAGCTTAAATGTTGTGCATAGATCAATGGTGTGCATACATCAATGGTGTGCATAGATCAATGGTGTGCATATATCAATGGTGTGTACAGATCAATGGTGTGTAGATCAATGTTGTGCATAGATCAATGGTGTGTAGATCAATGGTGTGCATAGATCAATGTTGTGCATAGATCAATGTTGTGCATAGATCAATGGTGTGCATTGATCAATGGTGTGTCAATGTTGTGCATATATCAATGGTGTCCATAGATCAATGGTGTGTCAATCTTGTGCATAGATCAATGGTGTGCATAGATCAATGTTGTGCATAGATCAATGGTGTGCATAGATCAATGGTGTGCATAGATCAATGGTGTGTAGATCAATGTTGTGCATAGATCAATGGTGTGTAGATCAATGTTGTGCATATATCAATGTTGTGCATAGATCAATGGTGTGCATAGATCAATGGTGTGCATAGATCAATGGTGTGTCAATGTTGTGCATATATCAATGGTGTGCATAGATCAATGGTGTGTCAATGTTGTGCATAGATCAATGGTGTGCAACGATCAATGTTGTGCCTAGATCAATGGTGTGTATAGATTAATGTTGTGCATAGATCAATGTTGTGCATAGATCAATGGTGTGCATAGATCAATGTTGTGCATAGAACAATGGTGTGCATATATCGATGGTGTGTATAGATCAATGGTGTGCATATATCAATGGTGTACATAGATCAATGTTGTGCATAGATCAATGGTGTGCATAGATCAATGGTGTGTAGATCAATGTTGTGCATAGATCAATGGTGTGCATAGATCAATGGTGTGCATAGATCAATGGTGTGTAGATCAATGTTGTGCATATATCAATGGTGTGCATATATCAATGGTATGTAGATAAATGTTGTGCATAGATCAATGTTGTGCATAGATCAATGATGTGCATATATCAATGGTGTGCATAGATCAATGGTGTGCATAGATCAATGGTGTGTAGATCAATGTTGTGCATATATCAATGGTGTGTAGATCAGTGGTGTGCATATATCAATGATGTGCATAGATCAATGGTGTGTAGATCAATGTTGTGCATATATCAATGTTGTACATAGATCAATGGTGTGCATAGATCAATGGTGTGCATAGACCAATGGTGTGTCAATGTTGTGCATCGATCAATGGTGTGCATAGATCAATGGTGTGCATAGATCAATGGTGTGTCAATTTTGTGCATAAATCAATGGTGTGCATAGATCAATGGTGTGTAGATCAATGGTGTGCATAGATCAATGGTGTGCATAGATCAATGGTGTGTCAATGTTGTGCATAGATCAATGGTGTACATATATCAATGGTGTGCATAGATCAATGTTGTGCATATATCAATGGTGTGTACAGATCAATGGTGTGTAGATCAATGTGGTGCATAGATCAATGGTGTCTAGATCAATGTTGTGCATAGATCAATTGTGTGCATATATCAATGGTGTGCATATATCAATGGTGTGTATAGATCAATGGTGTGCATATATCAATGGTGTACATAGATCAATGTTGTGCATAGATCAATGGTGTGCATAGATCAATGGTGTGTAGATCAATGTTGTGCATAGATCAATGGTGTGCATAGATCAATGGTGTGCATAGATCAATGGTGTGTAGATCAATGTTGTGCATATATCAATGGTGTGCATATATCAATGGTATGTAGATCAATGTTGTGCATAGATTAATGGTGTGCATAGATCAATGGTGTGCATATATCAATGGTGTGTACAGATCAATGGTGTGTAGATCAATGTTGTGACTAGATCAATGGTGTGTAGATCAATGGTGTGCATAGATCAATGTTGTGCATATATCAATGTTGTGCATAGATCAATGGTGTGCATTGATCAATGGTGTGTCAATGTTGTGCATATATCAATGGTGTGCATAGATCAATGGTGTGTCAATGTTGTGCATAGATCAATGTTGTGCATAGATCAATGGTGTGCACAGATCAATGGTGTGCATATATCAATGGTGTGTTGATCAATGTTGTGCATAGATCAATGGTTTGTAGATCAATGTTGTGCATAGATCAATGTTATGCATAGATCAATGTTGTGCATAGATCAATGATGTGCATAGATCAATGGTGTGCATAGATCAATGGTGTGTAGACCAATGTTGTGCATAGATCAATGGTGTGTAGATCAATGTTTTGCATATATCAATGTTGTGCAAAGATCAATGGTGTGCATAGATCAATGGTGTGCATAGCTCAATGTTGTGTCAATATTGTGCATATATCAATGGTGTGCATAGATCAATGGTGTGTCAATGTTGTGCATAGATCAATGGTGTGCATCGGTCAATGTTGTGCCTAGATCAATGGTGTGTATAGATTAATGTTGTGCATAGATCAATGTTGTGCATAGATCAATGGTGTGCATAGATCAATGTTGTGCATAGAACAATGGTGTGCATATATCGATGGTGTGTATAGATCAATGGTGTGCATATATCAATGGTGTACATAGATCAATGTTGTGCATAGATCAATGGTGTGCATAGATCAATGGTGTGTAGATCAATGTTGTGCATAGATCAATGGTGTGCATATATCAATGGTGTGTATATCAATGTTGTGCATATATCAATGGTGTGCATATATCAATGGTATGTAGATCAATGTTGTGCATAGATCAATGTTGTGCATAGATCAATGATGTGCATATATCAATGGTGTGCATAGATCAATGGTGTGCATAGATCAATGGTGTGTAGATCAATTTTGTGCATATATCAATGGTGTGTAGATCAGTGGTGTGCATATATCAATGCTGTGCATAGATCAATGGTGTGTATAGATCAATGGTGTGCATATATCAATGTTGTGCATAGATCAATGGTGTGCATAGATCAATGGTGTGCATAGACCAATGGTGTGTCAATGTTGTGCATAGATCAATGGTGTGCATAGATCAATGGTGTGCATATATCAATGGTGTGTACAGATCAATGGTGTGTAGATCAATGTTGTGATTAGATCAATGGTGTGTAGATCAATGGTGTGCATAGATCAATGTTGTGCATATATCAATGTTGTGCATAGATCAATGGTGTGCATTGATCAATGGTGTGTCAATGTTGTGCATATATCAATGGTGTGCATAGATCAATGGAGTGTCAATGTTGTGCATAGATCAATGGTGTGCATAGATCAATGTTGTGCATAGATCAATGATGTGCACAGATCAATGGTGTGCATATATCAATGGTGTGTTGATCAATGTTGTGCATAGATCAATGGTTTGTAGATCAATGTTGTTCATAGATCAATGTTATGCATAGATCAATGTTGTGCATAGATCAATAGTGTGCATATATCAATGGTGTGCATAGATCAATGGTGTGTAGACCAATGTTGTGCATAGATCAATGGTGTGTAGATCAATGTTTTGCATATATCAATGTTGTGCATAGATCAATGGTGTGCATAGATCAATGGTGTGCATAGATCAATGGTGTGTCAATATTGTGCATATATCAATGGTGTGCATAGATCAATGGTGTGTCAATGTTGTGCATAGATCAATGGTGTGCATCGATCAATGTTGTGCCTAGATCAATGGAGTGTATAGATTAATGTTGTGCATAGATCAATGTTGTGCATAGATCAATGGTGTGCATAGATCAATGTTGTGCATAGAACAATGGTGTGCATATATCGATGGTGTGTATAGATCAATGGTGTGCATATATCAATGGTGTACATAGATCAATGTTGTGCATAGATCAATGGTGTGCATAGATCAATGGTGTGTAGATCAATGTTGTGCATAGATCAATGGTGTGCATAGATCAATGGTGTGCATATATCAATGGTGTGTATATCAATGTTGTGCATATATCAATGGTGTGCATATATCAATGGTATGTAGATCAATGTTGTGCATAGATCAATGTTGTGCATAGATCAATGATGTGCATATATCAATGGTGTGCATAGATCAATGGTGTGCATAGATCAATGGTGTGTAGATCAATTTTGTGCATATATCAATGGTGTGTAGATCAGTGGTGTGCATATATCAATGCTGTGCATAGATCAATGGTGTGTAGATCAATGTTGTGCATATATCAATGTTGTGCATAGATCAATGGTGTGCATAGATCAATGGTGTGCATAGACCAATGGTGTGTCAATGTTGTGCATAGATCAATGGTGTGCATAGATCAATGGTGTGCATAGATCAATGGTGTGTCAATTTTGTGCATAGATCAATGGTGTGCATAGATCAATGGTGTGTAGATCAATGGTGTGCATAGATCAATGATGTGCATAGATCAATGGTGTGTCAATGTTGTGCATAGATCAATGGTGTACATATATCAATGGTGTGCATAGATCAATGCTGTGCATAGATCAGTGGTGTGTAGATCAATTGTGTGCATAGATAAATGGTGTGCATAGATCAATGGTGTGTTAATGTTGTGCATAGATCAATGGTGTGCATCGATAAATGGTGTGTAGATCAATGGTGTTCATAGATCAATGGTGTGCATAGATCAATGGTGTGTCAATGTTGTGCATAGATCAATGTTGTACATATATCAATGATGTGCATATATCAATGGTGTGCATAGATCAATGTTGTGCATAGATCAATGATGTGTCAATGGTGTACATAGATCAAAGGTGTACATATATCAATGATGTGCATATATCAATGGTGTGCATATATCAATGTTGTGCATAGATCAATGGTGCGTTGATCAATGTTGTGCATAGATAAATGTTGTACATATATCAATGATGTGCATAGATCAATGGTGTGCATAGATCAATGGTGTGTCAATGTTGTGCATAGATCAATGGTGTGCATAGATCAATGGTGTGCTTAGATCAATGATGTACATATATCAATGATGTGCATAGATCAATGGTGTACATAGATCAATGGTGTGTCAATGTTGTGCATAGATCAATGTTGTGCATAGATAAATGGTTTGTAGATCAATGATGTGCATAGACCAATGGTGTGCATAGATCAATGTTGTGTCAATGTTGTGCATAGATCAATGGTGTACATATATCAATGGTGTGCATAGATCAATGTTGTGCATAGATCAATGTTGTACATATATCAATGATGTGCATATATCAATGGTGTGCATAGATCAATGTTGTGCATAGATCAATGGTGTGTCAATGGTGTACATAGATCAATGGTGTACATATATCAATGATGTGCATAGATCAATGGTGTACATAGATCAATGGTGTGTCAATGTTGTGCATAGATCAATGTTGTGCATATATAAATGGTTTGTAGATCAATGATGTGCATAGACCAATGGTGTGCATAGATCAATGTTGTGTCAATGTTGTGCATAGATCAATGGTGTACATATATCAATGGTGTGCATAGATCAATGTTGTGCATATATCAATGTTGTACATATATCAATGATGTGCATATATCAATGGTGTGCATAGATCAATGTTGTGCATAGATCAATGGTGTGTCAATGGTGTACATAGATCAATGGTGTACATATATCAATGATGTGCATATATCAATGGTATGCATAGATCAATGTTGTGCATAGATCAATGTTGTACATATATCAATGATGTGCATAGATCAATGGTGTGCATAGATCAATGGTGTGTCAATGTTGTGCATAGATCAATGGTGTGCATAGATCAATGGTGTGCTTAGATCAATGATGTACATATATCAATGATGTGCATAGATCAATGGTGTACATAGATCAATAATGTGCAAAGATCAATGGTGTATATAGATCAATGGTGTACATAGATCAATGATGTGCATATATCAATGGTGTGCATATATCAATGGTGTACATATATCAATGATGTGCATAGATCAATGTTGTGCATAGACCAATGATGTGCATATATCAATGGTGTGCATATATCAATGGTGTGCATAGATCAATGGTGTGCATAGATCAATGTTGTGCATAGATCAATGGTGTGTCAATGTTGTGCATAGATCAATGGTGTGCATAGATCAATGGTGTGCTTAGATCAATGATGTACATATATCAATGATGTGCATAGATCAATGGTGTACATAGATCAATAATGTGCAAAGATCAATGGTGTATATAGATCAATGGTGTGCATAGATCAATGTTGTGCATAGATCAATGGTGTACATATATCAATGGTGTACATATATCAATGATGTGCACAGATCAATGGTGTGCATATATCAATGGTGTGCTTAGATCAATGGTGTACATAGATCAATGGTGTACATAGATCAATGGTGTGCTTAGATCAATGGTGTACATATATCAATGGTGTACATATATCAATGTTGTGCATAGATCAATAGTGTACATAGATCAATGGTGTACACATATCAATGTTGTGCATAGATCAATGGTGTACATATATCAATGGTGTACATATATCAATGTTGTGCATAGATCAATGGTGTACATAGATCAATGGTGTACATATATCAATGTTGTGCATAGATCAATGGTGTACATATATCAATGGTGTACATATATCAATGGTGTACATATATCAATGTTGTGCATATATCAATTGTGTGCATAGATCAATGATGTTCATAGATCAATGGTGTACATAGATCAATGGTATGCATATATCAATGATGTGTATAGATCAATGGTGTGCATAGATCAATGGTGTGCATAGATCAATGATGTGCATAGATCAATGTTGTGCATAGATCAATGGTGTGTAGATCAATGTTGTGCATATATCAATGTTGTGCATAAATCAATGGTGTGCATAGATCAATGGTGTGCATCGACCAATGGTGTGACAATGTTGTGCATAGATCAATGGTGTGCATAGATCAATGGTGTGCATAGATCAATGGTGTGTCAATTTTGTGCATAGATCAATGGTGTGCATAGATCAATGGTGTGTAGATCAATGGTGTGCATATATCAATGATGTGCATAGATCAATGGTGTGTCAATGTTGTGCATAGATCAATGGTGTACATATATCAATGGTGTGCATAGATCAATGCTGTGCATATATCAGTGGTGTGTAGATCAATTGTGTGCATAGATCAATGGTGTGTTAATGTTGTGCATATATCAATGGTGTGCATCGATAAATGGTGTGTAGATCAATGGTGTTCATAGATCAATGGTGTGCATAGATCAATGGTGTGTCAATGTTGTGCATAGATCAATGGTGTACATATATCAATGGTGTGCATAGATCAATGTTGTGCATAGATCAATGATGTGTCAATGGTGTACATAGATCAATGGTGTGTCAATGTTGTGCATAGATCAATGGTGTACATATATCAATGGTGTGCATAGATCAATGTTGTGCATAGATCAATGATGTGTCAATGTTGTGCATAGATCAATGGTGTACATATATCAATAGTGTGCATAGATCAATGTTGTGCATAGATCAATGTTGTACATATATCAATGATGTGCATATATCAATGGTGTGCATAGATCAATGTTGTGCATAGATCAATGATGTGTCAATGGTGTACATAGATCAAAGGTGTACATATATAAATGATGTGCATATATCAATGGTGTGCATAGATCAATGTTGTGCATAGATCAATGTTGTACATATATCAGTGGTGTGCTTAGATCAATGGTGCGTAGATCAATGTTGTACATATATCAATGATGTGTATAGATCAATGGTGTGCATAGATCAATGGTGTGTCAATGTTGTGCATAGATCAATGGTGTGCATAGATCAATGGTGTGCTTAGATCAATGTTGTACATATATCAATGATGTGCATAGATCAATGGTGTGCATAGATCAATGGTGTGTCAATGTTGTGCATAGATCAATGGTGTGCATAGATCAATGGTGTGCTTAGATCAATGATGTACATATATCAATGATGTGCTTAGATCAATGGTGTACATAGATCAATAATGTGCAAAGATCAATGGTGTATATAGATCAATGGTGTACATAGATCAATGATGTGCATATATCAATGGTGTGCATATATCAATGGTGTACATATATCAATGATGTGCATAGATCAATGGTGTGCATAGATCAATGGTGTACATATATCAATGATGTGCATATATCAATGATGTACATATATCAATGATGTACATAGATCAATGTTGTGCATAGACCAATGATGTGCATATATCAATGGTGTGCATATATCAATGGTGTGCATAGATCAATGTTGTGCATAGATCAATGGTGTACATAGATCAATGTTGTGCATAGATCAATGGTGTACATATATCATTGGTGTACATATATCAATGATGTGCATAGATCAATGGTGTACATAGATCAATGGTGTGCTTAGATCAATGGTGTACATATATCAATGTTGTGCATAGATCAATGGTGTACATATATCAATGGTGTACATATATCAATGTTGTGCATAGATCAATGGTGTACATAGATCAATGGTGTACATATATCAATGTTGTGCATAGATCAATGGTGTACATATATCAATGTTGTGCATAGATCAATGGTGTACATATATCAATGGTGTACATATATCAATGGTGTACATATATCAATGTTGTGCATATATCAATTGTGTGCATAGATCAATGATGTTCATAGATCAATGGTGTACATAGATCAATGGTATGCATATATCAATGATGTGTATAGATCAATGGTGTGCATAGATCAATGGTGTGCATAGATCAATGATGTGCATAGATCAATGTTGTGCATAGATCAATGGTGTGTAGATCAATGTTGTGCATATATCAATATTGTGCATAGATCAATGGTGTGCATATATCAATGATGTACATAGATCAATGGTGTGCATAGATTAATGGTGTGCATATATCAATGGTGTGCATAGATCAATGGTGTGCATAGATCAATGGTGTGCATAGATCAATGTTGTGCATAGATCACTGGTGTGCATAGATCAATGGTATGTAGATAAATGTTGTGCATAGATCAATGGTGTGCATAGATCAATGGTGTGCATAGATCAATGGTGTGTTGATCAATGATGTGCATAGATCACTGGTGTGCATAGATCAATGGTATGTAGATCAATGTTGTGCATAGATCAATGGTGTGCATAGATCAATGGTGTGTAGATCGATTGTGTGCATAGATGAATGGTGTGCATAGATCAATGATGTGTTAATGTTGTGCATAGATCAATGTTGTGCATATATCAATGGTGTGCATATATCAATGGTATGTAGATCAATGTTGTGCATAGATCAATGTTGTGCATAGATCAATGATGTGCATATATCAATGGTGTGCATAGATCAATGGTGTGCATAGATCAATGGTGTGTATATCAATTTTGTGCATACATCAATGGTGTGTAGATCAGTGGTGTGCATATATCAATGCTGTGCATAGATCAATGGTGTGTAGATCAATGTTGTGCATATATCAATGTTGTGCATAGATCAATGGTGTGCATAGATCAATGGTGTGCATAGACCAATGGTGTGTCAACGTTGTGCATAGATCAATGGTGTGCATAGATCAATGGTGTGCATAGATCAATGGTGTGTCAATTTTGTGCATAGATCAATGGTGTGCATAGATCAATGGTGTGTAGATCAATGGTGTGCATATATCAATGATGTGCATAGATCAATGGTGTGTCAGTGTTGTGCATAGATCAATGGTGTACATATATCAATGGTGTGCATAGATCAATGCTGTGCATAGATCAGTGATGTGTAGATCAATTGTTTGCATAGATCAATGGTGTGCATAGATCAATGGTGTGTTAATGTTGTGCATATATCAATGGTGTGCATCGATAAATGGTGTGTAGATCAATAGTGTTCATAGATCAATGGTGTGCATAGATCAATGGTGTGTCAATGTTGTGCATAGATCAATGGTGTACATATATCATTAGTGTGCATAGATCAATGTTGTGCATAGATCAATGTTGTACATATATCAATGATGTGCATATATCAATGGTGTGCATAGATCAATGTTGTGCATAGATCAATGATGTGTCAATGGTGTACATAGATCAAAGGTGTACATATATCAATGATGTGCATATATCAATGGTGTGCATAGATCAATGGTGTGCATAGATCAATGTTGTGCATAGAACAATGGTGTGCATATATCGATGGTGTGTATAGATCAATGGTGTGCATATATCAATAGTGTACATAGATCAATGTTGTGCATAGATCAATGGTGTGCATAGATCAATGGTGTGTAGATCAATGTTGTGCATAGATCAATGGTGTGCATAGATCAATGGTGTGCATAGATCAATGGTGTGTAGATCAATGTTGTGCATATATCAATGGTGTGCATATATCAATGGTATGTTGATCAATGTTGTGCATAGATCAATGTTGTGCATAGATCAATGATGTGCATATATCAATGGTGTGCATAGATCAATGGTGTGCATAGATCAATGGTGTGTATATCAATGTTGTGCATATATCAATGGTGTGTAGATCAGTGGTGTGCATATATCAATGCTGTGCATAGATCAATGGTGTGTAGATCAATGTTGTGCATATATCAATGTTGTGCATATATCAATGGTGTGCATAGATAAATGGTGTGCATAGACCAATGGTGTGTCAATGTTGTGCATCGATCAATGGTGTGCATAGATCAATGGTGTGCATAGATCAATGGTGTGTCAATTTTGTGCATAGATCAATGGTGTGCATAGATCAATGGTGTGTAGATCAATGGTGTGCATAGATCAATGGTGTGCATAGATCAATGGTGTGTCAGTGTTGTGCATATATCAATGGTGTACATATATCAATGGTGTGCATAGATCAATGGTGTGCATAGATCAGTGGTGTGTAGATCAATGGTGTGCATAGATCAATGGTGTGCATATATCAATGGTGTGTTAATGTTGTACATAGATCAATGGTGTGCATAGATAAATGGTGTGTAGATCAATGGTGTTCATAGATCAATGGTGTGCATAGATCAATGGTGTGTCAATGTTGTGCATAGATCAATGGTGTACATATATCAATGGTGTGCATAGATCAATGTTGTGCATCGATCAATGTTGTACATAAATCAATTATGTGCATATATCAATGGTGTACATAGATCAATGTTTTGCATAGATTAATGGTGTGCATAGCTCAATGGTGTGCATATATCAATGGTGTGTACAGATCAATGGTGTGTAGATCAATGATGTGCACCGATCAATGGTGTGTAGATCAATGGTGTGCATATATCAATGTTGTGCATAGATCAATGTTGTTCATAGATCAATGATGTGCATTGATCAATGGTGTGTCAATGTTGTGCATATATCAATGGTGTGCATAGATCAATGGTGTGTCAATGTTGTGCATAGATCAATGGTGTGCATAGATCAATGTTGTGCATAGATCAATGGTGTGCACAGATCAATGTTGTGCATATATCAATGGTGTGTTGATCAATGTTGTGCATAGATCAATGGTTTGTAGATCAATGTTGTGCATAGATCAATGTTATGCATAGATCAATGTTGTGCATAGATCAATGGTGTGCATAGATCAATGGTGTGCATAGATCAATGGTGTGTAGACCAATGTTGTGCATAGATCAATGGTGTGTAGATCAATGTTTTGCATATATCAATGTTGTGCATAGATCAATGGTGTGCATAGATCAATGGTGTGCATAGATCAATGGTGTGTCAATGTTGTGCATATATCAATGGTGTGCATAGATCAATGGTGTGTCAATGTTGTGCATAGATCAATGGTGTGCATCGATCAATGTTGTGCCTAGATCAATGGTGTGTATAGATTAATGTTGTGCATAGATCAATGTTGTGCATAGAACAATGGTGTGCATATATCGATGGTGTGTATTGATCAATGGTGTGCATATATCAATGGTGTACATAGATCAATGTTGTGCATAGATCAATGGTGTGCATAGATCAATGGTGTGTAGATCAATGTTGTGCATAGATCAATGGTGTGCATATATCAATGGTGTGCATATATCAATGGTGTGTAGATCAATGTTGTGCATAAATCAATGGTGTGCATATATCAATGGTATGTAGATCAATGTTGTGCATAGATTAATGGTGTGCATAGATCAATGGTGTGCATATATCAATGGTGTGTACAGATCAATGGTGTGTAGATCAATGTTGTGATTAGATCAATGGTGTGTAGATCAATGGTGTGCATAGATCAATGTTGTGCATATATCAATGTTGTGCATAGATCAATGGTGTGCATTGATCAATGGTGTGTCAATGTTGTGCATATATCAATGGTGTGCATAGATCAATGGTGTGTCAATGTTGTGCATAGATCAATGGTGTGCATAGATCAATGTTGTGCATAGATCAATGGTGTGCACAGATCAATGGTGTGCATATATCAATGGTGTGTTGATCAATGTTGTGCATAGATCAATGGTTTGTAGATCAATGTTGTGAATAGATCAATGTTATGCATAGATCAATGTTGTGCATAGATCAATGATGTGCATAGATCAATGGTGTGCATAGATCAATGGTGTGCATAGATCAATGGTGTGTCAATATTGTGCATATATCAATGGTGTGCATAGATCAATGGTGTGTCAATGTTGTGCATAGATCAATGGTGTGCATCGATCAATGTTGTGCCTAGATCAATGGTGTGTATAGATTAATGTTGTGCATAGATCAATGTTGTGCATAGATCAATGGTGTGCATAGATCAATGTTGTGCATAGAACAATGGTGTGCATATATCGATGGTGTGTATAGATCAATGGTGTGCATATATCAATGGTGTACATAGATCAATGTTGTGCATAGATCAATGGTGTGCATAGATCAATGGTGTGTAGATCAATGTTGTGCATAGATCAATGGTGTGCATAGATCAATGGTGTGCATATATCAATGGTGTGTATATCAATGTTGTGCATATATCAATGGTGTGCATATATCAATGGTATGTAGATCAATGTTGTGCATAGATCAATGTTGTGCATAGATCAATGATGTGCATATATCAATGGTGTGCATAGATCAATGGTGTGCATAGATCAATGGTGTGCATAGATCAATGGTGTGTCAATATTGTGCATAGATCAATGGTGTGCATAGATCAATGGTGTGCTTAGATCAATGGTGTACATATATCAATGATGTGCATAGATCAATGGTGTACATAGATCAATGGTGTGTCAATGTTGTGCATAGATCAATGTTGTGCATAGATAAATGGTTTGTAGATCAATGATGTGCATAGACCAATGGTGGGCATAGATCAATGGTGTGTCAATGTTGTGCATAGATCAATGGAGTACATATATCAATTGTGTGCATAGATCAATGTTGTGCATAGATCAATGTTGTACATAGATCAATGGTGTGTCAATGGTGTACATAGATCAATGGTGTACATATATCAATGATGTGCATATATCAATGGAATGCATAGATCAATGTTGTGCATAGATCAATGTTGTACATATATCAATGATGTGCATAGATCAATGGTGTGCATAGATCAATGGTGTGTCAATGTTGTGCATAGATCAATGGTGTGCATAGATCAATTGTGTGCTTAGATCAATGTTGTACATATATCAATGGTGTACATAGATCAATGGTGTACATATATCAATGATGTGCATATATCAATGGAATGCATAGATCAATGTTGTGCATAGATCAATGTTGTACATATATCAATGATGTGCATAGATCAATGGTGTGCATAGATCAATGGTGTGTCAATGTTGTGCATAGATCAATGGTGTGCATAGATCAATGGTGTGCTTAGATCAATGATGTACATATATCAATGATGTGCATAGATCAATGGTGTACATAGATCAATAATGTGCAAAGATCAATGGTGTATATAGATCAATGGTGTACATAGATCAATGATGTGCATATATCAATGGTGTGCATATATCAATGGTGTACATATATCAATGATGTGCATAGATCAATGTTGTGCATAGACCAATGATGTGCATATATCAATGGTGTGCATATATCAATGGTGTGCATAGATCAATGGTGTGCATAGATCAATGTTGTGCATAGATCAATGGTGTGTCAATGTTGTGCATAGATCAATGGTGTGCATAGATCAATGGTGTGCTTAGATCAATGATGTACATATATCAATGATGTGCATAGATCAATGGTGTACATAGATCAATAATGTGCAAAGATCAATGGTGTATATAGATCAATGGTGTACATAGATCAATGATGTGCATATATCAATGGTGTGCATATATCAATGGTGTACATATATCAATGATGTGCATAGATCAATGTTGTGCATAGACCAATGATGTGCATATATCAATGGTGTGCATATATCAATGGTGTGCATAGATCAATGGTGTGCATAGATCAATGTTGTGCATAGATCAATGGTGTGTCAATGTTGTGCATAGATCAATGGTGTGCATAGATCAATGGTGTGCTTAGATCAATGATGTACATATATCAATGATGTGCATAGATCAATGGTGTACATAGATCAATGGTATGCATATATCAATGATGTGTATAGATCAATGGTGTGCATAGATCAATGGTGTGCATAGATCAATGATGTGTATAGATCAATGTTGTGCATAGATCAATGGTGTGTAGATCAATGTTGTGCATAGATCAATATTGTGCATAGATCAATGGTGTGCATATATCAATGATGTACATAGATCAATGGTGTGCATAGATTAATGGTGTGCATAGATCAATGGTGTGCATATATCAATGATGTTCATAGATCAATGGTGTACATAGATCAATGGTATGCATATATCAATGATGTGTATAGATCAATGGTGTGCATAGATCAATGGTGTGCATAGATCAATGATGTGTATAGATCAATGTTGTGCATAGATCAATGGTGTGTAGATCAATGTTGTGCATAGATCAATATTGTGCATAGATCAATGGTGTGCATATATCAATGATGTACATAGATCAATGGTGTGCATAGATCAATGGTGTGCATAGATCAATGGTGTGCATAGATCAATGGTGTGCATAGATCAATGATGTGTAATGTTGTGCATAGATCAATGTTGTGCATATATCAATGGTGTGCATATATCAATGGTATGTAGATCAATGTTGTGCATAGATCAATGTTGTGCATAGATCAATGATGTGCATATATCAATGGTGTGCATAGATCAATGGTGTGCATAGATCAATGGTGTGTAGATCAATGTTGTGCATATATCAATGGTGTGTAGATCAGTGGTGTGCATATATCAATGCTGTGCATAGATCAATGGTGTGTAGATCAATGTTGTGCATATATCAATGTTGTGCATAGATCAATGGTGTGCATAGATCAATGGTGTGCATAGACCAATGGTGTGTCAATGTTGTGCATAGATCAATGGTGTGCATAGATCAATGGTGTGTCAATTTTGTGCATAGATCAATGGTGTGCATAGATCAATGGTGTGTAGATCAATGGTGTGCATAGATCAATGGTGTGCATAGATCAATGGTGTGTCAATGTTGTGCATAGATCAATGGTGTACATATATCAATGGTGTGCATAGATCAATGTTGTGCATATATCAGTGGTGTGTAGATCAATTGTGTGCATAGATCAATGGTGTGCATAGATCAATGGTGTGTTAATGTTGTGCATATATCAATGGTGTGCATCGATAAATGGTGTGTAGATCAATAGTGTTCATAGATCAATGGTGTGCATAGATCAATGGTGTGTCAATGTTGTTCATAGATCAATGGTGTACATATATCAATAGTGTGCATAGATCAATGTTGTGCATAGATCAATGTTGTACATATATCAATGATGTGTCAATGGTGTACATAGATCAAAGGTGTACATATATCAGTGGTGTACTTAGATCAATGTTGTGCATAGATCAATGTTGTGCATAGATAAATGGTTTGTAGATCAATGATGTGCATAGACCAATGGTGGGCATAGATCAATGGTGTGTCAATGTTGTGCATAGATCAATGGTGTACATATATCAATGGTGTGCATAGATCAATGTTGTGCATAGATCAATGTTGTACATAGATCAATGGTGTGTCAATGTTGTGCATAGATCAATGTTGTGCATAGATAAATGGTTTGTAGATCAATGATGTGCATAGACCAATGGTGGGCATAGATCAATGGTGTGTCAATGTTGTGCATAGATCAATGGTGTACATATATCAATGGTGTGCATAGATCAATGTTGTGCATAGATCAATGTTGTACATAGATCAATGGTGTGTCAATGTTGTGCATAGATCAATGTTGTGCATAGATAAATGGTTTGTAGATCAATGATGTGCATAGACCAATGGTGGGCATAGATCAATGGTGTGTCAATGTTGTGCATAGATCAATGGAGTACATATATCAATTGTGTGCATAGATCAATGTTGTGCATAGATCAATGTTGTACATAGATCAATGGTGTGTCAATGGTGTACATAGATCAATGGTGTACATATATCAATGATGTGCATATATCAATGGAATGCATAGATCAATGTTGTGCATAGATCAATGTTGTACATATATCAATGATGTGCATAGATCAATGGTGTGCATAGATCAATGGTGTGTCAATGTTGTGCATAGATCAATGGTGTGCATAGATCAATGGTGTGCTTAGATCAATGATGTACATATATCAATGATGTGCATAGATCATTGGTGTACATAGATCAATAATGTGCAAAGATCAATGGTGTATATAGATCAATGGTGTACATAGATCAATGATGTGCATATATCAATGGTGTGCATATATCAATGGTGTACATATATCAATGATGTGCATAGATCAATGGTGTGCATAGATCAATGGTGTACATATATCAATGATGTGCATATATCAATGATGTACATATATCAATGATGTGCATATATCAATGTTGTGCATAGACCAATGATGTGCATATATCAATGGTGTGCATATATCAATGGTGTGCATAGATCAATGTTGTGCATAGATCAATGGTGTGCATAGATCAATGTTGTGCATAGATCAATGGTGTACATATATCAATGGTGTACATATATCAATGATGTGCATAGATCACTGGTGTGCATAGATCAATGGTATGTAGATCAATGTTGTGCATAGATCAATGGTGTGCATAGATCAATGGTGTGCATAGATCAATGGTGTGTAGATCAATGATGTGCATAGATCACTGGTGTGCATAGATCAATGGTATGTAGATCAATGTTGTGCATAGATCAATGGTGTGCATAGATCAATGGTGTGTAGATCAATGTTGGGCATAGATCAATGTTGTGCATAGACCAATGTTGTGCATATATCAATGGTGTGCATATATCAATGGTGTGCATATATCAATATTGTGCATATATCAATGTTGTGCATAGATCAATGGTGTGCATATATCAATGTTGTGCATATATCAATGGTGTGCATATATCAATATTGTGCATATATCAATGGTGTACATATATCAATGTTGTGCATAGATCAATTGTGTGCATATATCAATGATGTTTATAGATCAATGGTGTACATAGATCAATGGTATGCATATATCAATGATGTGTATAGATCAATGGTATGCATAGATCAATGGTGTGCATAGATCAATGATGTGCATAGATCAATGTTGTGCATAGATCAATGGTGTGTAGATCAATGTTGTGCATAGATCAATATTGTGCATAGATCAATGGTGTGCATATATCAATGATGTACATAGATCAATGGTGTGCATAGATTAATGGTGTGCATAGATCAATGGTGTGCATAGATCAATGGTGTGCATAGATCAATGGTGTGTAGATCAATGTTGTGCATATATCAATATTGTGCATAGATCAATGGTGTGCATATATCAATGATGTACATAGATCAATGGTGTGCATAGATCAATTGTGTGCATAGATCAATGATGTTCATAGATCAATGGTGTACATAGATCAATGGTATGCATATATCAATGATGTTTATAGATCAATGGTGTACATAGATCAATGGTGTGCATATATCAATGATGTGCATAGATCAATGTTGTGCATAGATCAATGGTGTGTAGATCAATGTTGTGCATAGATCAATATTGTGCATAGATCAATGGTGTGCATATATCAATGATGTACATAGATCAATGGTGTGCATAGATTAATGGTGTACATAGATCAATGGTGTGCATAGATCAATGATGTGCATAGATCAATGGTGTGTAGATCAATGTTGTGCATAGATCAATATTGTGCATAGATCAATAGTGTGCATATATCAATGATGTACATAGATCAATGGTGTGCATAGATCAATGGTGTGCATATATCAATGGTGTGCATAGATCAATGGTGTGCATAGATCAATGGTATGTAGATCAATGTTGTGCATAGATCAATGGTGTGCATAGATCAATGGTGTGTAGATCAATGTTGTGCATATATCAATGTTGTGCATAGACCAATGTTGTGCATATATCAATGGTGTGCATATATCAATGGTGTGCATAGATCAATGTTGTGCATATATCAATGGTGTGCATAGATCAATGGTGTGCATAGATCAATGGTGTGCATATATCAATGTTGTGCATATATCAATGTTGTGCATAGATCAATGGTGTGCATATATCAATGTTGTGCATATATCAATGGTGTGCATATATCAATGTTGTGCATATATCAATGGTGTGCATATATCAATGGTGTGCATATATCAATGTTGTGCATAGATCAATGGTGTGTAGATCAATGTTGTGCATAGATCAATGTTGTGCATATATCAATGGTGTGTCAATGTTGTGCATATATCAATGGTGTGCATAGATCAATGGTGTGTAGATCAATGTTGTGCATAGATCAATGTTATATTAAACGTGCCAAACGAAATGGCGGCTAAGATTGACTTTTCGTGTGAACTACATAATATTATTATAATATTTACTACAAATTACTTCCCCTGATTTGGAGCCACCATTTGTAATCAAAGGAAGTTTATATTTATTGTAGGTTTCGCTTTACTTGTTTAGTATTATTAAAGCTATATTTATTGGAATTTAAAGATATGTACTTTGCTTCAATATTTGTAATATTACATTCAGCAGTGTGTCATCACTAGGTATGACTGTTTGACACTGACTGACATTAATAAAGTATACTCGATTTCGGATAAGATAAATTTAAATATTTAATCTATTAAATAATACATTATTGAAGGTAATAATACACATTGTTTACATCAGCATGTTACTTTGATTCCTGACATACTATCTGGATACTATGCTGAATATATGGTAGTAATGTGTACGCCAACAAATGAGAAATGTATATATATACATAAACTGTGAATGTGTACACATGGAAAACGAAAGTAAACAACATAGTGCAGTTCATTTAGCCAACTAAAATGACCGAACCAGAAAAAAAGTGTACATATAATGCAACTGTATTGCCATCATCTATAAGGATCTATTCTTCCTCTAGATCTACATTCACAGCTGAACCTAGTTAAATACAATTACACTGTCTTTCTATATGTGAGTGTGTCCATGTTTTATGTTAGAACCTTTAATAAAATAGCAAATCAGTCACACTAGCAAATAAGCTTAAATGTTGTGTATAGATCAATGTCGTGTATATATCAATGGTGTGCATAGATCAATGGTGTGCATATATCAATGGTGTGCACAGATCAATGGTGTGTAGCTCAATGTTGTGCATAGATCAATGGTGTGCATATATCAATGTTGTGCACATATCAATGGTGTGCACAGATCAATGGTGTGTAGATCAATGTTGTGCAGAGATCAATGGTGTGCACAGATCAATGGTGTGCATATATCAATGGTGTGCATAGATCAATGGTGTACATATATCAATGTTTTGCATAGGTCAATCGTGTGCATATATCAATGGTGTGCATAGATCAATGGTGTACATATATCAATGTTGTGCATAGATCAATGGTGTGCATATATCAATGGTGTGCATATATCAATGGTGTGCATAGATCAATGGTGTACATAGATCAATGGTGTGCATAGATCAATGGTGTGCACAGATCAATGGTGTACATAGACTTTGGTGTGCATAGATCAATGGTGTACATAGATCAATGGTGTGCATAGATCAACGGTGTACATAGATCAATGGTGTGCATATATCAATGGTTTACATAGATCAATGGTGTACATAGATCAATGGTGTACATAGATCAATGGTGTGCATAGATCAATGGTGTGCATAGATCGATGGTGTGCATAGATCAATGGTGTGCATAGATCAATGGTGTGCATAGATCAATGGTGTACATAGATCAATGGTGTGCATAGATCAATGGTGTACATAGATCAATGGTGTGCACAGATCAATGGTGTACATAGATCAATGGTGTGCATAGATCAATGGTGTGCACAGATCAATGGTGTGCATAGATCAATGGTGTACATAGATCAATGTTGTGCATAGATCAATGGTGTACATAGATCAATGGTGTGCATAGATCAATGTTGTGCATAGATCAATGGTGTGTCAATACACGGAAACACGGTTTGGCTTATGATATAGTGCGCACCGTTTTGACCTACTTTCGCCAAAACGAGACTAACAGGTAAACAAACGTAAATATACATTACTCGTATAGGAATGACACACCCCGAGTGTCACATAATCTTGAAATTTACCAGTAGTTAGACGCAATATCTGTTCCTACGAATGTATATGGGTTATATGGTTCAGAGAATTATTTAGTGTGTCGTCCATTGTCCAGTGGTACAGTGGTAGAGTGTCTTATTTGGATTCAAAGGGTCCCGGGTTTGATATAGTGTCACTGAGTGAGGCATCTCAGTACTTGTTAGTGACTTAAGTCTGCTAAGCCTGTCCAAAAAAACATGTCAAGGTCCCCACAAGGTGCTTGGCATCAATAAAACATACAATGTACATAAGTAATTGAATGCATTAGTAACATTTAGGTCACACGCACCATATTAACTATATTAACCCATGACATTGGAATGGCCTCCCTCCCCTCAACGAAGGATCACTGCCGGCCCAGTGGAAGTCAGCAAATGTTGCTCCCATTTACAAAAAAGGGGACAAGTCACACCCCGCCAACTATAGGCCTATCTCACTGACATGTGTTCTATGCAAGGTTCTAGAAGATGTACATAGTTTTCTCCTCGATAGTAAAACACTTCACTAACCACAGTATTATGTACCATTTGCAGCATTGTTTTAGAGAAAAACGGTCATGCGTGACCCAATTAGTAATGCTAATCAATGACTTGGTTACCTCTGTCTACAAGTCCGCCTCCGTGGTCGAGTGGTTAAGGTCGCTGACTTGTATACCACTGTAACCTATCATCACTGATGGTCACGGGTTCGAGCCCCGCTCGGGCCGTGTCTCATTTATATGAAAAAGTTGGCAGTTTCTTACGGAGGTTGGTGCACCCAAGTACTGGTTAACCGCTGGAGCCTGCCCAGGAAAGGTGTTGTTAAGTAAACTGCCCGCCGGCGATATAGCCCAAAATGGTGCTGATGCAGGCGTAAAACCCGAAATATAACATAACATAACCTCTGTCTACAATAAGCATCAGGTAGATCTCATCCTATTAGACTTCAGTAAGGCGTTCGATAAGGTCAATCACGAGAAAGTACTACTAAAATGCATGACTATGGAGTCAGAGGTCAAACATTAAGGTGGATTAAGAGTTTTCTAGATAATAGACTCCAGTCAGTTGTCCATAATGGTATTAGTTCAGGTGCCATTCCTCTGGAGTCCCACATGGATCCGTACTTGGACCCCTGCTTTTCCTAGCCTATATAAACGACCTCCAACAAAACATCAGTTCCAAAGTCCGTATCTTTGCAGATGATACTGCAGTCTATCTATCATCTGCAAATGAATCGGCCACACGCCAACACAAATCTTAAGAGATTAGAAGAGTGGGAGTTGGAGTGGGACATGGAATTTAATCCCTCCAAATGTCAAGTTATCCACGTCACCAGAAGGACACATCCTATTCCCAGTCAATATGAACTTCATGGAGTCCTATTTGAGTAAGTCACCTCAGCCAAATACCTTGGCGTGGATATCTCAAATAACCTGTCGTGGGACACTCACATAAAAAGGTCAACTAAGAAAGCAAACCAAACATTAGGATTCCTACGTAGAAACCTCCATGTCAAATCCGAACCCCTTAAGTCCATGGCTTACCAGACACTAGTGAGACCTCAGCTTGAATATGGCTCCGAGATCTGGTTGCCCCATGCCCAAATATTGATAGACCATATGAATGTGTCCAGCGAAGAGCAGCCCAATGGATAAAGGCTGACTTTTATCGTACCTCTAGTGTTACAGACATGCTACATTCCCTAAATCTACGCAGACTAGATCAACGGCATATTGACTATAGGTTATCCCTTCTGTATAAAATTCATAATGATCTTGTTGTTATTCCCATTGAAAATTACCTAGTTCCCCTCTCCCGTCCTGCTCGCCATTCCATAAGCTATAGGTTAATTACAGCAACTACAGACTACTACACGTTTTCCTGTTCCCCCAAGAACAATCTACCATTGGAACCATCTCCTCCCGCCATTGTCCATCTCCCTACCACAGAGCAATTCAATACGACAGTTTGCCATATTGACCATGCCAGTCCCTAGTTGTTCTGCGCAGCTGCTTTTAAACTTTGACCACAACTTATTTTCATTACTGTCTTAAATTATGTTTTTAACTATTCATACTTTTAACTTCTTTGCGGTTTTTGACGCGCAACATGTCTACATTCCCACAAGGGGTTCGACATTAAAGATAGATAGATAGATATAGAAGATAGATATAGATAGATAGATATAGATAGATAGTCAGATAGATATATAGATAGTTAAATAGATACTATGTACAGTCCAGCCCCAGCCTTTACCATTTTTGCTGAGCGTCTGGCCACTGTACCACTTGGGACTGTTTTTGACCTTAGTATGTGGTTATTTTCAACATGCTGTGTCTCAAATGAGATGTTTATCAACAGTCCCCGACAAGAGCCACCCTGCCATAATCAGTAGTGTGTGCTGGGAGTACCCAGTATATGTGGATGAATACGTTACTACCCGAAATCATCGTTAGACGAAAGGGGTGTACTCTCTAATATTCACTTGTTATCAGTAGTTATATAAACACGGATATAATACAGTTACAAAACAACCTACCAAAGTAAACAGAGTATGTCGAAGGTAGTATAATTATATTGCCAAAATACGCTAAGCCGGTGGTATTATAACGAACGGTTTTAATGTTTGTTTACCTGTTTATAAGAATCAGGGTCAAGACTGTGTCCAAACCCTGTTTCCGTGTATGGTGTGCATATATCAATGATTTGCATATATCAATGATGTGCATATATCAATGGTGTGTAAATCATTGTTGTGCATAGATCAATGGTGTACATATATCAATGGTGTGCATAGATCAATGATGTGCATAGATCAATGTTGTGCATAGATCAATGATGTGCATAGATCAATGGTGCATAGATCAATGGTGTACATAGATCAATGGTGTGCATATATCATTGGTGTGCTTATTTCAATGGTGTGCATAGATCAATGGTGTGCATATATCAATGTTGTGCATAGATCAATGGTGTGCATATATCAATGGTGTGCATAGATCAATGGTGTGCATAGATCACTGATGTGCATATATCAATGGTGTGCATAGATCAATGGTGTGTCAATGTTGTGCATAGATCAATGGTGTGCATATATCAATGGTGTGCATAGATCAATGGTGTACATAGATCAATGGTGTGCATATATCAATGGTGTGTCAATGTTGTGCATAGAGCAATGTTGTGCATATATCAATGATGTGCATATATCAATGTTGTGCATAGATCAATGGTGTGCATAGATCAATGGTGTGTCAATGTTGTGCATAGAACTATGGTGTGCATATATCAAAGGTGTGCAGAGATCAATGGTGTGCATAGATCAATGTTGTGCATAGATCAATGGTGTGTCAATGGTGTGCATAGATCAATGGTGTGCATAGATCAATGTTATGCATAGATCAGTGTTGTGCATAGATCAATGTTGTGCATAGATCAATGTTGTGCATAGATCAATGGTGTGCATAGACAATTTATTTGCAATTTTGATTTTGTTTCAGGGAAACCAAGCTATTGAGAAATCTAAAAAAGATAATCTTCAAAATATAGATATCTTTCACAAATTTTGACAGCCAGGAATATGATACAATACACTGAAATATTCATATTTTGACAAACATGCAAATTAAGAAAGATGAAATGATTTTTCGTTATGATCATGGTGTCACATTACAATGTCATGGGTTATTTATTGCCATAATTGGTCAACAAGTTGGAACCTCATTCTAATGACTCGAACATAAAATTGACCTAAAGTACAACAATTTAGTATTAACTTTAAGACGCATTAAATTAGTAAAAGATCAATTCCTGACATTCAGTGTCTTCCGATTATTATGAAATAGGGTTAAATTGAGCCCCTTTAATTTGATATACAGTCTAACCTGCCTTAAGCAGCCAGCCAAGGAAATCACAGAAAGTGGCTGATTAGCACAGGTGGCTGCTTAATAGAGGTCAAAAGTATAACAAAACGTCAGGAGTCAGGAAGTTGGCTGCTTAATACAGGATGGCTGTTTAATGGAGGTGACCGCTAACACGGTAGACTGAGGTAATCTTAGATTCACTTTGTTCCAGTCACTTACGTTGTATTTCAAATTCTTGGTAGATTGGCGTGATATTCAAAAAACGGACAGGTACAACAACAAACCTGCATGAACAAATTATGTGTTACCAATATGATTTGATCTCACCTTACCAACACAACTCGATCATAATTTCACTGCACATGTGTGGCATGACATGCGACCATAAATTTCACATATATGAAAAATACGACCGCATTTGTCACAAGTGAAGACTGTGATCTGTGACATACATGTAGATGATCCTACAGACGGTGATACCGTTCTTGTCTTATACATACATGTAGATGATCCTACAGACGGTGATACCGTTCTTGTCTTATACATACATGTAGATGATCCTACAGACGGTGATACCGTTCTTGTCTTATAGATACATGTAGATGATCCTACAGACGGTGATACCATTCTTGTCTTATACATACATGTAGATGATCCTACAGACGGTGATACCGTTCTTGTCTTATACATATACATACATTTAGATGATCCTACAGACGGTGATACCGTTCTTGTCTTATACAGTTATGCATGCAGATTGGTGACACTGGTTTGTTTCGCACATTTACTGCATGCTATTGTGTTGTGGACTGCTTCTAATTCAAAGAAGGCAATTTCTGAGATTGGGTCATATGACATCATACATATTTAATTATTTATTGTTTTTAACTTACTAATATTATTTCAGCTAAATAAACAAAAGGATACAGACCATGAGTATGTACGGAAGACAAAGGGGATGAGTATTGCACCACTTGGCAGAACTTGGCAGAACTAGACTATCATGGCTGATGCACACGGTATGGTCTTTTTGAATTATGAACTTATCTAATATTTCTACTAGTATAATTATGCGTTGATGTCTGTGTTATCAATAAATGATGGTATAATTGAATTTTATGTTATTGCATTATTATTATATACATGTAATCATCAATACAAAGATCAAAGCAAATATAGCAAATAGATCGGGCCACATGTTCCGACATTACCTTTTTTCGGGTTTATATTAGGCAAATCGGCAAATCCAATAAGCTTTTAGCTTTCATTTCAATCCACTTGTATGAATTGTGTACATAATTATTTGTTGTAAATTATGTTATATAATGTCGAATAAATATAATGTATGTTTAAATCAAATCGACAAATACACAAAAAATAAAGACTGTATATGAATAAGACATAATATAGAATGAACATATATACGCCTAAGTATACTAATCGAACATACATATAGACTGTATATGAATAATGCATAATATATAATGAACATATATACACCTAAGTATACTAATCTAACATACATAAAGACTGTATATGAATAACACATAATGTAGAATGAACATATATACACCTAAGTATACTAATCTAACATACATAAAGACTGTATATGAATAACACATAATATAGAATGAACATATATACACCTAAGTATACTAATCTAACATACATAGAGACTGTATATGAATAACGCATAATATATAATGAACATATATACACCTAAGTATACTAATCTAACATACATAAAGACTGTATATGAATAACACATAATATATAATGAACATATATACACCTAAGTATACTAATCTAACATACATAAAGACTGTATATGAATAACACATAATATAGAATGAACATATATACGCCTAAGTATACTAATCTAACATACATAAAGACTGTATATGAATAACACATTTGAATGCATACGTAAGAACGACAACAACGGTTTCTTTTCTAATAATAAAAGCATCGGTCACAAATTTTGCAATATTCCATAAGTTTTCTCATTTCTAGACGAGTAATGTCACAAATTTATGCATATTACTAATGATCCAGGCGGATTTGGGGTTAGGGGCATAACATAGAGCAGCGATGGTGCACGTCTTGTAGGGAGGTCTGGAGGCTTTGAAAGTTATGGTGCATTCTGGTTGGAGACATAATTATAGAGCATTGAAAGCTAATTTTCATATCGAATTTAATCATTAACCCTTTCCTTCATTGAGATTTAGGTTAATATATTGTTATATCTCCATACAAACGACAGCCATTTAGCTATCATGCATTGAATAAGTAGTCGCCATATCTATCCCACCTCCAAAGATATTACTGGGACTATATGAGATTTAGGTTAATATACTGTTATATCTCCATACAAACGACAGCCATTTAGCTATCATGCATTGAATAAGTAGTCGCCATATCTATCCCACCTCCATAGCTATTACAGGGACTACATAGAGATTTAGGTTAATATATTGTTATATCTCCATACAAACGACAGCCATTTACCGGTAGCTATCATGCATTGAATAAGTAGTCGCCATATCTATCCCCACCTACATAGATAGTACTGGGACTACATAGAGATTTAGGTTAATATACTATTATATCTCCATACAAACGACAGCCATTTAGCTATCATGCAGTGGATACGTAGTCGCCATATCTATCCCACCTCCATAGATATTACTGGGACTACACGAGATTCTGGCCTTTTTTATGAGCATTGGTTTGGCTACTATTGTCAATGTATGTTGTATTTGTAATGACGTTTGTATGGAGATATAATAGTATATTAACCTAAATCTCTATGAAGGAAAGAGTTAATTAGCTCAATTTATATGACACTAAGAGTCGCCAATTCAACCATGATAAATTTACCTATGCTTGCCATATGCTAGGGGATGCACACCGGTTCCCCACCCCAAAACCGCCCATGTAATCAGCCCTCCCCAGTGAAGTTCATATTATTGTACACAACTAAATTGAAACGCATAATTTTATGTTCATAAACATGTACATGTATTTATAATAATATACTTTCAAAAAATATTTTGAGTTAAAAATAATGTACTGATTGATGACCCCTCCCAATAATGTGCTACAACCCTCATGCAAACTAAGTTCCGTAGACGATACCTCAGGACCTCTGTTCAACCAATCATTTATATAAGTAAAAGTCGTGATAGCGCAGTGGAAGCGCGTTCGCTTCAGGTGCGAAAGGTCTGGAGTTCCAGCCCTGCTGGAGCCGTTATGAGTGTGCCCTTAGGCAATGCATTTAATTTCCACGTTGCCTCTTCTCTCTCCCTCGTGGCGATGGATTCCATCAGGAATGAGGTCTCGAGAGTGATTAATATAAGTTGTAAGAACTTGTTTTGCAATCAAGCTAAAATAAATTTGTATAAACTATATAAGTAAAACACGTTGTTGCTAGTTGGAATAATTTTAAAATTAATTATATATCCCTATTGTTTCTGTCATACTTATGATTGCGAAGGTGAAATATACCAAATGTGACTCAGTGATTTAATTAATTTCTACAGTAATAGTAGCTTAAAACATTAAAGCGACACTACATCGATGAAAACGCAAATGTCTGCAGAATGTAGTTTCCTATTATATGGTACAATATTTCTACCAATATTTACCTCAAAAACTGAGTATTTCAACAAATAAACAAACGTCGTATATAGTTTGTTGACATAATAAAATAATGTAAATAGGGTGACATTCATGCGTAATAAAATGCGTGTATCCTGAATAACACGATTTAACATACAAATTTACCGTTATATCTCACCTATTTATTTGTAGACTAATCTTAGTTAAATTATCTCTAAACGAAAGTACCGTGTGTTTAGTATTGATTCCAATGACAAACATACGTAATTTCAGGAGCGTGGATGACCGTTATACGAAATCCTACTTTCATTTTTGAAAGTTTGTTGACCACAAAAACACTGTTTATTGATTCAATGTTAGTGCTAGAATTTATTCAGAAGAGTTTGTAATAGCAATGCATTTATACGTGAAAACATGCATTTTTTTGCTTTTTGCGATGTCGCTTTAAGCACAACCTGCAGTTTTAAGTGCTATACATGTATATCTGTTTATTAATGCAAAAACAAACATAATCATATGTTCTATTCATGTAGACAGACATAAATAATTATAAATAAGACCTATTAACCCTTTCCAGCGGCAGATAAAATCGCTTTTGCAAACAGCATAGAGCCAGATCAGATGGCACAGAATGTTCTGTCTGATCAGGCTATATGCTGTTTGCTATTCGGAGAGTGAAGCTAAAGCACTTGGCTGAATAGCAAACAACATAGATCCTGATCAGATGTGTCGTTTCGCCGAGGCTGATCTGGATCTATGCTGTTTGCAGGCAATGGGTTAATGGTTTGTTTCTGGACCCCCGGTCTTACATTACCCATATTTGCAATCTGGTTACTAGAGGCACAACTGTGCTATGGTTTTTGTTATGTTTTAGTCTTGGCAAACTACATTATACTCTTATTAACTATAATGTCCGACTTGAGACTAAGGGAAGTAACTTTGTAGGTTAAAAATGTAAATGTTAGGTTGTAAAACAACAAATAAATTGCCTATGTAATACATAGTAAAAAGTAAAAACATACGGTCTGTTCATTTATATTTCCAATCTTTCATTTCTTCTGATACCACATCCACTATGAAGAGGTATTCAAATCAGTCTGAAACACACCAAGAATATTTCAAATTTTAAGTTTCAAATACCCAGTGCTCACCTGTGAATAACGTCACTGTGTTTACACGCTGTATTCCTTCGCCAAATAATACAGTAGACCAACCTTCACCTTGCAATGGCCTGGATTCTTATACCACATCTTTTCTACACATCAACTAGTTTGAAGTCCTCTCATGTCACAAAAACTATACACTGCCTGTCATGAAAATGCATTTTTATCAAAAAGAAAAATTAACTATATTAGTTATTGGGACTACATTCGAGTGGACCGCGGATGCACTTCTGCCTATTTACGTATATACAGCCTGTTATTCAGCACATTAATCCACCACAGCTTCTTCGGAAACACTGTTTTCATGATGAATATGTATGTTATAAACATATCCTATATACATTTACCATACATATTGTTGTCTTGTTTGTTGTGCTAAACAGAAATATTTGTTAATCAAGTTGAATATTTAAAATGGAATATATAAAATAATTAGAACATTAATTTTATGAATTGTATTTTTTCATGCATTCTGTAACACATCATTAATCATATATAATACACTTTCAGCTAAGCTTGCCGAAGTTCCGAAAGACAAAGATCTTTCCATTATTGCTAGTTATATAGGTGCAAGCTGGGAATTGATGGCTCCATTTCTTTTTGAGACGAACTCCACAGTGATAGTAGACCAGATAAAACAGGATACTCCAGGAGAGTGTAAGCATCAAATATATAAGCTGTTTGTGAAATGGAAGCAACAGACGGGACGTACAGCGACATTGGGAAATTTGTTTGGTCTGATTCATGAAGCTGCAGTGCATGTAGAGTGGAATTTCATTGCAGTCAAACTAGGCATTCCTGAAGTGGAAATTCATACTCGTAAGTGTAAATTATATTAATTAGAATTTTTATTTTATAGTTTATATTTTTTTATTTAACAAAAATCGACCAAATTATTTAATGGACTTTGTCGGCCGACATCTGTTCATTTTCATTACTCCTGACTCCATCTCCCTCCGGACATTGTCCATCTCCCTAGCGTTTGCCATATTGATCATGCCAGTCCCTGCTTTTAAACTTTTACCAAAACTTATTTTCATTACTTTCTTAAATTATGCTTTTAACTACTCATACTTTTACCTTCTTTGCGGTTTTTTGATGCGCAACATGTCTTCATCCCCGCGAGTGGTTCGACATTAAAGGAAGATAGATATATAGACAGACAGACAGACAGACAGATATATAGATAGGTAGATTGGCACAATACTGTTATATTCTGTCCCACCTACACATAGAACCTTACTTTTGATGCTCGTACCTATTTAAGTATATTTATTTAACCCGTTCAACACCACATACCTCTAAATAGGCTTACAAAAAGTGTAGATCTGCATGGGAACTGTAGGTGAGCAGACTTTCGCTCAATAGTTATACACTGTCAGACAATAACATGCCTTTAGGTAGACTTAAATTAAACAGACGGATCTGTAGTCCAGTGGTAACACGCTGGACTGGTAATCCAGGGATCGAAGGTTCGATCCCCCGTCTGACCCTTATAAATTTAACAGTCTTTCAGATGGGATTTTAAACCGAGGTCTCGTGGTAGTGCTTTACACCATGCAAGTAAAAGAACCAGAGGAGATTCTACAATGTGTCTCTGTCTGTATCATGCACTATCCTCCAAAATCTAAAATGACTAATCTCTTCAGGAGGCGTCGCTCATATGGGCAACCGGTTGCAACGATAAATAAACGTAAAGCACACACAAACTTAAATTGGCGTTGCTTACATTTATATGTTGTAGTAAATACAAATACATAGCATTTATATAGTGCAAATATTAAACATTATTATATTGCGCTTCACAATTTAAAGATGCAATTTTAAACATTTACACATGACAGTAATATATGGAAATATAAATAAAAATGTATGCATATATAGATATAACTAGGATTGTAGTAATTAGATAAGAACATATTATATCATATCTACACCATTACAGTATATAAGTGAGTGATTGGATTAGCGATAACAGTAAACAGTAAATATAAGGTATATCTACAATATTTTGCAGCTAAATATAAGTACAACTAAGTAACGCTGAGATCAAGAGTGCTGGCTACAATACAAGCATGAGTTCGAACCGTATGGCAGGGATCATTCTAGAGGGCGATGTGGGCAAAATAGCCCTTTGGGGGCTCCACTTCTTCCCCCCCCCCATTTTTTTAACTACTTTCATACAATTTTGTCCAATAAGATACACTGGCCCATTATAAAGCACTCCTTCTATTCAAATGTTCTATTTAATGGTCATACTGTGCATTTTAATCATATTTTGTTAACATTTATTAAATAACACCATTTAAGGACACGATCGTGCGCTTTCTCACTTCTCCCAAATATTCTGACCTAGAATGAACCCTGTTGTGGTGGTCTTTTTTAGATTTGTTTCTTAAAGTAAGTAACAAAACATGCTTACATATAAAGACACATTTGTAAAATACTTGTGAACGAATTTAATGTATCTATATCAAGAAACACCAGTTGACAATTTAAAGTCAATATGTCATGTTTCAATGATCCGTGTAAGAGATAAATTGTTTCGTGTAAGAGATAAATTGTTTCGTGTAAGAGATCAATTGTTTCGTGTAAGAGATCAATTGGTTTTCGTGTAAGAGATCAATTGGTTTTCGTGTAAGAGATAAATTGGTTGGTGTAAGAGATAAATTGGTTAATGTAAAAGATAAATTGGTTCATGTAAGAGATAAATTTGTTAATGTAAGAGATAAATTGGTTCGTGTAAGAGATAAATTGGTTAATGTAAAAGATAAATTGGTTCGTGTAAGAGATAAATTGGTTCGTGTAAGAGATAAATTGTTTTATGTATAAGAGATCAATTGTTTTTCATATAAGAGATAAATTGTTTCGTGTAAGATTTCATGTAAAAGATAAATTGGTTTATGTAAGAGATAAATTGGTTTGTGTAAGGGGTAAATTGGTTTGTATACGGGATACATTGGTAAGGGATACATTGGTTTGTGTAAGCGAAAAATTGATTTGTGTAAGGGAAAAATTGGTTTGTGTAAGGGGTAAATTGGTTTGTGTAAGGGATACAGTGGTGTGTGTATAAGGGGTACATTGGTTTGTGTAAGGGATAAATTGATTTGTGTAAGGGAAAAATTGGTTTGTGTAAGGGATAAGTTGGTTTGTGTAAGGGATACATTTTTTGGGTAAGAGATAAAATTGGTTTGTGTAAGAGATAAATTGGTTCGTGTAAGATTTCGTGTAAGAGATAAAATTTGTTGGTGTAAGGGTACATTGTTTTGTGTAAGAGATACAATTTGTTTGTGTAAGGGTACATTGGTTTCTGTAAGAGATGAAATTTGTTTGTGTAAGGGATAAAATTTGTTTGTGTAAGGGATACATTGATTTGTGTAAGGGATACAATTGGTTTGTGTAAGGGATACTTTGATTTGTGTAAGGGATAAAATTGGTTTGTGTAAGGGATAAGTTGGTTGTGTAAGAGATACAATTGGATTGTGTAAGGGATAAAATTGGTTTGTGTAAGGGATAAGTTTGTTTTTGTACGAGATAAAATTGGTTTGTGTAAGAGATAAAATTGGTTTGTGTAAGAGATAAAATTGGTTTGTGTAAGGGATAAAATTGGTTTCTGTAAGAGATAAAATGTGTTTGTGTAAGGGATAAAATGTGTTTGTGTAAGGGATACATTGATTTGTGTAAGGGATACAATTGGTTTGTGTAAGAGATAAAATTTGTTTGTGTAAGGGATAAAATTGGTTTGTGTAAGGGATACATTGATTTGTGTAAGGGATCAAATTGGTTTGTGTAAGGGATACATTGATTTGTGTAAGGGATAAAATTGGTTTGTGTAAGGGATACGTTGGTTGAGTAAGAGATAAAATTGGTTTGTGTAAGGGATAAAATTGGTTTGTGTAAGGGATACAATTTGTTGGTGTAAGCGTACATTGGTTTGTGTAAGAGATAAAATTGGTTTGTGTAAGGTATAAGTTGGTTGAGTAAGAGATAAAATTGGTTTGTGTAAGGGATAAAATTGGTTTGTGTAAGGGATAAGTTTGTTTGTGTAAGAGATCAAATTGGTTTGTGCAAGAGATCAAATTGGTTTGTGTAAGAGATAAAATTTGTTTGTGTAAGGGTACATTAGTTTGTGTAAGAGATAAAATTTGTTTGTGTAAGGGATAACATTGGTTTGTGTAAGGGATACATTGATTTGTGTAAGGGATAAAATTGGTTTGTGTAAGGGATACATTGATTTGTGTAAGGGATAAAATTGGTTTGTGTAAGGGATAAGTTGGTTTGTGTAAGAGATAAAATTGGTTTGTGTAAGGGATAAGTTGATTGTGTAAGAGATAAAATTGGATTGTGCAAGGGATAAAATTGGTTTGTGTAAGGGATAAGTTTGTTTGTGTAAGAGATAAAATTGGTTTGTGTAAGAGATGAAATTGGTTTGTGTAAGAGATAAAATTGGTTTGTGTAAGGGTACATTGGTTTGTGTAAGAGATAAAATTTATTTGTGTAATGGATACATTGATTTGTGTAAGGATAAGTTGGTGTGTGTAAGAGATAAAATGTGTTTGTGTAAGGGATAACATTGGTTTGTTTAGGGGATACATTGATTTGTGTAATGGATACAATTGGTTTGTGTAAGGGATCAGTTGGTTTGTGTAAGAGATAAATTTGGTTTGTGTAAGGGATAAGTTGGTTGTGTAAGAGATAAAATTGGTTTGTGTAAGGGATAAAATTGGTTTGTGTAAGGGATAAGTTTGTTTGTGTAAGAGATAAAATTGGTTTGTGTAAGGGATAAAATTGGTTGGTGTAAGGGATAAATTGGTTTGTGTAAGGGATAAGTTGGTTGTGTAAGAGATAAAATTGGTTTGTGTAAGGGATAAATTGGTTTGTGTAAGAGATAAAATTGGTTTGTGTAAGGGATAAAATTGGTTTGTGTAAGGGATAAATTGGTTTGTGTAAGGGATAAATGAATAGAAATCAATAAGAACTACATAAATAAATAGTAGAAGCGATACATGTGATTCGAACTCCCAAACTATTGGTTACTAGCTATGTTACCTCTGTGCCACAGAGACAACTGCTTTCAACCAATTAATTGTACACATAGAACATCTATATTGACATCATTTTCAATAACAAAATTATTATGTAAACAACGCCATTTTAAGTTTGTTTTAGGGTACTTGTTAGCCCTCCACCTTATGATAGAAATATTGACATTCTCTGTGAGACTTCTGTTAATGTCACAAACTTGTAGTAAGCACCTGCATTCGATTGATATCCACCACAGTACTCTTGCTCATCCATGTTTTTCCACATTGTCTTTGGTTGTTTCAATATTAACTTCATTTCTATCAGATTCAGGGCTCATTCTAGAAGATGACTTGCGCAAACTGTTCGCCCTCTGTGAGCCCCACTTCTCCCTGACAACATCAATTTTGTATTTTCTTTTTTGGCAATTTTCACACCAAATTTTGTCCAGTAAGATACACTGTCCCATTTATAAAGCACTCCTTCTATTCAAATGTTGTATTTAATGATCATACTGTGTATTTTAACCCTGTTTTGTTAAAGTTTTATTAAATAACACTATTTACATTGTAAGTACGCAATCGCGAGCTATCTCACTTCTCCCAAATATTCTGACCTAGAATGAGCCCATATCCAGCACTGTTAGAGATTGACAGTGTGATACATTGACATTGACCTGGAACGTCCATTTTCAAAGATTTATAAGCAACACGTTGCCATATTTTCTTCATATTTGGCAGATATATGTGATAGTCTCCATAGACTCCAGTGCTCCTCATTGATGTATGGTTTTATATATCACTGTTATCGAGATCATCTTCACCATCCTTTACATATTATAGCACAATACTGTAAGTCAGCACTTTTCAGTCATGTATTGATACCATTGGTGGTGCTCTTCTTTGCCTGTTTTCTGGTATCTACAAGGTCTTGTATCTAATTATCAGCCGAGTCTGAAATACATTGGGAATCTTCTGATGATTTTCCACGTACAATTAGTCGACAATGAAATACACTTATTATTCACGTTCATGGATGGTATGACACTAGCCAGTTAGAACTGGACTGTATACTGACTAGTAACTATGTTTACAGTTGCCCCCGTGATATATTTCTAATTGCCAGAACATATGGGTGGTATGACACTAGCCAGTTGGAACTGGACTGTAGACTGACTAGTAACTATGTTTACAGTTGCCTCCGTGATATATTTCTAATTGCCAGCTCATATGGATGGTATGACACTAGCCAGTTAGAACTGGACTGTAGACTGACTAGTAACTATGTTTACAGTTGCCTCCGTGATATATTTCTAATTGCCAGCTCATATGGGTGCTAGTGAAGAAATTGATGGAACACACGAAACAATTGGCGGAGGACAACCGGAAGAAGAATCATTGCACGATCAATTGAACCGTAAAAGATATAGTTCACCAAAAGATTAATGTATATTTGACGGCAGATTGATTAAACTTTCTAGTGAAGACATACTACTCCTGAACGATAAGTGCACTTCACTGATTGGAAAAGGTGGATTTGGGATTGTATACAAAAGTAAGCGATATTGTATGAAAATATGATTGTGCTAATATTTAATAGTAAACCACCTTTTCTATAACGTGAGATAATGTTGAAACGAGAAACCTAAATGTGATTATCAGTTATGGCACATGTTAATGTGTGATTGTCTTTCAGGTGAAGGAGTACTTGAGGGGTTTGGTATAAGAGTTGCTTTGAAAAAGATCCTAGCAGATACTACAGAGAAGTCCAAATCAGTCAGAAGCGTAATCACATTTTTATCTCATATGTACTGCTTGTTGATGGCGACAGTATCGTTTACATATGTTTGACAGTGTAATCTGTATTGTTTACCAATGTTTTCCAATGACATAGTTATTGTTTACCAATCAATGAAATAGTTATTGTTTACCAATGTTTTCCAATGAAATAGTTATTGTTTACCAATGTTTTCCAATGAAATAGTTATTGTTTACCAATGTTTTCCAATGAAATAGTTATTGTTTACCAATGTTTTCCAATGAAATAGTTACTGTTTACCAATGTTTTCCAATGAAATAGTTATTGTTTACCAATGTTTTCCAATGAAATAGTTATTGTTTACCAATGGTTTCCGATGGTATCTGTATTGTTTACCAATGGTTTCCGATGGTATCTGCATTGTTTACCAATGGTTTCCGATTCTATCTGCATTGTTTATCAATGCTTTCCGATGGTATCTTCATTGTTTAGCAATGGTTTCCGATGGTATCTGCATTGTTTAGCAATGGATTCCGATGGTATCTGCATTGTTTACCAATCGTTTCCGATGGTATCTGCATTGTTTATCAAACGTTTCTAATGGTATCTGCATTGTTTACCAAATGTTTCCAATGGTATCTGCATTGTTTATCATATGTTTTCAATGGTATCTGCATTGTTTATCAAACGTTTCCAATGGTATCTGCATTGTTTATCAAACGTTTCCAATGGTATCTGTATTGTTTATCAAACGTTTCCAATGGTATCTGCATTGTTTACCAAACGTTTCCGATGGTATCTGCATTGTTTATCAAACGTTTCCGATGGTATCTGCATTGTTTAACAATGGTTTCCGATAGTATATGCATTGTTTAACAATGGTTTCCGATGGTATCTGCATTGTTTAACAATGGTTTCCAATGGTATCTGCATTGTTTAACAATCGTTTCCAATGGTATCTGCATTGTTTAACAATGGTTACCAATGGTATCTGCATTGTTTACCAATGGTTTCCGATGGTATTTGCATTGTTTATCAAACGTTTCCAATGGTATCTGCATTGTTTATCAAACGTTTCCAATGGTATCTGCATTGTTTATCAAATGTTTCCAATGGTATCTGCATTGTTTATCAAACGTTTCCAATGGTATCTGCATTGTTTATCAAACGTTTCCAATGGTATCTGCATTGTTTATCAAACGTTTCCAATGGTATCTGCATTGTTTACCAAATGTTTCCAATGGTATTTACATTGCTTATCAAACGTTTCCAATGGTATCTGCATTGTTTATCAAACGTTTCCAATGGTATGTGCATTGTTTACCAAATGTTTCCAATGGTATCTGCATTGTTTACCAATCGTTTCCAATGGTATCTGCATTGTTTACCAAACGTTTCCAATGGTATCTGCATTGTTTATCAAACGTTTCCAATGGTATCTGCATTGTTTATCAAATGTTTCCAATGGTATCTGCATTGTTTATCAAACGTTTCCAATGGTATCAGATCTGCATTGGTTATCAAACGTTTCCAATGGTATCTGCATTGTTTATCAAACGTTTCCAATGGTATCTGCATTGTTTACCTAATGTTTCCAATGGTATCTGCATTGTTTATCAAACGTTTCCAATGGTATCTGCATTGTTTATCAAACGTTTCCAATGGTATCTGCATTGTTTATCAAACGTTTCCAATGGTATCTGCATTGTTTATCAAACGTTTCTAATGGTGTCTGCATTGTTTACCAAATGTTTCCAATGGTATCTGCAGTGTTTATCAAACGTTTCCAATGGTATCTGCATTGTTTATCAAACGTTTCCAATGGTATCTGCATTGTTTACCAAATGTTTCCAATGGTATCTGCATTGTTTACCAATCGTTTCCAATGGTATCTGCTTTGTTTACCAAACGTTTCCAATGGTATCTGCATTGTTTAGCAAACGTTTCCAATGGTATCTGCATTGTTTATCAAATGTTTCCAATGGTATCTGCATTGTTTATCAAATGTTTCCAATGGTATCTGCATTGTTTATCAAACGTTTCCAATGGTATCTGCTTTGTTTACCAAATGTTTCCAATGGTATCTGCATTGTTTATCAAACGTTTCCAATGGTATCTGCATTGTTTATCAAACGTTTCCAATGGTATCTGCATTGTTTACCAATCGTTTCCAATGGTATCTGCATTGTTTACCAATCGTTTCCAATGGTATCTGCATTGTTTACCAATCGTTTCCAATGGTATCTGCATTGTTTACCAAATGTTTCCAATGGTATCTGCATTGTTTATCAATCGTTTCCAATGGTATCTGCATTGTTTACCAATGCTTGTAGTACAATTATATGCTGAATCTTTCCTGAAATATATTTTGTTATGACATTTAAATGATATTTAGCCCAAGCACATTCTCTCATTCTCATCAGTTTGTTCAGACTTAGTGCCCTTGAGTTGCTAATAACGATAAACTATCTGTTAAAATGATATATCTATATTGTTAGTCCTATACTATCAATGGTCCTATCTGGTACAAACACCAATTCAGAAAATTCCTTTTTTACAGGAAATGATTGCATCCAGAATTCTGCATCCATTTACTCTTCCGCTGTTAGCTGTTTTGGAACGTGAGAATAGGTACTGTCTTTATAGCATATTATTATATATCATTGATAATTCTGCAGTTTGATTGGCTGAAAACCGTTCATGTGGATGTGAGTAGTGCTTGACTATTCGACCTATTTTCCACAGTTTCGGTCCAATCCGGTATTTACGGTCAGTTGTTACGCTAGCATTTTGGCGCTGTAGATTTTGGTTGCGATTGCGAATTCATGAGCTTTTCTACAAATAACAATGAGCTGATGAGAAGTTATACATGTATGGTAGTCACTGATCTTGCAAATTGATATTAACAAATAAATTTGTATTTGTAAATAACTTTGTGTTCTAACAAATAAGGCTCTTATGGTATTGCGAATGGCCCCATGTTTGGTAAGCTTTGCTAATCGAAGTGCCATATATATGTATGACTGATACTAATTCCAAGAAAAACGTAAATAATGGTTGTATTTATTTAAGACTTTGATTTATTCCATATAATAAAACAATTATCCGTAAGTCTTCATGTCAATAGATCAGACGAAATTTTGAGCTATTGACCTGAAGAAAAGTAAATACTACTACATACTACATTTGATAGGAATTGTTAATAAACGATTGCGAAGCGTAAATGGATGCAGAATTCTGGATGCAATCATTTCCTGTAAAAAAGGAATTTGCTGAATTGGTGTTTGTGCCAGATAGGACCATTGATAGTATAGGACTAACAATATAGATCTATCATTTTAACAGATAGTTTATCATTATTAGCAACTCAAGGGCACTAAGTCTGAACAAACTGATGAGAATGAGAGAATGTGCTTGGGCTAAATATCATTTAAATGTCATAAAAAATTATATTTCAGGAAAGATTCAGCATATATTTGTACTACAAGCATTGGTAAACAATGCAGATACCATTGGAAACAATTGATAAACAATGCAGATACCATTGGAAACATTTGGTAAACAATGCAGATACCATTGGAAACGATTGGTAAACAATGCAGATACCATTGGAAACGATTGGTAAACAATGCAGATACCATTGGAAACGATTGGTAAACAATGCAGATACCATTGGAAACATTTGGTAAACAATGCAGATACCATTGGACACGTTTGATAAACAATTCAGATACCATTGGAAACGTTTGATAAACAATGCAGATACCATTGGAAACGTTTGATAAACAATGTAGATACCATTGGAAACATTTGGTAAACAATGCAGATACCATTGGAAACGTTTGATAAACA
>CM026403.1:25332922-25382954 GCA_014843695.1 Archivesica marissinica
GCTGTTTAATGGAGGTGACCGCTAACACGGTAGACTGAGGTAATCTTAGATTCACTTTGTTCCAGTCACTTACGTTGTATTTCAAATTCTTGGTAGATTGGCGTGATATTCAAAACACGGACAGGTACAACAACAAACATGCATGAACAAATTATGTGTTACCAATATGATTTGATCTCACTTTACCAACACAACTCGATCATAATTTCACTGCACATGTGTGGCATGACATGCGACCATAAATTTCACATATATGAAAAATACGACCACATTTGTCACAAGTGAAGACTGTGATCTGTGACATACATGTAGATGATCCTACAGACGGTGATACCGTTCTTGTCTTATACATACATGTAGATGATCCTACAGACGGTGATACCGTTCTTGTCTTATACATACATGTAGATGATCCTACAGACGGTGATACCATTCTTGTCTTATACATACATGTAGATGATCCTACAGACGGTGATACCGTCCTTGTCTTATACATATACATACATATAGATGATCCTACAGACGGTGATACCGTTCTTGTCTTATACATACATGTAGATGATCATACAGACGGTGATACCGTTCTTGTCTTATACATTCATGTAGATGATCCTACAGACGGTGATATCGTTCTTGTCTTATACATACATGTAGATGATCCTACAGACGGTGATACCGTTCTTGTCTTATACATACATGTAGATGTAGATGATCCTACAGACGGTGATACCATTCTTGTCTTATACATACATGTAGATGATCCTACAGACGGTGATACCGTTCTTGTCTTATACATATATGTACATGTAGATGATCCTACAGACGGTGATACCATTCTTGTCTAATACATACATGTAGATGATCCTACAGACGGTGATACTGTTCTTGTCTTATACATACATGTAGATGATCCTACAGACGGTGATACCGTTCTTGTCTTATACATACATGTAGATGATCATAAAGACGGTGATACCGTTCTTGTCTTATACATTCATGTAGATGATCCTACAGACGGTGATATCGTTCTTGTCTTATACATACATGTAGATGATCCTACAGACGGTGATACCGTTCTTGTCTTATACATGCAGGTAGATGATCCTACAGACGGTGATACCGTTCTTGTCTTATACATACATGTAGATGTAGATGATCCTACAGACGGTGATACCATTCTTGTCTTATACATACATGTAGATGATCCTACAGACGGTGATACCGTTCTTGTCTTATACATATATGTACATGTAGATGATCCTACAGACGGTGATACCATTCTTGTCTTATACATACATGTAGATGATCCTACAGACGGTGATACCGTTCTTGTCTTATACATACATGTAGATGATCCTACAGACGGTGATATCGTTCTTGTCTTATACATACATGTAGATGATCCTACAGATGGTGATACCGTTCTTGTCTTATACATACATGTAGATGATCCTACAGATGGTGATACCGTTCTTGTCTTATACATACATGTAGATGATCCTACAGACGGTCATACCGTTTTTGTCTTATACATATATGTACATGTAGATGATCCTACAGACGGTGATACCGTTCTTGTCTTATACATACATGTACATGTAGAGGATCCTACAGACGGTAATACCGTTCTTGTCTTATACATACTTGTAGATGATCCTACAGACGGTGATATCGTTCTTGTCTTATACATACATGTAGATGATCCTACAGACGGTGATACCGTTCTTGTCTTATACATACATGTAGATGATCCTACAGACGGTGATACCGTTCTTGTCTTATACATACATGTAGATGATCCTACAGACGGTGATACCGTTCTTGTCTTATACATATATGTACATGTAGATGATCCTACAGACGGTTATACCGTTCTTGTCTTATACATACATGTAGATGATCCTACAGACGGTGATACCGTTCTTGTCTTATACATATATGTACATGTAGATGATCCTACAGACGGTGATACCGTTCTTGTCTTATGCATACATGTAGATGATCCTACAGACGGTGATACCGTTCTTGTCTTATACATACATGTAGATGATCCTACAGACGGTGATACCGTTCTTGTCTTATACATACATGTAGATGATCCTACAGATGGTGATACCGTTCTTGTCTTATACAGTTATGCATGCAGATTGGTGACACTGGTTTGTTTCGCACATTTACTGCATGCTATTGTGTTGTGGAATGCTTTTAATTCAAAGAAAGCAATATCTGAGATTGGGTCATATGACATCATACATATTTAATTATTTATTGTTTTTAACTTACTAATATTATTTCAGCTAAATAAACAAAAGGATACAGACCATGAGTATGTTCGGAAGACAAAGGGGATGAGTATTGCACCACTTGGCAGAACTTGGCAGAACTAGACTATCATGGCTGATGAACACGGTATGGTCTTTTTGAATTATGAACTTATCTAATATTTCTACTAGTATAATTATGCGTTGATGTCTGTGTTATCAATAAATGATGGTATAATTGAATTTTATGTTATTGCATTATTATTATATACATGTAATCATCAATACAAAGATCAAAGCAAATATAGCAAATAGATCGGGCCACATGTTCCGACATTACCTTTTTTCGGGTTTATATTAGGCAAATCGGCAAATCCAATAAGCTTTTAGCTTTCATTTCAATCCACTTGTATGAATTGTGTACGTAATTATTTGTTGTAAATTATGTTATATAATGTCGAATAAATACAATGTATGTTTAAACCAAATCGACAAATACACAAAAAATAAAGACTGTATATGAATAAGACATAATATAGAATGAACATATATATGCCTAAGTATACTAATCTAACATACATATAGACTGTATATGAATAAGACATAATATAGAATGAACATATATACACCTAAGTATACTAATCTAGCATACATAAAGACTGTATATGAATAACACATAATGTAGAATGAACATATATATACACCTAAGTATACTAATCTAACATACATAAAGACTGTATATGAATAACACATAATGTAGAATGAACATATATACGCCTAAGTATACTAATCTAACATACATAAAGACTGTATATGAATAACACATAATGTAGAATGAACATATATACACCTAAGTATACTAATCTAGCATACATAGAGACTGTATATGAATAACACATTTGAATGCATACGTAAGAACGACAACAACGGTTTCTTTTCTAATAATAAAAGCATCAGTCACAAATTTTGCAATATTCCATAAGTTTTCTCATTTCTAGACGAGTAATGTCACAAATGTATGCATATTACTAATGATCCAGGCGGATTTGGGGTTAGGGGCATAACATAGAGCAGCGATGGTGCAAGTCTTGTAGGGAGGTCTGGAGGCTTTGAAAGTTATGTTGCATTCTGGTTGGAGACATAATTATAGAGCATTGAAAGCTAATTTTCATATCAAATTTAATCATTAACCCTTTCCTTCATTGAGATTTAGGTTAATATATTGTTATATCTCCATACAAACGACAGCCATTTAGCTATCATGCATTGAATAAGTAGTCGCCATATCTATCCCACCTCCATAGATAGTACTGGGACTACATGAGATTTAGGTTAATTTACTGTTATATCTCCATACAAACGACAGCCATTTAGCTATCATGCATTGAATAAGTAGTCGCCATATATATCCCACCTCCATAGCTATTACAGGGACTACATAGAGATTTAGGTTAATATATTGTTATATCTCCATACAAACGACAGCCATTTACCGGTAGCTATCATGCATTGAATAAGTAGTCGCCATATCTATCCCCACCTACATAGATATTACTGGGACTACATAGAGATTTAGGTTAATATACTATTATATCTCCATACAAACGACAGCCATTTAGTTATCATGCAGTGGATACGTAGTCGCCATATCTATCCCACCTCCATAGATATTACTGGGACTACACGAGATTATGGCCTTTATTATGAGCATTGGTTTGGCTACTATTGTCAATGTATGTTGTATTGGTAATGACGTTTGTATGGAGATATAATAGTATATTAACCTAAATCTCTGAAGGAAAGAGTTAATTAGCTCAATTTATATGACACTAAGAGTCGCCAATTCAACCATGATAAATTTACCTATGCTTGCCATATGTTAGGGGATGCACACCGGTTCCCCACCCCAAAACCGCCCATGTAATCAGCCCTCCCCAGTGAAGTTCATATTATTGAACACAACTAAATTGAAACGCATAATTTTATGTTCATAAACATGTACATGTATTTATAATAATATACTTTGAAAATATATTTTGAGTTAAAAATAATGTACTGATTGATGACCCCTCCCAATAATGTGTTACAACCCTCATGCAAACTAAGTTCCGTAGACGATACCTCAGGACCTCTGTTCAACCAATCATTTATATAAGTAAAAGTCGTGATAGCGCAGTGGAAGCGCGTTCGCTTCAGGTGCGAAAGGTCTGGAGTTCCAGCCCTGCTGGAGCCGTTATGAGTGTAGTGTGCCCTTAGGCAATGCATTTAATTTCCACGTTGCCTCTTCTCTCTCCCTCGTGGCGATGGATTCCATCAGGAATGAGGTCTCGAGAGTGATTAATATAAGTTATAAGAACTTGTTTTGCAATCGAGCTAAAATAAATTTGTATAAACTATATAAGTAAAACACGTTGTTGCTAGTTGGAATAATTTTAAAATTAATTATATTGTTTGTGTCATACTTATGTTTGCGAAGGTGAAATATACCAAATGTGACTTTCAGTGATTTAATTAATTTCTACAGTAATAGTAGCTTAAAACATTAAAGCGACACTACATCGATGAAAACGCAAATGTCTGCAGAATGTAGTTTCCTATTATATGGTAAAATATTTCTACCAATATTTGCCTCAATAACTGAGTATTTCAACAAATAAACAAACGTCGTATATAGTTTGTTGACATAATAAAATAATGTAAATAGGGTGACATTCATGCGTAATAAAATGCGTGTATCCTGAATAATACGATTTATCATACAAATTTACCGTTATATCTCACCTTTGTGCCTATGCATATTTATTTGTAGACTAATCTTAGTTAAATTATCTCTAAACGAAAGTACCGTGTGTTTAGTATTGACTCCAATGACAAACATATGTAATTTCAGGAGCGTGGATGACCGTTATATGAAATCCTACTTTCATTTTTGAAAGTTTGTTGACCACAAAAACACTGTTTATTGATTCAATGTTAGTGCTCGAATTTATTCAGAAGAGTTTGTAATAGCAATGCATTTATACGTGAAAACATGCATTTTTTTGCCTTTTGCGATGTCGCTTTAAGCACAACCTGCAGTTTTAAGTGCTATACATGTATATCTGTTTATTAATGCAAAAACAAACATAATCATATGTTCTATTCATGTAGACAGACATAAATAATTATAAATAAGACCTATTAACCCTTTCCAGCGGCAGATAAAATCGCTTTTGCAAACAGCATAGAGCCAGATCAGATGGCACAGAATGTTCCGTCTGATCAGGCTCTATGCTATTCGGATAGTGAAGCTAAAGCACTTGGCTGAATTGAATAGCAAACAACATAGATCCTGATCAGATGTGTCGTTTCGCCAAGGCTGATCTGGATCTATGCTGTTTGCAGGCAAAGGGTTAATGGTTTGTTTCTGGACCCCCGGTCTTACATTACCCATATTTGCAATCTGGTTACTAGAGGCACAACTGTGCTATGGTTTTTGTTATGTTTTAGTCTTGGCAAACTACATTATACTCTTATTAACTATAATGTCCGACTTGAGACTAAGGGAAGTAACTTTGTAGGTTAAAAATGTAAATGTTAGGTTGTAAAACAACAAATAAATTGCCTATGTAATACATAGTAAAAAGTAAAAACATACGGTCTGTTCATTTATATTTCCAATCTTTCATTTCTTCTGATATCCATTATGAAAAGGTATTCAAATCAGTCTGAAACACACCAAGAATATTTCAAATTTTAAGTTTCAAATACCCAGTGCTCACCTGTGAATAACGTCACTGTGTTTACACGCTGTATTCCTCCGCCAAATAATAGAGTAGACCAACCTTCACCTTGCAATGGCCTGGATTCTTATACCACATCTTTTCTACACATCAACTAGTTTGAAGTCCTCTCAAGTCACAAAAACTATACACTGCCTGTCATGAAAATGCATTTTTATCAAAAAGAAAAATTAACTATATTAGTTATTGGGACTACATTCGAGTGGACCGCGGATGCACTTCTGCCTATTTACATATATACAACCTGTTATTCAGCACATTAATCCACCACATGCGATACAAATGTTATAAACATATCCTATATACATTTACCATACATATTGTTGTCTTGTTTGTTGTGCTAAACAGAAATATTTGTTAATCAAGTTGAATATTTAAAATGGAATATATAAAATAATTAGAACATTAATTTTATGAATTGTATTTTTTCATGCATTCTGTAACACATCATTAATCATATATAATACACTTTCAGCTAAGCTTGCCAAAGTTCCGAAAGACAAAGATCTTTCCATTATTGCTAGTTATATAGGTGCAAGCTGGGAATTGATGGCTCCATTTCTTTTTGAGACGAACTCCACAGTGATAGTAGACCGGATAAAAATAGATAATCCAGGAGATTGTAAGCGTCAAATATATAAGCTGTTTGTGGAATGGAAGCAACAGACGGGACGTACAGCGACATTGGGAAATTTGTTTGGTCTGATTCATGAAGCTGAAGCGGTGCATGTAGAGTGGAATATAATTGCACGCAAACTAGACATTCCTGAAGCGCTAATTCATAATCGTAAGTGTAAATTATATTAATTAGAATTGTTATTTTATAGTTTATATTTTTTTATTTAACAAAAATCGTAATGAAAAATGTTGATTCTCCAATGTATAATATGTATGCTGATCTGTGTAATAACATTAACGGTAAATGTTGGGCTAGCCGAGTGAATTCCATAATTGATCATCTTGGTTTTACAAATGTTCGACTCAATTTTGATGCTAATATTAACTATTTACCAATATTTAAAAGGGGATTACGTGACCAGTTCGTTCAAGACTGGAACATATCAGTAAGCACAATATCGACACTTGATTATTAATGTAAATTAAAGCTGACAATCTGTGTTATTGATCAAATAATCTAATGATAGTTTACGTCAATGTTTTACATGTTTAAGATTAACATTCCATAAATTAGAAATTGAAATTGGATGATTGAATGGTATTGATAGAAACAATAGGTTATGTAAATTATTGAATCAAAATGTAATTGAATCAGAATACCATTTTATATTACTTTGGAATATAATTGCAGGCAAACTAGGCATTCCTGAAGTGGTAATTCATAATCGTAAGTGTAAATTATATTAATTAGAATTTTTATTTTATAGTTTATATTTTTTTATTTAACAAAAATCGACCAAATTATTTAATGGACTTTGTCGGCCGACATCTGTTCATTTTCATTACTCCTGACTCCATCTCCCTCCGGACATTGTCCATCTCCCTAGCGTTTGCCATATTGATCATGCCAGTCCCTGCTTTTAAACTTTTACCACAACCTATTTTCATTACTTTCTTAAATTATGCTTTTAACTACTCATACTTTTACCTTCTTTGCGGGTTTTTGATGCGCAACATGTCTTCATCCCCGCGAGTGGTTCGACATTAAAGGAAGATAGATATATAGACAGACAGACAGATAGATATATAGATAGATAGATTGGCACAATACTGTTATATTCTGTCCCACCTACACATAGAACCTTACTTTTGATGCTCGTACCTATTTAAGTATATTTATTTAACCCGTTCAACACCACATACCTCTAAATAGGCTTACAAAAAGTGTAGATCTGCATGGGAACTGTAGGTGAGCAGACTTTAGCTCAATAGTTATACACTGTCAGACAATAACATGCCTTTAGGCAGACTTAAATTAAACAGACGGATCTGTAGTCCAGTGGTAACACGCTGGACTGGTAATCCAGGGATCGAAGGTTCGATCCCCCGTCTGACCCTAATAAATTTAACAGTCTTTCAGATGGGATTTTAAACCGAGGTCTCGTGGTAGTGCTTTTCACCATGCAAGTAAAAGAACCAGAGGAGACTCTACAATGTGTCTCTGTCTGTATCATGCACTATCCTCCAAAATCTAAAATGACTAATCTCTTCAGGAGGCGTCGCTCATATGGGCAACCGGTTGCAACGATAAATAAACGTAAAGCACACACAAACTTAAATTGGCGTTGCTTACATTTATATGTTGTGGTAAATACAAATACATAGCATTTATATAGTGCAAAAATTAAACATTATTATATTGCGCTTCACAATTTACAGATGCAATTTTAAACATTTACACATGACAGTAATATATGGAAATATAAATAAAAATGTATGCATATATAGATATAACTAGGATTGTAGTAATTAGATAAGAACATATATATCATATCTACACCATTACAGTATATAAGTGAGTGATTGGATTAGCGATAACAGTAAACAGTAAATATAAGGTATATCTACAATATTTTGCAGCTAAATATAAGTACAACTAAGTAACGCTGAGATCAAGAGTGCTGGCTACAATACAGGCATGAGTTCGAACCGTATGGCAGGGATCATTCTAGAGGGGCGATGTGGGCAAAATAGCCCTTTGGGGGCCCCACTTCTCCCCCCCACCATTTTTTTTATTACTATTTTCATACAATTTTGTCCAATAAGATACACTGGCCCATTATAAAGCACTCCTTCTATTCCAGTGGTCTATTTAATGGTCATACTGTGCATTTTAATCATATTTTGTTGAAATTTATTAAATAACACCATTTAAGGATGCGATTGTGCACTTTCTCACTTCTCCCAAAAATTCTGACCTAGAATGAACCCTGTTGTGGTGGTCTTTTTTAGGTTTGTTTCTTAAAGTAAGTAACATGCTTCTTATTATATTGTACATAATACATATAAAGACACATTTGTATAATACTTGTGAACGAATTTAATGTATCTATATCAAGAAACACCAGTTGACAATTTAAAGTCAATATGTTACGTTACAATGATCCGTGAATTTGTTCATGTAAGTGATAAATTGTTTCGTGTAAGAGATAAATTGGTTCGTTTAGGAGATAAATTGTTTCGTGTAAGAGATAAATTGGTTTTCGTGTAAGAGATAATTGTTTCGTGTAAGAGATCAATTGGTTTTCGTGTAAGAGATCAATTGTTTCGTGTAAGAGATCAATTGTTGTTCGTGTAAGAGATAAATTGATTCGTGTAAGAGATAAAATTGGTTTGTGTAAGAGATAAAATTGATTTGTGTAAGGTGTAAAATTGGTTTGTGTAAGAGATAAAATTGGTTTGTGTAAGAGATAAAATTGATTTGTGTAAGGTGTAAAATTGGTTTGTGTAAGAGATAAAATTGGTTTGTGTAAGAGATAAAATTGGTTTGTGTAAGGGATAAAATTGGTTTGTGTAAGGGATACATTGATTTGTGTAAGGGGTAAAATTGGTTTGTGTAAGAGATACAATTTGTTTGTGTAAGGGATAAAATTGGTTTGTGTAAGGGATACATTGCTTTGTGTAAGGGATAAAATTGGTTAGTGTAAGAGATAAAATTTGTTTGTGTAAGGGATAAAATGCGTTTGTCTAAGGGATAAAATTGGTTTGTGTAAGAGATACATTGATTTTTGTGTAAGAGATAAAATTGGTTTGTGTAAGAGATCAAATTGGTTTGTGTAAGAGATAAAATGTGTTTGTGTAAGGGTACATTGGTTTGTGTAAGAGATAAAATGTGTTTGTGTAAGGGATAACATTGGTTTGTGTAAGGGATACAATTGATTTGTGTAAGGGATAAATTTGTTTGTGTAAGAGATAAAATGTGTTTGTGTAAGGGATAAAATGGGTTTGTGTAAGGGATAAAATTGGTTTGTGTAAGGGTTACATTGATTTGTGTAAGGGTTACAATTGATTTGTGTAAGGGATAAAATTGGTTTGTGTAAGCGATAAAATTGGTTTGTGTAAGAGATATAATTGGTTTGTGTAAGGGATAAGTTGGTTTGTGTAAGGGGTAAAATTGGTTTGTGTAAGGGATAAAATTGGTTTGTGTAAGGGATAAAATTGGTTTGTGTAAGAGATACAATTTGTTTGTGTAAGGGATAAAATTGGTTTGTGTAAGAGATCAAATTTGTTTGTGTAAGGGATAAAATTGGTTTGTGTAAGGGATACATTAATTTGTGTAAGGGATAAAATTTGTTTGTGTAAGGGATAAAATGGGTTTGTGTAAGGGATAAAATTGGTTTGTGTAAGAGATACATTGATTTGTGTAAGGGATAAAATTGGTTTGTGTAAGCGATAACATTGGTTTGTGTAAGGGATATAATTGGTTTGTGTAAGGGATAAGTTGGTTTGTGTAAGGGGTAAAATTGGTTTGTGTAAGGGATACATTGATTTGTGTAAGGGATAAAATTGGTTTGTGTAAGGGATACATTGATTTGTGTAAGGGATAAAATGGGTTTGTGTAAGGGATAAAATTGGTTTGTGTAAGAGATACATTGATTTGTGTAAGGGATAAAATTGGTTTGTGTAAGGGATAAAATTGGTTCGTGTAAGGGATAAGTTGGTTTGTGTAAGTGGTAAAATTGGTTTGTGTAAGGAATACATTGATTTATGTAAGGGATAAAATTGGTTTGTGTAAGGGATACATTGATATATGTAAGGGATACATTGGTTTGTGTAAGAGATAAAATTGGTTTGTGTAAGGGATAAAATTGGTTTGTGTAAGGGATAAATTGATTTGTGTAAGGGATAAATTGATTTGTGTAAGGGATAAATGAATAGAAATCAATAAGAACTACATAAATAAAAAGTAGAAGCGATACATGTGATTCGAACTACCAAACTATTGGTTACTAGCTATGTTACCTCTGTGCCACAGAGACAACTGCTTTCAACCAATTAATTGTACACATAGAACATCTATATTGACATCATTTTCAATAACAAAATATGTAAACAACGCCATTTTAAGTTTGTTTTATGGTACTTATTAGCCCTCCACCTTATGATAGAAATATTGACATTCTCTGTGAGACTTCTGTTAATGTCACAAACTTGTAGTAAGCACCTGCATTCGGTTGATATCCACCACAGTACTCTTGCTCATCCATGTTTTTCCACATTGTCTTTGGTTGTTTCAATATCAACTTCATTTCTATCAGATTCAGGACTCATTCTAGAAGATGACTTGCGCAAACTGTTCGCCCTCTGTGAGCCCCACTTCTCCCTGACAACATCAATTTTGTATTTTCTTTTTTTGCAATTTTCACACCAAATTTTGTCCAGTAAGATACACTGTCCCATTTATAAAGCACTCCTTCTATTCAAATGTTGTATTTAATGATCATACTGTGTATTTTAACCCTGTTTTGTTAAAGTTTTATTAAATAACACTATTTACATTGTAAGTACGCAATCGCGCGCTATCTCACTTCTCCCAAATATTCTGACCTAGAATGAGCCCATATCCAGCACTGTTAGAGATTGACAGTGTGATACATTGACATTGACCTGGAACGTCCATTTTCAAAGATTTATAAGCAACACGTTGCCATATTTTCTTCATATTTGGCAGATATATGTGATAGTCTCCATAGACCCCAGTGCTCCTCATTGATGTATGGTTTTATATATCACTGTTATCGAGATCCTCTTCACCATCCTTTACATATTAAAGCACAATACTGTAAGTCGGCACTTTTCAGTCATGTATTGATACCATTGGTGGTGCTCTTGTTTGCCTGTTTTCTGGTATCTACAAGGTCTTGTATCTAATTATCAGCCGAGTCTGAAATACTTTGGGAATCTTCTGATGATTTTCCATGTACAATTAGTCGACAATGAAATACACTTATAAATTATTCACGTTCATGGATGGTATGACACTAGCCAGTTAGAACTGGACTGTAGACTGACTAGTAACTATGTTTACAGTTGCCTCCGTGATATATTTCTAATTGCCAGCTCATATGGATGGTATGACACTAGCCAGTTGGAACTGGACTGTAGACTGACTAGTAACTATGTTTACAGTTGCCTCCGTGATATATTTCTAATTGCCAGCTCATATGGATGGTATGACACTAGCCAGTTAGAACTGGACTGTAGACTGACTAGTAACTATGTTTACAGTTGCCTCCGTGGTATATTTCTAATTGCCAGCTCATATGGGTGCTAATGAAGAAATTGATGGAACACACGAAACAACTGGCGGAGGACAACCGAAAGAAGAATCATTGCACGATCAATTGAACCGTAAAAGATATAGATCACCAAAAGATTCATGTATATTTGACGGCAGATTGATTAAACTTGCTAGTAAAGACATACAACGCCTGAACTCTGAATGCACTATACAGATTGGAGAAGGTGGATTTGGGATTGTATACACAAGTAAGCGATATTGTATGAAAATATGATTGTGCTAATATTTAATAGTAAACCACTTTTTCTATAACGTGAGATAATGTTGAAACGAGAAACCTAAATGTGATTATCAGTTATGGCACATGTTAATGTGTGATTGTCTTTCAGGTAAAGAAGTACTTGAGGGGTTTGGTATAAGAGTTGCTTTGAAAAAGATCCTAGCAGATACTAGAGAGAAGTCCAAATCAGTCAGACGCGTAATCACATTTTTATCTCATATGTACTGCTTGTTGATGGCGACAGTATCGTTTACATATGTTTGACAGTGGAATCTGTATTGTTTACCAATGTTTTCCAATGAAATAGTTATTGTTTACCAATGTTTTCCAATGAAATAGTTATTGTTTACCAATGTTTTCCAATGAAATAGTTATTGTTTACCAATGGTTTACGATGGTATATGCATTGTTTAACAATGGTTTCCGATGGTATCTGCATTGTTTACCCATGGTTTCCGATGGTATCTGCATTGTTTACCAATCGTTTCCGATGGTATCTTATCTGCATTGTTTAACAATGGTTTCCGATGGTATCTTCATTGTTTACCAATGGTTTCCGATGGTATCTGCATTGTTTAACAATGGTTTCCGATTCTATCTGCATTGTTTAACAATGGTTTCCGATGGTATCTGCATTGTTTAACAATGGTTTCCGATGGTATCTGCATTGTTTAACAATGGTTTCCGATGGTATCTGCATTGTTTAACAATGGTTTCAGATTGTATCTGCATTGTTTAACAATGGTTTCCGATGGTATCTGCATTGTTTAACAATGGTTTCAGATTGTATCTGCATTGTTTAACAATGGTTTCCGATGGTATCTGCATTGTTTAACAATGGTTTCAGATTGTATCTGCATTGTTTAACAATGGTTTCCGATGGTATCTGCATTGTTTAACAATGGTTTCAGATTGTATCTGCATTGTTTAACAATGGTTTCCGATGGTATCTGCATTGTTTACCAATGGTTTCCGATGGTATCTGCATTGTTTAACAATGGTTTCCGATGGTATCTGCATTATTTAACACTGGTTTCTGATGGTATCTGCATTGTTTAACAAACGCTTCCAATGGTATCTGCATTGTTTACCAAATGTATCCAATGTTAGCTGCATTGTTTACCAAATGTTTCCAATGGTATCTGCATTGTTTACCAAATGTTTCTGATGGTATCTGCATTGTTTAACAATGGTTTCCAATGGTATCTGCATTGTTTATCAAACGTTTCCAATGGTATCTGCATTGTTTACCAAATGTTTCCAATGGTATCTGCATTGTTTGTCAAACGTTTCCAATGGTATCTGCATTGTTTACCAAATGTATCCAATGGTATCTGCATTGTTTACTAAATCTAAATGTTTCCGATGGTATCTGCATTGTTTAACAATGGTTTCCAATGGTATCTGCATTGTTTATCAAACGTTTCCAATGGTATCTGCATTGTTTACCATGTTAATGTTTCCAATGGTATCTGCATTGTTTGTCAAACGTTTCCAATGGTATCTGCATTGTTTACCATATGTTTCCAATGTTATCTGCATTGTTTATCAAACGTTTTCAATGGTATCTGCATTGTTTACCACATGTTTCCAATGGTATCTGCATTGTTTATCAAACGTTTCCAATGGTATCTGCATTGTTTGTCAAACATTTCCAATGGTATCTGCATTGTTTACCACATGTTTCCAATGGTATCTGCATTGTTTATCAAACGTTTCCAATGGTATCTGCATTGTTTAACAAACGTTTCCAATGGTATCTGTATTGTTTACCAATGGTTTCCGATGGTATCTGCATTGTTTAACAATGGCTTCTGATGGTATCTGCATTGTTTAACAATGGTTTCCAATGGTATCTGCATTGTTTAACAATGGTTTCCGATGGTATCTGCATTGATTAACAATGGTTTCCGATGGTATCTGCATTGTTTATCAAACGCTTCCAATGGTATCTGCATTGTTTACCAAATGTATCCAATGTTAGCTGCATTGTTTACCAAATGTTTCCAATGGTATCTGCATTGTTTACCAAATGTTTCTGATGGTATCTGCATTGTTTAACAATGGTTTCCAATGGTATCTGCATTGTTTATCAAACGTTTCCAATGGTATCTGCATTGTTTACCAAATGTTTCCAATGGTATCTGCATTGTTTATCAAACGCTTCCAATGGTATCTGCATTGTTTACCAAATGTATCCAATGTTAGCTGCATTGTTTACCAAATGTTTCCAATGGTATCTGCATTGTTTACTAAATGTTTCCGATGGTATCTGCATTGTTTAACAATGGTTTCCAATGGTATCTGCATTGTTTACCAATCGTTTCCAATGGTATCTGCATTGTTTAACAATGGCTTCTGATGGTATCTGCATTATTTAACAATGGCTTCTGATGGTATCTGCATTGTTTACCAATCGTTTCTGATGGTATCTGCATTGTTTACCCATGGTTTCCGATGGTATCTGCATTGTTTAACAATGATTTCCGATGGTATCTTCATTGTTTACCAATGGTTTCCGATGGTATCTGCAATATTTAACAATGGTTTCCGATAGTATCTGCATTGTTTAACAATGGTTTCCGATGGTATCTGCATTGTTTAACAATGGTATCTGCATTGTTTAACAATGGTTTCCGATTCTATCTGCATTGTTTAACAATGGTTTCAGATTGTATCTGCATTGTTTAACAATGGTTTCCGATGGTATCTGCATTGTTTAACAATGGTTTCAGATTGTATCTGCATTGTTTAACAATGGTATCTGCATTGTTTAACAATGGTTTCAGATTGTATCTGCATTGTTTAACAATGGTTTCCGATGGTATCTGCATTGTTTAACAATGGTTTCAGATTGTATCTGCATTGTTTAACAATGGTTTCCGATGGTATCTGCATTGTTTAACAATGGTTTCAGATTGTATCTGCATTGTTTAACAATGGTTTCCGATGGTATCTGCATTGTTTAACAATGGTTTCAGATTGTATCTGCATTGTTTAACAATGGTTTCCAATGGTATCTGCATTTTTTAACAATGGTTTCCAATTGTATCTGCCTTGTTTACCAAACGTTTCCGATGGTATCTGCATTGTTTAACAATGGTTTCCGATGGTATCTGCCTTGTTTACCAAACGTTTCCGATGGTATCTGCATTGATTAACAATGGTTTCCGATGGTATCTGCATTGTTTAACAATGGTTTCCGATGGTATCTGCATTGATTAACAATGGTTTCCAATGGTATCTGCATTGTTTATCAAACGCTTCCAATGATATCTGCATTGTTTACCAAATGTATCCAATGTTAGCTGCATTGTTTACCAAATGTTTCCAATGGTATCTGCATTGTTTACCAAATGTTTCCGATGGTATCTGCATTGTTTAACAATGGTTTCCAATGGTATCTGCATTGTTTATCAAACGTTTCCAATGGTATCTGCATTGTTTACCAAATGTTTCCAATGGTATCTGCATTGTTTGTCAAACGTTTCCAATGGTATCTGCATTGTTTACCAAATGTTTCCAATGGTATCTGCATTGTTTACCAAATGTTTCCGATGGTATCTGCATTGTTTAACAATGGTTTCCAATGGTATCTGCATTGTTTATCAAACGTTTCCAATGGTATCTGCATTGTTTACCAAATGTTTCCAATGGTATCTGCATTGTTTGTCAAACGTTTCCAATGGTATCTGCATTGTTTACCATATGTTTCCAATGTTATCTGCATTGTTTATCAAACATTTTCAATGGTATCTGCATTGTTTACCACATGTTTCCAATGGTATCTGCATTGTTTATCAAACGTTTCCAATGGTATCTGCATTGTTTGTCAAACGTTTCCAATGTTATCTGCATTGTTTATCAAACGTTTCCAATGGTATCTGCATTGTTTATCAAACGTTTCCAATGGTATCTGTATTGTCTACCAATGGTTTCCGATGGTATCTGCATTGTTTAACAATGGTTTCCGATGGTATCTGCCTTGTTTACCAAACGTTCCCGATAGTATCTGCATTGCTTAACAATGGATGCCGATGGTATCTGCATTGTTTAACAATGGTATCTGATGGTATCTGCATTGTCTACCAATGGTTTCCGATGGTATCTGCATTGTTTACCAATCGTTTCTGATGGTATCTGCATTGTTTACCAAATGTATCCAATGTTAGCTGCATTGTTTACCAAATGTTTCCAATGGTATCTGCATTGTTTACCAAATGTTTCCGATGGTATCTGCATTGTTTAACAATGGTTTCCAATGGTATCTGCATTGTTTAACAATGGTATCTGCATTGTTTAACAATGGTTTCCGATGGTATCTGCCTTGTTTACCAAACGTTTCCGATGGTATCTTCATTGTTTAACAATGGCTTCTGATGGTATCTGTATTGATTAACAATGGTTTCCGATGGCATCTGCATTGTTTAACAATGGTTTCCGATGGTATCTGCATTGTTTAACAATGGTTTCCGATGGTATCTGCATTGTTTAACAATGGTTTGCGATTGTATCTGCATTGTTTAACAATGGTTTCCGATGGTATCTGCATTGTTTAACAATGGTTTCCGATTGTATCGGAATTGTTTATCAAACGCTTCCAATGGTATCTGCATTGTTTACCAAATGTATCCAATGTTAGCTGCATTGTTTACCAAATGTATCCAATGTTAGCTGCATTGTTTACCAAATGTTTCCGATGGTATCTGCATTGTTTATCAAACGCTTCCAATGGTATCTGCATTGTTTACCAAATGTATCCAATGTTAGCTGCATTGTTTACCAAATGTATCCAATGTTAGCTGCATTGTTTACCAAATGTTTCCAATGGTATCTGCATTGTTTACCAAATGTTTCCGATGGTATCTGCATTGTTTAACAATGGTTTCCAATGGTATCTGCATTGTTTACCAAATGTTTCCAATGGTATCTGCATTGTTTGTCAAACGTTTCCAATGGTATCTGCATTGTTTACCATATGTTTCCAATGGTATCTGCATTGTTTAACAATGGTTTCCAATGGTATCTGCATTGTTTACCACATGTTTCCAATGGTATCTGCATTGTTTATCAAACGTTTCCAATGGTATCTGCATTGTTTGTCAAACGTTTCCAATGATATCTGCATTGTTTACCACATGTTTCCAATGGTATCTGCATTGTTTATCAAACATTTCCAATGGTATCTGCATTGTTTACCACATGTTTCCAATGGTATCTATCTGCATTGTTTACCAATGCTTGTAGTACAATTATATGCTGAATCTTTCCTGAAATATTTTTTTTTATGACATTTAAATGATATTTAGCCCAAGCACATTCTCTCATTCTCATCAGTTTGTTCAGACTTAGTGCCCTTGAGTTGCTAGTAACGATAAACTATCTGTTAAAATGATAGATCTATATTGTTAGTCCTATACTATCAATGATCCTATCTGGCACAAACACCAATTCAGCAAATTCCTTTTTTACAGGAAATGATGGCATCCAGAATTCTGCATCCATTTACTCTTCCACTGTTAGCTGTTTTGGAACGTAAGAATAGGTACTGTCTTTATAGCATATTATTATATATCATTGATAATTCTGCAGTTTGATTGGCTGAAACCCGATCATGTGGATGTGAGTAATGCTTGACTATTCGACCTATTTTCCACAGTTTCGGTCCAATCCTATATTTACGTTGTACGTTGTTATGCTAGCATTTTGGCGCTGTAGATTTTGGTTGCGATTGCGAATTCATGAGCTTTTCTACAAATAACAATGAGCTGATGAGAAGTGATACATGTATGGTAGTCACTGATCTTGCAAATTGATATTAACAAATAAATTTGTATTTGTAAATAACTTTGTGTTCTAACAAATAAGGCTCTTATGATATTGCGAATGGCCCCATGCTTGGTAAACTTTGCTAATCGAAGTGCCATATATATATATGTATGACTGATACTAATTCCAAGAATAACGTAAATAATGGTGGTGTTTATTTAAGACTTTGATTTATTCTATGTAATAAAACAATTATCCATAAGTCTTCATGTCAATAGATCAGACGAATTGTTTGAGCTATTGACCTGAAGAAAAGTAAATACTACTACATACTACATTTGATAGGAATTGTTAATAAACGATTGCGAAGCAAGTTTTAACAACTTATATTAATCACTCTCGTTGGCGCGGATGGAAGCCTAAATGTGGTCATTCGTGTGGGGGGAAATCGGAGAAAACCCACCTGTCCAATCTGGCGACCACCATATCATCTCACATATTTCCCGGTCCGAGAATCTAACCCGTGTTACATTGGTGAGAAGCGAGCACGCTAACCACTGCGCTAATCGGAGAGCCAAAGGAATTATTAATGTTACAGTGCAACAAGGATAATAAGGGAAGTAATCCATGAGGGTATTAACAATGAAGGGAAGGAATTGTGTAGTCATGGATATCACACGAAATAGTAAAGCTCATTAGAAAAAGTGACAAACTTTATTCAAAACTCAAAAGGTCACCAACAACAAATAAAAACATGGTCAGCAAATTCAAATCATTAAAATCCATCATGCAAAAGAAGATCAGAAATTCTTGTTGGTCACACTCGGTCGGTCATCTTTAATGACATCAGTAATGCAGGTCAACAGAACACGTTCTACTCCTTCATCAAACCCGACACAAGTGAAATCTCTGGAATAGTCCCACTCGGTAGTAATTGTCAAATCCATTCTGACCAAACGTTAAAAGTCAATATCTCTTTTCTCGGCCCCCCTCAGTCTCAAACAATTGTCAAAAAGTGCAGCCTCAATGCCCACTCACCCACCCATGCCACCAATCACTATCACAGTGCAAGGAGTTGATAAGCTCATGTCAGGTCTAAACCCCAATAAGGCCTCGGGTCCTGATCTCCGGATCTCACCTAGGTTACTTAAGCAACTGCACAGCGAAATTGCCCCCCATGCTAACACATCTTTCAAAGGTTACTTGACACCAGCACTGTTATGCAGCTATATCTCCCATATACCGGTATACGAACGATAATGGGTCAAAAGTCCAAACCTAGCAACTACTGCCCAATTTCTCTAACATGTATAGCATCCAAATTCTTAGAACACATCCTGGTTTCCAATGTTATGTCATACTCAAACTCTCACCATATTCTTAGCCCATAAGCTGCATGAGTTTAGGTCAAAACACAGCTGTGAAACCCAATTCATTGGTTTCACACAAGAAATATGGAGTTCAGTAAAGCAAGCTCATCCACAAACTCAAACACTTTGGTATAAATGATAAAGCTACATCACGGATACACTCTTTTCTCAATAACAGGTCACAACAGGTTCTCGTCGACTGTAAATGCTCTGACAGGTTACCAGTTCTCTCAGGTGTCCCCAAGGGTCTGTTGTTCTGGGGCCTGTCTCTTTCAATCCTATATAAATGACCTACCAAACAGCATCAAAAGTCGGGCCCGCCTCATTGCCGACGACACCATCATCTACCTCACCATCAAATCCCAGCCCGAAGCTCTACAACATGACCTACACATCTTAGAATCTTGGGAAAAGAAATGGTAAATGAGAATTCGTAGAAAACAAACCCCATTATGTTACATAATACACAATTAAGGTCAACTGAACACTCCAAATATCTCAGAGTCACCATTAGTAAAAATACCAACTGGGCCCGACACATCAATAATATTACCTCAAAAGCTAACAACACTCTCCGCGTCATCAAAAGGAATGTTAAAACTAATAACAAACAGGACAAGGAAATCACATATACCACTTATGTCCGTCCGCAGGTTGAATAATGGTTCACAGTCTGGAATCCCTGGCAGAAATACCTCACCTACAAACTAGAAATGCTCTGAAGATCTATGCAGCCCGTTCTATATTCAATGATTACAAGTACACTAGTAGTGTATCACAAATGATATCCACGCTCAAATGGAAAACTTTATAACATTTACGAAATCAAACCACTGATCATGTTTTACTAAATAAGAAATGAACTAGTTGCTGTAGATCACCATCACCTAACACTCACAAGAAACCGTAACCATCTATTCCCACAGTCAAAAACCCAATATCATGCCAACTCATTTTTCCCAAGAACAATCGGGCTATGGAACAGTCTATGACATATATACAGTTGAGTCTCAGCCTGTCGACTTTTGTTAGCAGACTGGACTCGAGCTCTCTCTAATCCTTGTACTGTCTGCTTTTAACTATAGTTTTGTAGATCCTTTTATCTTTTTAACTTGCACATGGATTAACTGACTGTTCTAGACTATGTCTGCCAATCATAAACTGATTGTTCGGCAGTAAACAGTTGAAGATTGCAAATTCATTAATTCAAGCATTATTTGTAGTGGAACAATTATTGGAAGATCACTAAAGCGTGGCACTGGTAGGAAGATTGTAGGAGGGGAGTGTTTCGCCATTTCATAGTACAGTCAAACCTTTCTTAAGCAGCCAGCCAAGGGAATCACAGAAAGTGTCTGCTTAGCGCAGGTGGCTGCTTAATATAGGTCAAATGTATAGTAAGCGAGCATATTGGGAATCTTGAAACTGGCTCCTGATTACAGGTTGGCTGCTTAATAAAGGTGACCACTGACACAGGCTTGACTGTATAATAGAGGTGACCACTGACACAGGTTTGACTGTATAATAGAGGTGACCACTGACACAGGTTTGACTGTATAATAGAGGTGACCACTGACACAGGTTTGACTGTATAATAGAGGTGACCACTGACACAGGTTTGACTGTATAATAGAGGTGACCACTGACACAGGTTTGACTGTATTGGGTGTGGGTTTGTGTTGGCCTAGAACCAATAACGTTTGGAAATTAAAAGTTGTCTTTAATATCGTGTGCGGTGTCCACACGCATTGATAACGGCTTGACAACGCCTACACATTAGTCTTCAAATCTTGTTGGGGTATAGCCCATTCCTCAAGGAGTGCCTGTCTAAGGTCGGTGATCGTGGTTGATTGATTGGACAGGACGAGCAGAAATCGCAGTCTGCAGCATGTCCCATATATGCTATGCTGTCAAATCTTTCTTAAGCAGCCAGTCAAGTGAATCACAGAAGTGGTTGCTTAGCACAGGTGGCTGCTTAATAGAGGTCAAATGTATAATAAAACAACATATTGGGAATCTGGAAACTGCCTGCTTAATACATGTTGGCTGCTTAATAGAGGTGACCACTGACACCATTCTTACTGTAATTATAATTTGTATAACCTCTATATAAAGCTTGTTTTCAGATCGTGGTTGTCTTACAATTCTTACACTTGGTTTCTGATTGTTGTATTATTCTGTTAACCAGTACTAAGCAATGTGTGTGAGGTGCCTTGCTTAATGACACTACATACATACTACTACAATCGTTTCCAAATCTGATGCTCTACCACTACTGGACCATGGATGCCACTATTTAAATTAGTCTAAGAATTTTTTTTCATTCAGTGAGTTCTGGTTTATTTCCCCCTTCTGCGAGAATGGTGATCTTCAGAAGGCTATTGAGGAAAAGAAAGTACATCTAGTGCAGGTGATTAGGGTCAGGATTGTGTGGCAGATGTCGTTAGCCATCCAATACCTACATACACCTGTTCCAAATGTGAGGTAGGTCCAAAGACCAACAAACGTGCTCACCTCTAAAACATTCTCAACCAATGCATATATCATATATTGCTTTTAACCCATTGCCTGCTGAGTAAATCAAATCACATTTCCAGGCAAGTGTTTTAGCTCCACATTAAAGCAGCATTACATCGTTTGAAATAAAATATATTTGAAAAATTCAATTTTTACGTATGGGTAGCAATGCTGCTACACATTCTAACATTATTCTTTGTATGCTTATATTCATTTGGTAAACAGTGTTTTTTTGCGATAAAACAAACTCGAAACCGAAAGTAGGACTTTCCGAGTCGATCGGTCACGCACTTGTTTACAACCGGAACACATCATCTGCAGTTGTTTACATTCGGAATACATCGTCCCCATTTGTCCCACGTTGTCTTTTTTAATTAAATTACTTGATATATTGATACATACCTCTGTTAGCTAAGTCTTTTAGGGACATTTCTACATCCTTGCGAGGGGTTCGACATTAGATGATGGTTTAAATTTATCGGAATTTTATCGTTTCTGAGCGACTATTTCGATTTTTGTAAACATACACACATTAGTATTTATATTTTACCCAAAACATCCTTTATTACGATGTAATGCTGCTTTAAATGCTGTTTGATCTGGCTCTATGCTGTTTGCAAAGGTGATTTGATCTGCCGCTAGCATGCAAAGGGTTAACGTACATGAATATTAAGAATTTATCAATTACTCAATTCTAATAACTGTAATTTCCTACATTCATGTGAATTCTAATAACTGTAATTTCCTACATTCATGTGAATTATAATAACTGTAATTTCCTACATTCATGTGAATTCTTAATAACTGTAATTTCCTATATTCATGTGAATTCTAATAACTGTAATTTCCTACATTCATGTGAATTATAATAACTGTAATTTCCTACATTCATGTGTGTTCTAATAACTGTAATTTCCTACATTCATGTGAATTATAATAACTGTAATTTCCTACATTCATGTGTGATCTAATAACTGTAATTTCCTACATTTATGTGAATTATAATAACTGTAATTTCCTACATTCATGTGTGTTCTAATAACTGTAATTTCCTACATTCATGTGAATTATAATAACTGTAATTTCCTACATTCATGTGTGTTCTAATAACTGTAATTTCCTACATTCATGTGAATTCTAATAACTGTAATTTCCTACATTCATGTGAATTATAATAACTGTAATTTCCTACATTCATGTGAATTCTTAATAACTGTAATTTTCTACATTCATGTGAATTCTAATAACTGTAATTTTCTACATTCATGTGAATTCTAATAACTGTAATTTTCTACATTCATGTGAATTATAATAACTGTAATTTCCTACATTCATGTGAATTCTGATAACTGTAATTTTCTACATTCATGTGAATTCTAATAGCTGTAATTTCCTACATTCATGTGAATTCTAATAACTGTAATTTCCTACATTCATGTGAATTCTAATAAATGTAATTTCCTACATTCATGTGAATTCTGATAAATGTAATTTCCTACATTCATGTGAATTCTAATAGCTGTAATTTCCTACATTCATGTGAATTATAATAACTGTAATTTCCTACATTCATGTGAATTCTGATAGCTGTAATTTCCTACATTCATGTGAATTCTAATAACTGTAATTTCCTACATTCATGTGAATTCTAATAAATGTAATTTCCTACATTCATGTGAATTCTAATAAATGTAATTTTCTACATTCATGTGAATTCTGATAACTGTAATTTCCTACATTCATGTGAATTCTAATAACTGTAATTTCCTACATTCATGTGTGATCTAATAACTGTAATTTCCTACATTCATGTGAATTCTGATAACTGTAATTTTCTACATTCATGTGTGATCTAATAACTGTAATTTCCTACATTCATGTGAATTCTGATAACTGTAATTTTCTACATTCATGTGTGATCTAATAACTGTAATTTCCTACATTCATGTGTATTCTAATAACTGTAATTTCCTACATTCATGTAATTTTAAACACCAGTAATAGGAAGTAAAAAGAAGTCGTGATAACTCTTCAGGTGCGAAATACCCAGAGTTCGAGCCTCCGCTGGAGCCATTGCGATTGTGCCCTTAGACAAGGCATTTAAATTCCACATTGCATCTTCTCTCACCCTCGTGGCGATGGATTCCATCAGAAATGAGGTGATCGAGAGTGATTAATATAAGTTGTAAGAACTTGTTTCGCAATCGAGCTAAAATTAAGTTGTATAAACTAAACACCAGTAAATTGTCTCGAATTTCTCATTTTGGAACATGTGTAACATAATGACTGTTTACAAGATAGTTTGTCAAGGTGATTACAATTAATTAGATTGTGATTTGATGAAACTTAATCCCATCATTTATATATTGTGAAAAAGTGCAGGAACATGTGGTATTAGGTCGCCTGGTGTATTTCGCTATTACTGCGTGGTTGATTGTATACCTGTGGGAATGCACTAAAGGAGACTGGACTGTAGTATAGATAAGATTTTGTCACTTTCTATCTGATGCACCCGAATTCGATAAACATGGTTTTGACAGAAGCTATAAATTGTAGGCTCAGTTTAGCTATGGAACCAGTTGTACAAACACACACGTTCGTGGGAATTGGCAGCTGAGCTGGTAATCAACATTGTCCAAATACCAGATTGAGTGTGCCTAGCGGATATAAAACTGGTTTTCATTTTGTCACCAATTCTGTAAAATGTAGTTTCATTAGTCGCATTTGGCTCCACCTTGTTAGCAAAGTGGGCGGCCATGTTGTGGGGATATACTATTAAACTTGGTGCACAGCACTTTGGGAGGGAGGATCATTTTGATTCTATTACTGAAAACTGAACAATCATGCTATTGATGTTACAAATTATTAATTTGGGACTTAAACTAATGCAATGTGTGGAAATAATGGCTAACTTGTCTAGATAGATACTTTGTGTGTATTCTCATTAATTAACCACTATGCAATCAGAATTGTTGTATTTCAATAAGAAATAGCTCAACTATGCTACACATGTTGTGTTTGTGTGTTTTACATTTATTTATCGTCGCTACCAGTTGCCCATATGAGCAAAACCTGGAGAGATTAGTAATTTTAGATTTTGGAGGATAGTGCAATGATACAGACCCATTCCGGAGTCTCATCTGGTTCTTTTACGTGCACAGTGTAAAGCACCAACACGACCTCAGATTAAAGTACCATCTGAAATACTGTTATTATTATTAATGTCAGACGATAGAACTTGCGATCACTGCATTTGCAGTCCAGCATGGAATACATTTTTGTTCTAGTTATACTAATGCTCATGCTTAATTTAGAGATGGGATCGTTCATAAAGACATTTCGTCTAGGAACGTCGTACTGGATGAAAGGTTTAATGCTCGTCTCATTGACTTCGGATTGGCCAGGGAGATAGGAGATCAAACCACTAATTCACATGGGAGGTCGCTGTATTTGCATCCTATGGTTGGACGTGGACCGTCGTTGGCTCCCGAAAATTTGGATTATTACAGCTTTGGAGTAGGTGTGTGATTTTTATCGTGTTTGCATGATTTAAGTTCAACCTGCATTCAAAAACTTGTTCTTTGTGCTGGGAGAATATATTTGTATATATGTTACTTGCAAGTAGAACGTATGGGCTTTATTTCCCCGAGTGTACATGCTCATTGTCCTACACATAACATATGTACACGAATTGTGAGATCATGGAGGACTAAGACAATAACCTGTGACTAAACAACACATGTATACAACATAATATCAAGATTTAGTCAAGTTGGGTGATCAACGGTAGAAATGTTTGTCTGTTGTGAGTTCCCTCCGTTAAAAGGTCATCTCCAGTAAGCAGCAAAAATGGCCTTTCCCCTCACTGGCTGCTTAAGGGTGGCTGTCCGATTAGTGCAGTGGTTAGCGCGCTCGCTTCTCACCAATGCGACCCGGGTTCGATCCTCGGACATGGTATGTGAGATGGTACGATGGTCGCCGGATCGGACAGGTGGGTTTTCTCCGGGTACTCCGGTTTCCTCCCATATGAATGACCACATATACGCTTTCATCCGAGCCAACGAGAGTGATTAATATAAGTTGTTAAAACTTGCTTCGCAATCGTTGTAAAATAAATAAAGTATAAAAATGGGAGGTTTTACTGTATCCATATATTTTCAAATATTCAGTAGGTAGTACAAATTTATTTATCTGTTTATTCATTTTCCTTCCGTATTGTATGAAATAATTAATCCACATACCGATAACTCTTTCCTCAAATGGCGAGTGGTTATGGTTGTCATTTACTTCAAATCACTTGCCCACTCCGCTGTATGTTCGAATCCCACTGGGGATGTCCTACTTGGGTGCACATCCATGTCTGCAATACTGCACGGATGAGCACCCGGGAGCTTGCCACCAATAATGGCTGGAGATTCACTGTAATGTTGGTAAGATTTAAAACAAAAATTGTCCTCAAATTTATATTGACATATGTAGTATATAGTTGCATCAACCAAAGAGGTTGTACACATTATTTTTACTTTAGTCATCAGAGAACTACTGACTGGACTGGGGCCTATTGGTAGCAATAGTACGCACCTGATGAACATGTCATCGAAGAAAGTTCTCGGTTATAAACAGGTAAGACAGAGAGTGGGTTTGCTGTCTCGATGGAATAAAGTAAAGTAAAGTGTTTGTTTATTATAGTGTCGCCCTATTTAAAAGGCCAACCATTTCTGACGTATGAGACACATCTTTTTATGAACATCAGTACTTCCCGAATCCTATGCTTGTATGCCAGGCTGATAGGCAATCGGTAACCATTATTTAACAAGATGGCGTCTCACTAACCGGCCATATCAGAATTAAGCCCTGACGAGGTTCGAACCTTCGACCTCCTGCTCCATATTAAGCACTAGGCCACGAACAACACAATGCATTTGTAATATTAGCACTTGATTAGTAATTTTATTTCAATTTGAGGCCACTAGCGGGTAACCCTTTTTATTTCCAGTTATAGACATAGTATTTTGCTAACTTGTCTATGTTATACATATTCGCATTTTATGTGTACAATAGGTATTGTTTTGAAGAGTGATGTAGAAATGGGGAAAAGAGAGAACTAAAATGGGGCGTTAATATCTGAAGGATTCATTTGTAACAGTTTTTTTAGCAAACAATATGTTCAAATAAATCTAGACCACTTTATGTTGTGTATTGCTAATCCTGTTGCCAGGATGTGTATTGCTAACTACGTTGCCAGGATGTGTATTGCTAACTCTGTTGTCAGGATGTGTATTGCTAACTCTGCTGTTAGGATGTGTATTGTTAACTCTGTTGTCAGGATGTGTATTGCTAACTATGTTGTCAGGATGTGTATTGCTAACTATGTTGTCAGGATGTGTATTGCTAACTATGTTGTCATGATGTGTATTGCTAATCCTGTTGTCAGGATGTGTATTGCTAACTATGTTGTCATGATGTGTATTGCTAATCCTGTTGTCAGGATGTGTATTGCTAACTCTGTTGTCAGGATGTGTATTGCTAACTCTGTTGTCAGGATGTGTATTGCTAACTCTGTTGTCATGATGTGTATTGCTAACTATGTTGTCATGATGTGTATTGCTAACTATGTTGTCATGATGTGTATTGCTAACTATGTTGTCAGGATGTGTATTGCTAATCCTGTTGTCAGGATGTGTATTGCTAACTATGTTGTCATGATGTGTATTGCTAACTATGTTGTCATGATGTGTATTGCTAATCCTGTTGCCAGGATGTGTATTGCTAATCCTGTTGTCAGGATGTGTATTGCTAACTCTGTTGTCAGGATGTGTATTGCTAACTCTGTTGTCATGATGTGTATTGCTAACTCTGTTGTCAGGATGTGTATTGCTAACTCTGTTGTCAGGATGTGTATTGCTAACTCTGTTGTCAGGATGTGTATTGCTAACTCTGTTGTCAGGATGTGTATTGCTAACTCTGTTGTCAGGATGTGTATTGCTAACTCTGTTGTTAGGATGTGTATTGCTAACTATGTTGTCAGGATGTGTATTGCTAACTATGTTGTCAGGATGTGTATTGCTAACTCTGTTGTCAGGATGTGTATTGCTAACTCTGTTGTTAGGATGTGTATTGCTAACTATGTTGTCAGGATGTGTATTGCTAACTCTGTTGTCAGGATGTGTATTGCTAACTATGTTGTCATGATGTGTATTGCTAACTCTGTTGTCATGATGTGTATTGCTAACTCTGTTGTCATGATGTGTATTGCTAACTATGTTGTCAGGATGTGTATTGCTAATCCTGTTGCGTGGATGTGTATTGCTAACTATGTTGCCAGGATGTGTATTGTTAATTCTGTTGCCAGGATGTGTATTGCTAACTCTGTTGTCAAGATGTGTATTGCTAACTCTGCTGTCAAGATGTGTATTGCTAATCCTGTTGCCAGGATGTGTATTGCTAATCCTGTTGCCAGGATGTGTATTGCTAATCCTGTTGCCAGGATGTGTATTGCTACCTATGTTGCCAGGATGTGTGTTGCTATCTCTGTTGTCAGGATGTGTGTTGCTAATCCTGTTGTCAAGCTATGTGTTGTTAATTCTGTTGTCAGGATGTGTATTGCTAACTCTGCTGTCAAGATGTGTATTGCCAATCCTGTTGCCAGGATGTGTATTGCTAATCCTGTTGCCAGGATGTGTATTGCTAATCCTGTTGCCAGGATGTGTATTGCTAACTATGTTGCCAGGATGTGTGTTGCTATCTCTGTTGTCAGGATGTGTGTTGCTAATCCTGTTGTCAAGCTATGTATTGCTAACTCTGTTGTCAGGATGTGTATTGCTAACTCTGTTGCCAGGATGTGTATTGCTAATCCTGTTGCCAGGATGTGTATTGCTAACTACGTTGCCAGGATGTGTATTGCTAGCTCTGTTGTCATGATGTGTATTGCTAACTCTGCTGTTAGGATGTGTATTGTTAACTCTGTTGTCAGGATGTGTATTGCTAACTATGTTGTCAGGATGTGTATTGCTAATCCTGTTGTCAGGATGTGTATTGCTAACTATGTTGTCATGATGTGTATTGCTAACTCTGTTGTCAGGATGTGTATTGCTAACTATGTTGTCATGATGTGTATTGCTAACTATGTTGTCATGATGTGTATTGCTAATCCTGTTGTCAGGATGTGTATTGCTAACTATGTTGTCAGGATGTGTATTGCTAACTATGTTGTCATGATGTGTATTGCTAACTATGTTGTCATGATGTGTATTGCTAATCCTGTTGTCAGGATGTGTATTGCTAACTATGTTGTCATGATGTGTATTGCTAATCCTGTTGTCAGGATGTGTATTGCTAACTCTGTTGTCAGGATGTGTATTGCTAACTCTGTTGTCATGATGTGTATTGCTTACTCTGTTGTCATGATGTGTAGTGCTAACTATGTTGTCATGATGTGTATTGCTAATCCTGTTGTCAGGATGTGTATTGCTAACTCTGTTGTCAGGATGTGTATTGCTAACTATGTTGTCAGGATGTGTATTGCTAACTCTGCTGTTAGGATGTGTATTGCTAACTCTGTTATTAGGATGTGTATTGCTAACTATGTTGTCAGGATGTGTATTGCTAACTCTGTTGTCAGGATGTGTATTGCTAACTGTGTTGTCATGATGTGTATTGCTAACTATGTTGTCAGGATGTGTATTGCTAACTATGTTGTCATGATGTGTATTGCTAACTATGTTGTCATGATGTGTATTGCTAACTATGTTGTCAGGATGTGTATTGCTAACTATGTTGTCATGATGTGTATTGCTAATCCTGTTGTCAGGATGTGTATTGCTAACTCTGTTGTCATGATGTGTATTGCTAACTATGTTGTCAGGATGTGTATTGCTAACTCTGTTGTTAGGATGTGTATTGCTAACTATGTTGTCAGGATGTGTATTGCTAACTATGTTGTTAGGATGTGTATTGATAACTATGTTGTCAGGATGTGTATTGCTAACTCTGTTGTCAGGATGTGTATTGCTAACTATGTTGTCAGGATGTGTATTGCTAACTATGTTGTTAGGATGTGTATTGCTAACTATGTTGTCAGGATGTGTATTGCTAACTCTGTTGTCAGGATGTGTATTGCTAACTATGTTGTCATGATGTGTATTGCTAACTCTGTTGTCATGATGTGTATTGCTAACTCTGTTGTCATGATGTGTATTGCTAATCCTGTTGCGTGGATGTGTATTGCTAACTATGTTGCCAGGATGTGTATTGTTAATTCTGTTGCCAGGATGTGTATTGCTAACTCTGTTGTCAAGATGTGTATTGCTAACTCTGCTGTCAAGATGTGTATTGCTAATCCTGTTGCCAGGATGTGTATTGCTAATCCTGTTGCCAGGATGTGTATTGCTAATCCTGTTGCCAGGATGTGTATTGCTACTATGTTGCCAGGATGTGTGTTGCTATCTATGTTGTCAGGATGTGTGTTGCTAATCCTGTTGTCAAGCTATGTGTTGTTAATTCTGTTGTCAGGATGTGTATTGCTAACTATGTTGTCATGATGTGTATTGCTAATCCTGTTGCCAGGATGTGTATTGCTAACTCTGTTGTCATGATGTGTATTGCTAATCCTGTTGTCATGATGTGTATTGCTAACTCTGTCGCCAGGATGTGTATTGCTAACACTGTTGTCAGGATGTGTGTTGCTAACTCTGTTGTCAGGATGTGTATTGCTAACACTGTTGCCAGGATGTGTATTGCTAATCCTGTTGTCATGATGTGTATTGCTAATCCTGTTGTCAGGCTGTGTGTTGCTAGATGTCAAGAATGAACAGTACAAATCTAGTTGTGCATACCATATTCTCCTTTACTTTTTTATATTTCTTGTTAACAGAAACATTTTATTCTAATCCTTTACATTTGGTGGTTTTACGTTTATTTATCGTCGCTACCGGTTGCCCATATGAGCGACGCCTCCTGAAGGGATTAGTCATTTTAGATTTTTGATGGATAGTGCAATGATACAGAGACCCATTCCAGAATCTCCCCTTGTTCTTTTACGTGCACAGTGTAAAGCACCGACGCGAGACCTCGGTTTAGACCTTCTGAAAGACTGTTAATTTTATTAGGGTCAGACGGGGAATCGAACCTGCGATCCTGGATTACCAGTCCAACGCGTTACCACTGTACTACAGCTCCGTCTGTCCTTTACCTTTAAATTGATATGTGTTATATATGCAGTTTGCAAATTGTATAACATTGGAAATCAAATATTGTTGAATTATTACTTATAAATCCCAACAATTATGTCTGTTTAACATATTCTGTGCTGATGTGATGTATTTAGCTTTAAATCTGTATTACATTATACGGGTGCTGTATGAAATGGGTGTTACTTTTTAGTTTATACAAATTTATTTTAGCTCGGTTGCGCAACAAGTTCTTACACCTTATATTAATCACTCATGAGACCTCATTCCTGATGTAATCCATCGCCACGAGGGGGAGAGAAGAGGCAACATGGAATTAAATACCTTGCCTAATGGCACACTTGTAATGGTTCCAGTGTGGCTCGAACTCCGGACCTTTCGCACCTGAAGCGAACGTGATACCATTGCGCTATCACGACATCTACGGTGTGCAGACGTCACCCAACAGCACTGTATGTTTGCCGTGAAATAGAAAACAAAACGCAAACTATTTAGGTCATATTATAAAATTGTCTCTATTATCCTCTTGTATTTATTATTTAAAAGGAAGATATTTGGTCAGAATCGGTTTGCACAAGCCTCAATGAAATCGCGTATAAGTGTTTGAATACCAAGGAAGAGAAATTGGACTTTAACACAATTGTCATACAGGAATTGAAGGTAAGTTAGAATTAACATTAAATCAATGGATTTAACAAAACCTCACCTGGTACATTCACCATATCACCCAATTATGCACAACCTCGCCCTGTTCATTCACCATATCACCCAATTATGCACAACCTCGCCCTGTTCATTCACAATATCACCCAATTATGCACAACCTCGCCCTGTTCATTCAACATATCACCCAATTATGCACAACCTCGCCCTGTTCATTCACCATATCACCCAATTATGCACAACCTCGCCTGGTACATTCACCATATCATCCAATTATGCACAACCTCGCCCTGTACATTCAACATATCACCCAATTATGCACAACCTCGCCCTGTTCATTCACCATATCACCCAATTATGCACAACCTCGCCCTGTTCATTCACCATATCACCCAATTATGCACAACATCGCCCTGTACATTCACCATATCACCCAATTATGCAAGAAAAAGCAAATACAAATGTTGTTATATAAACCAGATAGTGGGTGTATATGCTTTGTGTGTTTACTAAGCAATGTATTACATAAACCAGATGGTGGGTGTATATGCTTTGTGTGTTTACTAAGCAATGTATTACATAAACCAGATGGTGGGTGTATATGCTTTGTGTGTTTACTAAGCAATGTATTACATAAACCAGATGGTGGGTGTATATGCTTTGTGTGTTTACTAAGCAATGTATTACATAAACCAGATGGTGGGTGTATATGCTTTGTGTGTTTACTAGGCAATGTGTTACATAAACCAGATGATGGGTGTATATGCTTTGTGTGTTTACTAGGCAATGTTGTTATATAAACCAGGTGGTGGGTGTATATGCTGTGTGTGTTTACTAGGCAATGTGTTATATAAACCATATGGTGGGTGTATATGCTTTGTGTGTTTACTAGGCAATGTTGTTATATAAACCAGGTGGTGAGTGTATATGCTTTGTGTGTTTACTAGGCAATGTTGTTATATAAACCAGGTGGTGAGTGTATATGCTTTGTGTGTTTACTAGGCAATGTTGTTATATAAACCAGGTGGTGAGTGTATATGCTTTGTGTGTTTACTAGGCAATGTTGTTATATAAACCAGGTGGTGAGTGTATATGCTTTGTGTGTTTACTAGGCAATGTTGTTATATAAACCAGGTGGTGAGTGTATATGCTTTGTGTGTTTACTAGGCAATGTTGTTATATAAACCAGGTGGTGAGTGTATATGCTTTGTGTGTTTACTAGGCAATGTTGTTATATAAACCAGGTGGTGAGTGTATATGCTTTGTGTGTTTACTAGGCAATGTTGTTATATAAACCAGGTGGTGAGTGTATATGCTTTGTGTGTTTACTAGGCAATGTTGTTATATAAACCAGGTGGTGAGTGTATATGCTTTGTGTGTTTACTAGGCAATGTTGTTATATAAACCAGGTGGTGAGTGTATATGCTTTGTGTGTTTACTAGGCAATGTGTTATATAAACCAGATGATGGGTGTATATGCTTTGTGTGTATACTAGGCAATGTGTTATATAAACCAGGTGGTGAGTGTATATGCTTTGTGTGTTTACTAGGCAATGTTGTTATATAAACCAGGTGGTGGGTTATATGCTTTGTGTGTTTACTAGGCAATGTGTTACATAAACCAGATGGTGGGTGTATATGCTGTGTGTGTTTACTAGGCAATGTTGTTATATAAACCAGATGGTGGGTGTATATGCTTTGTGTGTTTACTAGGCAATGTGTTATATAAACCAGATGGTGGATGTATTTGCATTGTGTGTTTACTAGGCAATGTTGTTATATAAACCAGGTGGTGAGTGTATATGCTTTGTGTGTTTACTAGGCAATGTGTTACATAAACCAGATAGTGGGTGTATATGCTTTGTGTGTTTACTAGGCAATGTGTTATATAAACCAGATGGTGAGTGTATATGCTTTGTGTGTTTACTAGGCAATGTTGTTATATAAACCAGATGGTGGGTGTATATGCTTTGTGTGTTTACTAGGCAATGTTGTTATATAAACCAGGTGGTGAGTGTATATGCTTTGTGTGTTTACTAGGCAATGTGTTATATAAATCAGATGGTGAGTGTATATGCTTTGTGTGTTTACTAGGCAATGTTGTTATATAAACCAGATGGTGGGTGTATATACTTTGTGTGTTTACTAGGCAATGTTGTTATATAAACCAGATGATGGGTGTATATGCTTTGTGTGTTTACTAGGCAATGTTGTTATATAAACCAGGTGGTGGGTTATATGCTTTGTGTGTTTACAAGGCAATGTGTTACATAAACCAGATGGTGGGTGTATATGCTTTGTGTGTTTACTAGGCAATGTGTTATATAAACCAGATGGTGGATGTATTTGCTTTGTGTGTTTACTAGGCAATGTTGTTATATAAACCAGGTGGTGAGTGTATATGCTTTGTGTGTTTACTAGGCAATGTGTTACATAAACCAGATAGTGGGTGTATATGCTTTGTGTGTTTACTAGGCAATGTGTTATATAAACCAGATGGTGAGTGTATATGCTTTGTGTGTTTACTAGGCAATGTTGTTATATAAACCAGGTGGTGAGTGTATATGCTTTGTGTGTTTACTAGGCAATGTGTTACATAAACCAGATAGTGGGTGTATATGCTTTGTGTGTTTACTAGGCAATGTGTTATATAAACCAGATGGTGAGTGTATATGCTTTGTGTGTTTACTAGGCAATGTTGTTATATAAACCAGATGGTGGGTGTATATGCTTTGTGTGTTTACTAGGCAATGTTGTTATATAAACCAGATGGTGGGTGTATATGCTTTGTGTGTTTACTAGGCAATGTTGTTATATAAACCAGGTGGTGAGTGTATATGCTTTGTGTGTTTACTAGGCAATGTGTTATATAAACCAGATGGTGGGTGTATATGCTTTGTGTGTTTACTAGGCAATGTTGTTATATAAACCAGATGATGGGTGTATATGCTTTGTGTGTTTACTAGGCAATGTTGTTATATAAACCAGGTGGTGGGTTATATGCTTTGTGTGTTTACAGGCAATGTGTTACATAAACCAGATGGTGGGTGTATATGCTTTGTGTGTTTACTAGGCAATGTTGTTATATAAACCAGGTGGTGAGTGTATATGCTTTGTGTGTTTACTAGGCAATGTGTTATATAAACCAGATGGTGGATGTATTTGCTTTGTGTGCTTACTAGGCAATGTTGTTATATAAACCAGATGGTGGGTGTATATACTTTGTGTGCTTACTAGGCAATGTTGTTATATAAACCAGGTGGTGAGTGTATATGCTTTGTGTGTTTACTAGGCAATGTGTTATATAAACCAGATGGTGGGTGTATATACTTTGTGTGTTTACTAGGCACTGTTGTTATATAAACCAGATGATGGGTGTATATGCTTTGTGTGTTTACTAGGCAATGTTGTTATATAAACCAGGTGGTGGGTTATATGCTTTGTGTGTTTACAAGGCAATGTGTTACATAAACCAGATGGTGGGTGTATATGCTTTGTGTGTTTACTAGGCAATGTTGTTATATAAACCAGGTGGTGAGTGTATATGCTTTGTGTGTTTACTAGGCAATGTGTTATATAAACCAGATGGTGGATGTATTTGCTTTGTGTGTTACTAGGCAATGTTGTTATATAAACCAGATGGTGGGTGTATATACTTTGTGTGTTTACTAGGCAATGTTGTTATATAAACCAGGTGGTGAGTGTATATGCTTTGTGTGTTTACTAGGCAATGTGTTATATAAACCAGATGGTGGGTGTATATGCTTTGTGTGTTTACTAGGCAATGTTGTTATATAAACCAGATGGTGGGTGTATATGCTTTGTGTGTTTACTAGGCAATGTTGTTATATAAACCAGGTGGTGGGTGTATATGCTTTGTGTGTTTACTAGGCAATGTGTTACATAAACCAGATGGTGGGTGTATATGCTTTGTGTGTTTACTAGGCAATGTGTTATATAAACCAGATGGTGGGTGTATATGCTTTGTGTGTTTACTAGGCAATGTTGTTATATAAACCAGGTGGTGAGTGTATATGCTTTGTGTGTTTACTAGGCAATGTGTTACATAAACCAGATAGTGGGTGTATATGCTTTGTGTGTTTACTAGGCAATGTTGTTATATAAACCAGGTGGTGAGTGTATATGCTTTGTGTGTTTACTAGGCAATGTGTTATATAAATCAGATGGTGAGTGTATATGCTTTGTGTGCTTACTAGGCAATGTTGTTATATAAACCAGATGGTGGGTGTATATACTTTGTGTGTTTACTAGGCACTGTTGTTATATAAACCAGATGATGGGTGTATATGCTTTGTGTGTTTACTAGGCAATGTTGTTATATAAACCAGATGGTGGGTGTATATGCTTTGTGTGTTTACTAGGCAATGTGTTATATAAACCAGATGGTGGGTGTATATGCTTTGTGTGTTTACTAGGCAATGTTGTTATATAAACCAGATGATGGGTGTATATGCTTTGTGTGTTTACTAGGCAATGTTGTTATATAAACCAGGTGGTGAGTGTATATGCTTTGTGTGTTTACTAGGCAATGTGTTATATAAACCAGATGGTGAGTGTATATGCTTTGTGTGCTTACTAGGCAATGTTGTTATATAAACCAGATGGTGGGTGTATATACTTTGTGTGTTTACTAGGCACTGTTGTTATATAAACCAGATGGTGGATGTATTTGCTTTGTGTGTTTACTAGGCAATGTTGTTATATAAACCAGGTGGTGAGTGTATATGCTTTGTGTGTTTACTAGGCAATGTGTTTCATAAACCAGATAGTGGGTGTATATGCTTTGTGTGTTTACTAGGCAATGTGTTATATAAACCAGATGGTGAGTGTATATGCTTTGTGTGTTTACTAGGCAATGTTGTTATATAAACCAGATGGTGGGTGTATATGCTTTGTGTGTTTACTAGGCAATGTTGTTATATAAACCAGATGGTGGGTGTATATGCTTTGTGTGTTTACTAAGCAATGTATTACATAAACCAGATGGTGGGTGTATATGCTTTGTGGGTTTACTAGGCAATGTGTTACATAAACCAGATGGTGGGTGTATATGCTTTGTGTGTTTACTAGGCAATGTGTTACATAAACCAGATGGTGGGTTTATATGCTGTGTGTGTTTACTAGGTAATGTGTTATATAAACCAGATGGTGGGTGTATATGCTTTGTGTGTTTACTAGGCAATGTTGTTACATAAACCAGATGGTGGGTTATTTGCTTTGTGTGTTTACTAGGCAATGTGTTGCATAAACCAGATGGTGAGTGTATATGCGTTGTGTGTTTACTAGGCAATGTTGTTATATAAACCAGGTGGTGGGTGTATATGCTGTGTGTGTTTACTAGGCAATGTGTTATATAAACCAGATGGTGGGTGTATATGCTTTGTGTGTTTACTAGGCAATGTTGTTATATAAACCAGGTGGTGGGTTATTTGCTTTGTGTGTTTACTAGGCAATGTGTTGCATAAACCAGATGGTGGGTGTATATGCTGTGTGTGTTTACTAGGCAATGTTGTTATATAAACCAGATGGTGGGTGTATATGATTTGTGTGTTTACTAGGTAATGTGTTATATAAACCAGGTGGTGGATGTATTTGCTTTGTGTGTTTACTAGGCAATGTTGTTATATAAACCAGGTGGTGAGTGTATATGCTTTGTGTGTTTACTAGGCAATGTGTTACATACACCAGATAGTGGGTGTATATACTTTGTGTGTTTACTAGGCAATGTGTTATATAAACCAGATGGTGAGTGTATATGGTTTGTGTGTTTACTAGGCAATGTTGTTATATAAACCAGATGGTGGGTGTATATGCTTTTTGTGTTTACTAGGCAATGTTGTTATATAAACCAGATGGTGGGTGTATATGCTTTGTGTGTTTACTAGGCAATGTGTTATATAAACCAGGTGGTGAGTGTATATGCTTTGTGTGTTTACTAGGCAATGTGTTACATGAACCAGATGGTTGGTGTATATGCTTTGTGTGTTTAATAAGCAATGTGTTATATAAACCAGATGGTGGGTGTATATGCTTTGTGTGTTTACTAGGCAATGTTGTTATATAAACCAGGTGGTGAGTGTATATGCTTTGTGTGTTTACTAGGCAATGTGTTATATAAACCAGATGGTGAGTGTATATGCTTTGTGTGTTTACTAGGCAATGTGTTATATAAACCAGATGATGGGCGTATATGCTTTGTGTGTTTACTAGGCAATGTTGTTATATAAACCAGATGGTGGGTGTATATGCTTTGTGTGTTTACTAGGCACTGTGTTATATAAACCAGGTGGTTAGTGTATATGCTTTGTGTGTTTACTAGGCAATGTGTTATATAAACCAGATGATGGGTGTATATGCGTTGTGTGTTTACTAGGCAATGTGTTATATAAACCAGGTGGTGAGTGTATATGCTTTGTGTGTTTAATAAGCAATGTGTTATATAAACCAGATGGTGGGTGTATATGCTTTGTGTGTTTACTAGGCAATGTGTTATATAAACCAGATTGTTGGTGTATATGTTTTGTGTGTTTACTAGGCAATGTTGTTATATAAACCAGATGGTGAGTGTATATGCTTTGTGTGTTTACTAGGCAATGTGTTACATAAACCAGATGGTGGGTGTATATGCTTTGTGTGTTTACTAGATAATGTTGTTATATAAACCAGATAGTGGGTGTATATATATGCTTTGTGTGTTTACTAGGCAATGACCTATTAGAAAATGGTATTTGTTGGAATCTCTCTTCCGTTCATGTGTACACCATGCCTACTTTCATCATTTGTACACCATGCCTACGTTCACCATTTGTACACCATACCTACGTTCATCATTTGTACACCATGCCTATGTTCATCATTTGTACACCATGCCTACGTTAACCATTTGTAAACCATGCCTACGTTCATCATTTGTACACCATGCCTACGTTCATCATTTGTACATCATGCCTACGTTCATCATTTGTACACCATGCCTACGTTCACCATTTGTACACCATGCCTACGTTCACCATTTGTACACCATGCCTACGTTCACCATTTGTACACCATGCCTACGTTCACCATTTGTACACCATGCCTACGTTCACCATTTGTACACCATGCCTACGTTCACCATTTGTACACCATGCCTACGTTCACCATTTGTACACCATGCCTATGTTCACCATTTGTACACCATGCCTATGTTCACCATTTGTACACCATGCCTACGTTCATCATTTGTACACCATGCCTACGTTCACCATTTGTACACCATGCCTACGTTCACCTTTTGTACACCATGCCTACGTTCATCATTTGTACACCATGCCTACGTTCACCATTTGTACACCATGCCTACGTTCATCATTTGTACACCATGCCTACGTTCACCATTTGTACACCATGCCTACGTTCATCATTTGTACACCATGCCTACGTTCACCATTTGTACACCATGCCTACGTTCACCACCATCAGTAGACGATGTATATTTAAAGATGCACAACTGTCCAAAACTCTAGGTATCTACAGATGTTTAGCTTATTCAAAATGTTCTGGCTTCTATTTTATTTAAGACTGCATTATTTAACATTATTATAGCGACACTACATCTGGTGAAAACACAAATTTCTACAGAATATATTTTCCTATTATATGGTATAATTTTCCCTCAAATACTCAGTATTTCAACTAATAAACAAACGTCGTATACGTGGTTTGTTGACATAACAAAATAATGTAAACATCCATGCGTAATACAACTAGTGTATCCTGAATAACATGATTTATGGTACAGATTATTATTACCGGTAACAGTTATATCTCCCATTTATGCCTATTTATTAGTAGATTATTCTTAGTTAAATAATCTCTAAATGACATTATCTCACGTTTAGTATTGACTCCGATGACAAACAAACGTCAATTGAGGAGTATAGATGACCGTTATATAAAATCATACTTTCAATCCACAAAAACACTGTTTATTGATTCAATGTTAGTGTTCGAATGTATTCGGAAGAATTTGTAGTAGCAATGCATTTATACGTGAACAAATGCATTTTATTTGCTTTTTGCGATGTAATGTTGCTTTAAGCTAAGTATTAGAATTGTAATAAAAGCGCATAATGGCTGCATAACGGACAATGGATTAATGTGTTTCTCTACAGTACTAATGATATTATTACAACCCAGCTTAATTTATTTTCATAATCTTCCAGGTCATCTACAATAATACGAACCGAATGGAAACATATGATGACAGACCGACAGATAGCAGTCAGACAGAGAGCAAACAGTGCCATATATGTATAATAAATCCAAAAGGTACAGTGCATAATAGGATATTACTAATGGGGTTATGTAGCTATAAATAATACATGTATTGGTATTATTAATCATAGACGTCAGAGCCAGGCAGGTGTATTTTTATTTTATACTTGTGGAATTGACGGCTATATAGATCTACTCTGGGTTCATACGCACTGTACGCAGGGTCGGTAACATGTAACAAGTACCCGTTTATTGAACATCACATTTATGTATAATACAGTCGATTTTATCGATTATAAAGCGCACAAATGTCAAGACAGAGCAAGCACAGTTCATCTAGTGAGAGTTATTAACCATCATCGTCGGCAAGATGTCACTGTCAACGTGACTGGAACACAATTATATTTTTGTAAAATAATATTATAAAAAATAAGTTTACTTTTTATGTCCAGAAGCCATTAAATTCGTTTTTACAGTATCTACATCTCAAAATGTTCCCCTTGACCCCCTAGCAGACTCGGAAGTGGCCCTCAAATGTCGCGGGCCCCAATGTCAGCTGCCTTCCGATGCTGCTGTTAATTACTATAGCTATAGTGCAATCGGTCAGCTTGTTCAGTGTTTGGTTTTTTATTTGTTTTATATAGAAAATATGTAACAACTTTATTTCGATTTAGGACTAGCTCCCATGGTCTTTTTATTGAAACAGGTAGATATGATGGAACACCTAGAGAGCAAAGACTTTGTAAATCATGTACCATGAACGCTGTTGAAAGCGAATACCACTGTTTACCTGTTTGCTCTAATTATAAAGATTTAAGAAAGAAATATTTTAAACAGTACTTCAAGATATGTTATTAATAATGTGTCAAGATATATTTACTTTGCATACCAAATCCATACTACGGAAAAAATGTAATTATGTTCCATAGTACGCATGCTTTTTTGATAATAATTATGCAAATTGTTTATGTTGTACTCATTATTTATTTAGCTATAAACATTGTATTATGTTTTATGCTTTAATAAACAATTGTATTGTATATATAATGTATGCAGGATACTCATGCAATGTGAAATGGCCAGCACTCTTACTATTATTATAATGTGTGTTTTACGTTTATTTATCGTCGATACCGGTTTGGGCAATGAGCGACGCCTCCTGAAGAGATTAGTCATTTTAGATTTGTGGACGATAGTGCAATGATACAGACAGAGACCCATTCCAGAGTCTTCTCTTGTTCTTTTACGTGCACGGTGTAAAGCACTGACACGAGACGGTTTAAAGTCCCATCTAAAAGACTGTTAATTTTATTAGGGTAAGGCGTGGGATCGAACATGCGATCCCTGGATTACCAGTCCAATGTGTTACCACTGGACTACAGATCCGTCTGTGCTCTTTGATTTAATTTCATTGTCCTATGTTATATACTGATGAGACCAGACAGACAGACACACAGACAGACAGACAGACAGACAGACAGACAGACAGACAGACAGACACCTCAGAATATGTAGTTTTCTCAAGGGAGCTTTGTCTTAATCAATCTTCAATGATTATATATATTAATGGAAGTCGTGATTGCACAGTGGTAATGCGTTCACTTCATGTGCGAAAGGTCCGGAGTTCTAGAGACATGCTGGAGCAGTTACGATTGTGCCTTTAGGCAAGGCATTTCTATTCCATGTTCCAGGATCCGAGAGTGATTTATATAAGTTGTAGGAACTTGTTTCGCAATCAAGCTAAAATAAATTTGTATAAACTAAGATTTTACAACTTATATTAATCACTCTCGCGACCTCATTCCTGATAGAATCCATCGTCACAAGGGAGAGAGAAGAGGCAACGTGGAATTTAAATGCCTTGCCTAAGGGCACAATCGTAACGGCTCTAGTGGGGCTGAAACTCCAGTCCTTTCGCACCTGAAGCGAACGCGCTACCAGTGCACTATCACGACTTCCACAAATTATTCTATTCTCATTATTATTCATAGCGAACTACTTTTATATTATGTGACAAAAATTTGTAAAATATTAGTTGTAATTATATAAGAAATTATAATAATTTGCATAAAACATTCATATTCAATTGTCCTCTATATATCCATTTGAGAAGAAAATATTCATTAAATTCGGCATGGCCTACTTTTGGAAAATGTTTGTATAATTTATAATGTCAACAATCAATCAATTGTTTTTTGTTTTTGTTTGTTTTTGTATGACATACAAACATAGTTTTCACATGTTAACAATATACATAGCACTGAAAGAATAATTGGTCTATATATCTAATGATAACATGCTTACATTTATTGTTGTTTTCAATATGTGTTTCTACTAATTAGTAGGCATGTCATAACATATGTAAAATTTGTATAATGTGACCCTCTCTTACCTGATTGGTACATTTTAAGATAAGTAATGTTTCATGAAAATCCTTCTGAACTGGAAATACATAAACACATTCACATTACACATTCTTGCCAAATATATTAAAGAAGCAATACATGAACATACCGGTACCATTACCATGGTAACTGTTCCGTAATTTATTATATTGGTGTAATTGTTTTGTCTTATAAATTCGAAGTTAAAGCAGCATCGTAATAAAGTATGTTTTGGGTAAAATATAAATACTAATGTGTGTGTGTTTACAAAAATCGAAATAGTTGCTCAGAAATGATAAAATTCCAATACATTTAAACTGTCGTATACGCGAATTTCATTTTGTTTATCAACACACAATATATAAACACGCACAGTGCGCATGCGTGAAACAACAGAGGATGTAGAAAACAACATATATAGTTTGAACATGAAAGACTATCTATCTATCTTCCTCTAATGTTGAACCCCTCGCGGGGATGTAGACATGGCCCTAAAAGACTTAGCTAACAGAGGTATGAATCGACATATCAAGTAACTTAATTAAAAAAGACAACGTGTGACAAATGGGGACGATGCATTTCGAATGTAAACAAGTGCGCACGATGCGTTCCGGTTGTAAACAAGTGCATGACCGATCGACTCGGAAAGTCCTACCCTCGCAAAAAAAACACTGTTTACCAAATGAACATAAGCATACAAAGTATAATGTTAGAATGTGTAGCAGCATTGCTACCCATACGTAAAAATTTAATTTTTCAAATATCTTTTATTTCATACGATGTAATGCTGCTTTAAATGCATGTTTATATGTTTACATTTATTTCTCTGCAACTATTATTTCTTAATTGCCAAAAGCATGTATATATATATTGCTGATTTGCCGAATAAGCTTTGAAACTTTGTTAATTTTGACTGGCTATGTGTTTGTAAGTGATAACTAGTTAATCTACATAGTTCTCTGCGCTTTATTATTATTTAATCTATGATCCCACTGTAACCTATCATCACTGATGGTCACGGGTTCAAGCCCCGCTCAGGCCGTGTCTCTCATTTATATGAAAAAGTTGGCAGTTTCTTACGGAGGTTGGTGCACCCAAGTACTGGTTAACCGCTGGAGCCTGCCCAGGAAAGGTGTTGTTAGGTAAACTGCCCGCCGGCGAGATAGCCCAAAATGGTGCTGATGCAGGCGTAAAACCCGAAATATAACATACGGGTAACATATTAATCTATGATGAAATATCTACAAGTGAGAATAGATTTAAAATTTAGTTTATATTTCTTTTCGGAGAAACTGCCCTACAGATGTATTTGATCCCATTTTTTGTCATGAAACTTTATAGCAACAATCATCGGATGATCATCTTTCAAGAATGCTCAAATTAGATCGCTATGTCTTAAATCCAGGTCATATAAGAGCTAACATATCAAAACTCTTCTCCTACGTAATTAAATGTACAAAGGTGGTGAAATTTGTGCGGAGCATTATTAGTTGATAGTCTCTCAAGTTTGTTCAAGCCATATCGATTCATCAAAAATGATTGCCAATGAGGTGGAATTTATTTGCTATATTTCCTATAGAATTATATAGTACATGTAAAAACCTTCTTCTCATAAACCACAATGCACAGATCTTTAAGTTTGCTCAAATTGTGATCCTGGAGTCATTATTGACTGCATGGTAGTGGTCACATAGTCTACATAGACTTATATAGTGCAACGCTTTAAACTCTTATTCTCAGAGACCACAATGCCCAGAGCTTTGTTATTTTGCAATGTACAGTCAATGTTTGTGTTAAAGGTTACCTTTTCTATTAAGCAATATATGTTTCATAGACCTTTCACCCTTTCAACTCGGTTGAGCGATGCACGACCTCCATGGCCCTATTGACTTAGGTCCGGAGTTCGAGCCCCGCTGGAGCCGTTATGGTTGTGCCCTTAGGCAAGGCATTTAAATTCCACGTTGCCTCTTCTCTCTCCCTCGTGGCGATGGATTCCATCAGGAATGAGGTATCGAGAGTGATTAATATAAGTTGAAATAACTTGTTTCGCAATTGAGGTAAAAGAAATTTGTATAAACTAAACTTACTTGCCTGTGTAAGGCAAATTGCACTTGACCATAAAGCATTTGAATAGTAAATTCATAAAATCATTCATTAATTAAAATTCATTTGATAGTTTACTATATTGTAAAACTATGCAAATAACCTTATTTAGGTTAGTACGTATATATAAATGATACAGTATTGTCTGATTAATTTAATTATATCGTAAAACTATGCAAATAACTTTATTTAGGTTAGTACGTATATATAAATGATACAGTATTGTCTGATTAATTTAATTATATCGTAAAACTATGCAAATAACTTTATTTAGATTAGTACGTATATATAAATGATACAGTATTGTCTGATTAATTTAATTCTCCATTTTCAGCTAGTGACACAACATTTAATAAAGAACACGCTCCCAACTGCACACAACAAATTTGTGTCTGCATAGCATGTGTGAAAAACAGTTTTCTTAATCCCATCACATGTTACTGTGGTACAGAACTAAAGCCTAGCATAGGTAGGTATATAATAATACAAGAATGTTAGCTCACAAAAATAGCAGACAGATCTGTAGTCCAGTGGTTAACACTTTGGATTGGTAATCCAGGGATCACAGGTTCGATCCCCCATCTGACCCTAATAACATCAACAGTCTTTCAGTTGGGACTTTAAACTGAGGTCTCATGTCGGTGCTTTACACCGTGCACATAAAGAACCAGAGGATACTCTGGAATGGGTCTCTGTCTGTATCATTGCACTATCCCACAAAAATCTAAAATGACTAATCTCTTCAGGAGAAGTCGCTCATATGGGCAATCGGTAGCAACAATAAATAAACGTAAAACACACACAGCTCACAAAAATAGAGATGGATCTGTAGTTCAATGGTTAACAGTGGTCTGGCCCTAATAAAATTAACAGTCTTTCGGATGGGAATTTAACTTGAGGTCTCGTGTCGGTGCTCTACACCGTGCATGTAAAAGAACCAGAGGAGACTCTGGAATGGGGAATCGCTTCTATACCCAACAATTTTAAAGGGGAACATACCCCCGGACCTCCCCCCCAGATTCCCTCGGTTGAAATTTGCCTCTGGCTACGGTACTTGGTTGTCTATGTTCATGATTTGTCAAGAGTTTTAGAATGTGGTTGGGGTACATTTCCAGAGGAAGTGTATACATATTGATACATCCCCGTATGAAATTGAATACCTCTTTATTTTCTTTTTCATGGATGTTGTGTTGTGTTTATTGGTACTGTTATTAACTAATATGTTAGACTATTGTACTTTAGGACACAAGCTCTCTGGTTCTCAGATTGAAATGTGAACTCGTACCTATTCTTGTATTTTAGGATGCGGATGGGGTGCGTTATTGGTTGCAGGAAATGATACCGAAATCAAAGCAATTGCTGAGGCCATCACGAAAGATGTCGTAGAGATTAAGAATGTGATTACATCAAAAGCTCCGCTCATAATGGGTATTAGGTAATAATTGTTTTGTAAGATTATAAGGCTTTATAAAGTTTTGAGTCCACCTCCGTGGTCGAGTGGTTAAGGTCGCTGACTTGTATACCACTGTTACCTATCATCACTGATGGTCACGGGTTCGAGCCCCGCTCAGGCCGTGTCTCATTTATATGAAAAAGTTGGCAGTTTCTTACGGAGGTTGGTGCACCCAAGTACTGGTTAACCGCTGGAGCCTGCCCAGGAAAGGTGTTGTTAGGTAAACTGCCCTCCGGCTATATAGCCCAAAATGGTGCTGATACAACCCGAAATATAACATATATATAAAGTTTTGAAGGATTATTTATTTATTTATTAATTAATAATACGATTGAATAAGTCATAAGTCATCCAATGTTATTCGTTAGCTGTTTGTAGTTGTATTATAGTTTCAATCTGTAAATATCTCTGCTCACCTGTCTTACTTAAAGCGACATTACATCGCAAAAAGCCAAAAAATGCTTTTGTTCACTTATAAATGCATTGCTACTACAAATTATTGCACTAACATTGAATCAATAAACAGTGTGTTTGTGGTCTAAAACTAGGATTTCATATAACTGCCATCCACACTCCTTAGTTGTTTGTAATTGCGGTCAATACTAATCGCGTGATATTGTCATTTAGAGATAATTTAACTAAGATTAGTCTACAAATAAATATGCATAGGCATATATGTGATATATAACGGTAAATCTGTATCATAAATCGTGTTACTCAGGATACGCGCCTTGTGTTACCCATGGATGTCGACCCAATTTACATTATTTTGTTATGTTTACAAACCGCATATACGACATTTGTTTATTAGTTGAAATACTCAAGTTTCTTAGGCAAGTATTTCGAACGAAATTATATCATATAGGAAATTACATTCTGCAGAAATCTGTGTTTTCACCGATGTAGTGTCTCTTTAATATCGCATGTCACTACCTTAATTAAACATTCAACTCATCTATATCACAATTAGCAGAGAAACACTCCTGCAGAATTTCAAATATAATTTCAGTCATAGAAATAGAATGAGTTGGTGCTACACGGCTCATTCTAGGTAATAAGTTTTGGGAGAAGTGAGAAAGCAGTCGATGTGCTACCTTAAAGTGTGTTATTGAATACATTTCAACAAAATAGGATTTAAAGACACATTATATTCATTAAATACAACACCACAATATCGAAATAGGTTGTTGCCATTTATTTGTATTACCCAAGTGTTTGTGTTAATAAATGCGATCCTTTTACTGTATTCCAAAAATATCTATAATCTGATTTTGACTAGGATACGGTAGTTTGTTTTTAGTTCGACTCTCCATACCTCCGTATCAAATCATAATGCCATATCAACGATATTAATGTTATTATTCATCTACAATTCACTCCCATATCAAATTATACATTTGCAAACAGGCTGTCAGATTAGCACAGTGGTTAGCGCGCTCGCCTCTCACCAATGCAACCCGGGTTCGATCCTCGGACCGGAAAGTATGACAGGTGGGTTTTCACCGGGTACTCCGGTTTCCTCCCACACGAATGACAACATTTACGCTTTCATACACGCCAACGAGAGTGATTAATATAAATTGTTAAAACTTGTTTCGCAATCGTTGTAAAATAAATAAAGTTTTTAAAACAATTCTGTTAAATAAAACATTATCTCGACTGGAATACAAAAAGTATTTTATAGGGCGGTGTTTTGTAAAGGTGGCCGACGGCCAAATATCTGACAAGGAGACAAAACAATACAAACATTATTTGACACATATAGCACACTATATGACACTGCATGAAATGTCTTGCTTACTTTATATAGCACATTATATGACACTGCATGACATGTCTTGCTTACTTTATATAGCACACTATATGACACTGCATGAAATGTCTTGCTTACTTTATATAGCACACTATATGACACTGCATGAAATGTCTTGCTTACTTTATATAGCACACTATATGACACTGCATGAAATGTCTTGCTTACTTTATATAGCACACTATATGACACTGCATGAAATGTCTTGCTTACTTTATATAGCACACTATATGACACTGCATGAAATGTCTTGCTTACTTTATATAGCACACTATATGACACTGCATGAAATGTCTTGCTTACTTTATATAGCACACTATATGACACTGCATGAAATGTCTTGCTTACTTTATATAGCACACTATATGACACTGCATGAAATGTCTTGCTTACTTTATATAGCACACTATATGACACTGCATGAAATGTCTTGCTTACTTTATATAGCACACTATATGACACTGCATGAAATGTCTTGCTTACTTTATATAGCACACTATATGACACTGCATGAAATGTCTTGCTTACTTTATATAGCACACTATATGACACTGCATGAAATGTCTTGCTTACTTTATATAGCACACTATATGACACTGCATGAAATGTCTTGCTTACTTTATATAGCACACTATATGACACTGCATGAAATGTCTTGCTTACTTTATATAGCACACTATATGACACTGCATGAAATGTCTTGTATCCTTTATATAGCACACTATATGACACTGCATGAAATGTCTTGCTTACTTTATATAGCACACTATATGACACTGCATGAAATGTCTTGTATCCTTTATATAGCACACTATATGACACTGCATGAAATGTCTTGCTTACTTTATATAGCACACTATATGACACTGCATGAAATGTCTTGCTTACTTTATATAGCACACTATATGACACTGCATGAAATGTCTTGCTTACTTTATATAGCACACTATATGACACTGCATGAAATGTCTTGCTTACTTTATATAGCACACTATATGACACTGCATGAAATGTCTTGCTTACTTTATATAGCACACTATATGACACTGCATGAAATGTCTTGCTTACTTTATATAGCACACTATATGACACTGCATGAAATGTATTGTATCCTTTATATAGCACACTATATGAAACTGCATGAAATGTATTGTATCCTTTATATAGCACACTATATGACACTGCATGAAATGTCTTGTATCCTTTATATAGCACACTATATGACACTGCATGAAATGTCTTGCTTACTTTATATAGCACACTATATGACACTGCATGAAATGTCTTGCTTACTTTATATAGCACACTATATGACACTGCATGAAATGTCTTGCTTACTTTATATAGCACACTATATGACACTGCATGAAATGTCTTGCTTACTTTATATAGCACACTATATGACACTGCATGAAATGTCTTGCTTACTTTATATAGCACACTATATGACACTGCATGAAATGTCTTGCTTACTTTATATAGCACACTATATGACACTGCATGAAATGTCTTGCTTACTTTATATAGCACACTATATGACACTGCATGCAATGTCTTGCTTACTTTATATAGCACACTATATGACACTGCATGAAATGTCTTGCATAATTTATATAGCACACTATATGACACTGCATGAAATGTCTTGCTTACTTTATATAGCACACTATATGACACTGCATGAAAAAATTATGCACAACCTGTGTGTGGGGTGGGTGTGTGGGTGTGGGTTGGGTTGTGTGTGTGGGTTGTGTGGGTTGTGTGTGTGTGTGGTTGGGTTGTGGGTTGTGTGTGGTTGGGTTGTGGGTTGTGTTGTGGGTTGTGTGGGTTGTGTGTTGTGGGTTGTGTTGTGGGTTGTGTTGTGTGTGTGTGGTTGGGTTGTGGGTTGTATTGTGGGTTGTGTTGTGGGTTGTGTGTTGTGTTGTGGGTTGTGTGTTGTGTTGTGTTGTGGGTTGTGTGTTGTGTTGTGGGTTGTG
>CM026403.1:25383954-25441657 GCA_014843695.1 Archivesica marissinica
AGTTGTGTCTTAAGAGACATATAAATAATGTGCACCCTTGCACAGGGGTAAAGTATCTACAGCTGTAAGAGTTGTGTCTTAAGAGACATATAAATAATGTGCACCCTTGCACAGGGGTAAAGTATCTACAGCTGTAAGATTTGTGTCTTAAGAGACATATAAATAATGTGCACCCTTGCACAGGGGTAAAGTATCTACAGCTGTAAGATTTGTGTCTTAAGAGACATATAAATAATGTGCACCCTTGCACAGGGGTAAAGTATCTACAGCTGTAAGATTTGTGTCTTAAGAGACATATAAATAATGTGCACCCTTGCACAGGGGTAAAGTATCTACAGCTGTAAGATTTGTGTCTTAAGAGACATATAAATAATGTGCACCCTTGCACAGGGGTAAAGTATATACAGCTGTAATCTTAAGAGACATATAAATAATGTGCACCCTTGCACAGGGGTAAAGTATCTACAGCTGTAAGATTTGTGTCTTAAGAGACATATAAATAATGTGCACCCTTGCACAGGGTAAAGTATCTACAGCTGTAAGATTTGTGTCTTAAGAGACATATAAATAATGTGCACCCTTGCACAGGGGTAAAGTATCTACAGCTGTAAGATTTGTGTCTTAAGAGACATATAAATAATGTGCACCCTTGCACAGGGGTAAAGTATCTACAGCTGTAAGATTTGTGTCTTAAGAGACATATAAATAATGTGCACCCTTGCACAGGGGTAAAGTATCTACAGCTGTAAGATTTGTGTCTTAAGAGACATATAAACAATGTGCACCCTTGCACAGGGGTAAAGTATCTACAGCTGTAAGATCTATGTCATTCAAAAGGGACGCAGCATATCTATCTCTATAATTGTAAGTACCCAATTGAATCTTAGCATTAAAATCGCCCATGAAAAGTACTGTACCATTTTCAGAGTATAAACTCCATAAATTAAATAATTTATCAATATAATCCCTGTATAAAACAATGAGATAATTGCTACAGGGCAAATACAGCTGAAATATATACATCAACTGATCGCCAGACAGCTGGTATTGTACACCAATTATGCGATCATCCTGGATCCCTGCTCAAGGGTGTAACATAAGCACATGTTTCATATGCCACACAATACTTACACCACCCTTACCAACACGCCGTGTACCTCTATGTTTGCAGTCATTATCTGTGATAGAAATAGATTTGTAATGGTTGTTGATTAAGACTATAAAGTGAATATCATTTTCAAACAACCAATACTCAGCAATACCACAGAAGTCAATGACTCCGTCTTCCAATAAATCTGACAAATAGGTGCTGCTAGACATTATACCTGTTATATTCTACGACATAAAGTTCAGATATTGTTGAAAACCTGGATGTTAATTCGTTAACTGAACGATCTGGATTTATTATCCATGTATTTGATATTATTTGCTGACGATATTGTTTTGTTCACGACAGATGCCAGGAGTCTACAATCTCAAATTGATAGTATTTGCCAGTATTCTGTGAAATGGGGCTTAACTATATTATATAAGACTCTGTCTTCCATTCTAATCCTGTTTCTGTATTATGATTATGCGTGGTGTATGCATTGTTCAATATGTATTATATTGGGAAATAAAATATGTTTAAACTAACTATAAATGTCAATAAAACAAAAATGTGTGTATTTGAAAAGCGTAAACAGAATCATAATGTTATCTTTTATATCAGTGTAAAACAAATAGATATTGTTGATAGCTTTACATATCTTGGTATTAAGTTTACACATACTGGCACTTTAACTGATGCTATAAATGATTACAGGATCAAGCATTAAGAGCTTATCACAATTTATTGTCATTATTTGATATAGAGTACACATGGTTGTTAAAACTACACTTAAGTTGTTTGATACAATGATTGTACCTATTATTTTATATGCTTCTGAGGTTTGGGGTTTCTACAGCCTAAAGGATGTCGATAAATTACATTTGAGATTTTGTAAATATATATTGGGTGTTTAGCTGCAAACACCTACCAATGCTATATATGGTGAATTAGGACGATTTCCATTATATGTTATAAGTAAAGAGAGAGTAATTAAATTTTGGTTTAAAGTAATGAAAAATGTTGATTCTCCAATGTATAATATGTATGCCGATCTGTGTAATAACATTAACGGTAAATGTTGGGCTAGCCGAGTGAATTCCATAATTGATCATCTTGGTTTTACAAATGTTCGACTCAATTTTGATGCTAATATTAACTATTTACCAATATTTAAAAGGGGATTACGTGACCAGTAATAATCTAATGATAGTTTACGTCAATGTTTTACATGTTTAAGATTAACATTCCATAAATTAGAAATTGAATTTGGATGATTGAATGGTATTGATAGAAACAATAGTTTATGTAAATTATTGAATCAAAATGTAATTGAATCAGAATACCATTTTATATTACTTTGTGAAAAATAAAGAGATATAAGATTGAAATATTTGGGCTACATATGGTCATCAATACATAAATGTATATCTATCATGTCATGCAAAAATAAAAAATATTTGATAAATGTTTGTAAGTACAAAGAAGCTATGTCATTACATAGTAATACCCTGTCAATTACTACTGTTTTTAAATGTATTGTATATATTTATATAATGATATCTGTAACATGTTTGGTGATGTCTTTTTGCCATATTTCTATTGTTGTAAATGGCCAAAGGCAAAATAGTTTCTGATATATGCCAATACATTTGAAGCTTGAAACTCGTAATTACAATATGTATCTAATTATAGAAGAAGACCTCTATAAACTATAGCGTTCAGTTCTAATCATTTTCATACATTTATGTATTGTGTAAATTGTATATTTGTATATTTGTATATGTTATATTAGCCTGGGAACAGGCGTCGATATATTTTGCCTGGTCAGTCAAATAAATATATTTTAACACCGAGACATTAATTAGGCCGTATTGAGCTTCTGATCTTGTCATTTTGCCAGAAGTTAAAAAGTGAAAAGTCGACAGACTGGAACCCAACCTAATGTTATATCATTATTTGAAATAAATTATGCTTAGATTATCTGGATACAGTTGCCACCAAATGCATACTGATTTTCATTGTGTAATATGTTCGTCTAGCATTATTTATCGTGATAAAGTTGCTCAGAATTTATACTGATTTTCATTGTGTAATATATTCGTCTAGCATTATTTATCGTGATAAAGTTGCTCAGAATTTATACTGATTTTCATTGTGTAATATGTTCGTCTAGCATTATTTATCGTGATAAAGTTGCTCAAAATTTATACTGATTTTCATTGTGTAATATGTTCGTCTAGCATTATTTATCGTGATAAAGTTGCTCAGAATTTATACTGATTTTCATTGTGTAATATGTTCGTCTAGCATTATTTATCGTGATAAAGTTGCTCAGATTATCATACTGATTTTCATTGTGTAATATGTTCGTCTAGCATTATTTATCGTGATAAAGTTGCTCAGAATATCATACTGATTTTCATTGTGTAATATGTTCGTCTAGCATTATTTATCGTGATAAAGTTGCGCATAATATCATACTGATTTTCATTGTGTAATATGTTCGTCTAGCATTATTTATCGTGATAAAGTTGCTCAGAATATCATACTGATTTTCATTGTGTAATATGTTCGTCTAGCATTATTTATCGTGATAAAGTTGCTCAGAATATCATACTGATTTTCATTGTGTAATATGTTCATCTAGCATTATTTATCGTGATAAAGTTGCGCATAATATCATACTGATTTTCATTGTGTAATATGTTCGTCTAGCATTATTTATCGTGATAAAGTTGCTCAGAATATCATACTGATTTTCATTGTGTAATATGTTCCTCTAGCATTATTTATCCTGATAAAGTTGCGCATAATATCATACTGATTTTCATTGTGTAAAATGTTCGTCTAGCATTATTTATCCTGATAAAGTTGCTCAGAATATCATGCTGATTTTAATTGTGTAATATGTTCGTCTAGCATTATTTATCGTGATAAAGTTGCTCAGAATATCATACCGATTTTCATTGTATAATATGTTCGTCTAGTATTATTTATCGTGATAAAGATTCTAAGAATATCACCGATTTTCATTGTGTAATATGTTCGTCCAGCATTATTTATCTTGCTTCAATTGCTCTTGTGCCATAATAATATATTGATGTCTATGTTTGCTTTTGTCCGACTGGTCCGGCGTGAACTGTTTGCTTCAACGACATCTTCTGAACCATTAGTCCAATCATCATGACTCATCATAGCAATGATCGACAATTGATTCACTTTATATATTGCTCAAATTATGTCACTATGTCTTAAAATGGGTCACTAGGTCAAATGAGTGCCCACATTTCAAAACACTTCTCCAAAATTACTGGTACGAATGTGATGATATTTTGTGTGAAGCATTATTAGATATATGATAAAAGGTTTGCTAAAGTTGTATCCGTTCGCCGGAAATCATGGCTGCTCGTGGTGTTGGAATGGTTGTTGCTATGTTTCCTATTAAAGTATATACATGTAGTAAATATTTCTCAGAATCTACAGTGCCCAGATCATTTATATTGTTCATGTAACACCACCTAGTGAACGGTCTGGAGTTCGAGCCCCGATGGAGCCGTTACGATTGTGCCCTTAGGCAAGGCATTTAAAGTCCACGTTGCCTCTCTCTCCCTCGTGGCGATGGATTCCATCAGGAATGAGGTCTCGAGAGTGATTAATATAAGTTGTAAGAACTTGTTTCGCAATCGAGCTAAAATAAATTTGTATAATGTACCTAGTGAATCTCTACTACTTTACTCAAATGTTACTATGGGGTTATATTTGACCACCACACCCACTATATGGGTCATATAGGTTACATTTACCTATATAGTACCACTCTCTATAATCTGTCACAGTAACGACAATGCCCAGTTCGTTGATATTAGCCATGCAGCCGTTGCTAGTGAACCTCTAGTAAGTTTACCCTAACCAAAACCATAGAGTTCATAGAGTTTTCCAGACAGCCTTCTTAAACAATCATCTGAAGATCCCCCTGCTTCAATTGGTGTGAACTTTGCTGCAGACGTACTAAAACGCAGTCGACAATTGATCCTCTTAGTCAGGGAGACCCTCACGTCATTCACATCCGCATGTATCATCGAAGACGAGAAGCGTGACACTTTACGAGATTGTTTACTTCGATTACTTGTAGGATTACATACACTTGATGGACCTGGTGCAGTGATTCGAGTTGATCCAGCCCCTGGCTTCACATCTTTGAGAGACGATGAGTCATTAAAAAAGTTTCGCATATCACTCCAAATTGGACGAGTTAAAAATATGAACAAAAACCCTGTCGCCGAAAACGGAATTGCTGAACTTGAAGCAGAGCTACTCCGACAAGAAACTGGAGGTGGTGCAGTATCTCCTTTAGGTCTGGCAGTTTGTATTGCCAGGCTAAACTCGCGTATTCGCAACCAAGGACTTTCAGCTCGCGAATTGAGGACACAACGTAACCAGTTCACCCACGAACAAATCCCTATATCGGATCAATACATCATCATGAAACAGCACAGTATTCGAGAAAAGAACCATCCATATAGTGAAATATCTAAGTGTTCCAATAATAGTCGTGATTCTCAGAAATTGAGCATTGGCGACATAGTGTACTTATACTCCGACAAGCAGAAGACCCGAGCGCGTGATCGGTATGTAATAGTTTCTACTGATGGAGAGTGGTGTTTCATTAAGAAATGTGTGGGAAATCAGTTGCGCGCAACATCATACAAAGTGAAAATGTCTGAGTGTTATCGCGTTAATTGTAAGATCCAGTCTAGTGTAATTCGCGACCAAATTCCGAGTGACGAGGAAACGGAAACCATATCCACGAATACCCATATGTCGCTCCCACCCGTTTTAAATGTCCCTCCCAAGACATTCAGGATATCATTGTGAACGAGCCGATTGAGCCGATCGAGCCATATGATCAACACACTGTCGCGACAAATGAAGAAACAATTGACTTTATTCAACCGCCTGACAAACAAAATCCGAATAGTAGGCCCCAGTATCTTAAGGACTATCTTAAATAGTGACTGTCAGGATCACCTAAGTGACATATATGTATCTCTTTAACCAGGGGGATTGTGACATTTAGTTCAGATAACAATTTCATTGTCGGTACACATGCTTACTTTTTATTTTATATTTCTTAAGTTTAAATGTACATGCTTTATTCCTTAGGAAAGGAAAGAAAAGAGGTTGCGCCACTATATGCATTGTATAGTGTATTGTAATTAGATACGAAACGAAAGGTTATCTCCCTTCGTTTGAGGTCCGCCATTAATTGTTGGCAATCGCGTTCTATTGTGTTCGAGTAATAAATCTCTACGTTTCGTCAATAGTGTTTCTTTGTTCACTGGCGCTTTTTTTTTTGTTTAAGTCCAAATGTACATTGTATATTGCTATAGAGGCAATACATGTATGTCAACACACGCCGATAGGTAGATTTTAGTTCCATTAAAGTATATAATTAAGACTGAAGCGCTGCTCATGTTAAGTCGTTAGCACCTTAATCTTTACAGTCAGGTAACAGTCATATTGGTGTCATTCAGTCATTGGATAATATTTAGAGATGACTGTTTTCATTGGTTCCTTGCACCCTTATAGTTTCGCGCACGAGATTTCGCGCCACTTGAATGAATTGTGTTGTCACCTGTCGAATATTTTGAATCTTGAATCGTAATTTTGTGGTAGTGTTCTGTGGAAAATTTGAGCTTTATAATTATTTCGGTTTGCAACATATTAATATGGAATAATCAAAGAGGAATACATTAGTTAAAACGTTAGTTCGGCCCTTTAGGGGTCCGCTTTAGCGGCTTTTCATTTGAAAAATTGATTATTGACCATATCTAGTTGCATTATTATCAATTGCTCTTTAGCAGACAGTTCAGCTGTATTGTCTTTAATATCGTCGTAAATTGTCATAAGTGTGCTAGTTATGGCACACAATTTACGTAACGGGAGTCGTGTAGACTACAAACTGTTACATCATGGTGACGGGATTCAGTATGAGCCGCATACTAAACTTTATAATGATGGGGCGGATCGAGGTGAATCTGGTTTTTCTCCAGTGCGTGAGGAAAAACCAGGTTTACCAGAAAGTGATCCGGAGTCGGGAGATGACGCGGAAACGGCGGAGATGTTGAACGAGCTAGAGCAGCTTAAGAAAGAAAAACAAGCCTTGCAGAAGCAGAAGTCTTAGGAGAAACAATGTCTCAGACAGGAACTGCAGAAAGCCAGGAAGGAAGTGAGCGACCTGAAAGGTTTGAGTTTACCACACTCACATTTGTCTTTAAAAAACACGAATACGTCTAGAGCATTGCAAAATGAAAATACATGTATTACACTAAACGATTTGAGACAATCTAATTCTTTAAAAAAGAAAGTGGTGCGTCAAGTAAAACAGCTAGGCCTATTGGATTCGGATAGTCAGACAAATTCGGATAGTTCGGATACCGATAGTTTCAGTGATGCCACAGATGGCGATAATTCCTCTGTGCATTGTAATAGTATGTCAAAGAAAAGCAAAACACAAATTCATTCCAAGAAAAAATCAGGTATTTGTAGAAAGTCATCAGACAAAGTAAAACATAGACAAAACTACCCCCATTCCCAATTACGATATGAATTTGTCAGTCAACACGTTTCCTTTGAAAGTTTAGATCTAAATTTATTTGCAGCGGGGGAACTAGAAACAATCTCAAACACAAAAATTCAATCGATAGAACATTGCCTTATTGCCTTATTAAAAAGATTTATGTACCTAAATACATCGCATGATTTCAAAAGCTTAAAATCATATTATGCAGCCGTGCTCAGAGAAATTGAACTGGGTGAAAAAGACTGGTTAGATGACTTCACATATCTTGAATTTGTGCTGTTAAATAGGTCAGCTGGAAGATCTTCTATGTATCAGAGTGCCAAGCCCTATAAGAGAAACTCGGGGGTCACATCCTATAATACCTTTAACAAACTGGCTCCGGAAGTTGATGCAGATTCCCGCATTTGGTTTTGCTCCTTATATCAAAGGAACCGGTGTGATCATGAATTTAGTCACACCACTGTTATTAGAGGTAATCGTAATCGTAAACATATATGTGCAACCTGCTGGCAGAAAGACAAAGTTAAACTTTGCTCGCTATTCAGTACCAAAGAGGCCCGCAACCGTAATTCTGTGAATTTGAAGGTGTGGTCGTCAGTTGACTGCGTGTAGGGTCCACCCAGGCCAAGATGGAGAAGCATACTTGGTCTCACTTAGTAGCTATGATACCAGGCTGCATGCGTATACCCAGTCTTATGGGGTCACATCGCCTTCTTTGCTCGCTATTCAGTACCAGAGAGGCCAGCAACCGTACTTCTGTTGTTTTCGAAGGGGTGGTCGTCAGTTGACTAAGTGTAGAGTCCACCGAGGCCAAGATGGAGAGGCATACTTGGTGTCACTTAGCAGCTATGATAACAGGCTACATAGGTTTACCCGGTCTTATGGGGTCACATCGCCTACCAAGCTCGCTATTCAGTACCAAATAGGCCCGCAACCGTAATTCTGTGGTTTTGAAGGTATGGTCGTCAGTTGACTGCGTGTAGGGTCCACCCAGGCCAGGATGGCGAGGCATACTTGGTATCTCTTAGCAGCTAGGAAACCAGGCTACATAGTTATACCCGGTCTTATGGGGTCACATCGCCTACTTTGCTCGCTATTCAGTATCAAATAAGCCCGGAACTGTAATTCTGTTGTTTTCGAAGGGGTGGTCGTCAGTAGACTAAGTGTAGGGTCCACCCAGGCCATGATGGAGAGGCATACTTGGTGTCACTTAGCACATATGATACCAGGCTATATAGGTATACCCGGTTTATGGGGTCACATCGCCTACTTTGCTCACTATTCAGTACAAATGAGACCCGGAACCGTAATTCTGTGGTTTTCGAAGGGGTGGTCGTCAGTTGACTAAATGTAGGGTCCACCCAGGCCAAGATGTAGAGGCATGCTTGGGGTCACTTAGCAGTTATGACACCAGGCTACATGGTTTTCCCGTTCTTAGGCGGTCACATCGCCAACTATGTTCGCTATTCAGTACCAAAGAGGCCCGCAACCGTAATTATGTTGTTTTCGAAGGGGTGGTCGTCAGTTGACTACGTGTAGGGTCCTCCCAGGCAAAGATGGAGAGGCATACTTGGAGTCACTTAGCAGCTATGATAACAGGCTATATAGGTATACCCGGTTTTATGGGGTCACATCGCCTACTTTGCTCACTATTCAGTACCAGAGAGGCCCACAACCGTAATTATGTGGTTTTCGAAGGGGTGGTCGTCAGTTGACTAAGTGTAGATTCACCCAGGCCAATATGGAGAGGCATACTTGGTGTCAATTAGCAGATATGATACCAGGCTACATACATATAACGGGTATTATGGGGTCACATCGCCTACTTTGCTCGCTATTCAGTACCAAAGAGGCCCGGAACCGTAATTCTGTGGTCTTCGAAGGGGTGGTCGTCCGTTGACTATGGGTAGGGTCCACCCAGGCCAAGATGGAGAGGCATACTTGGTGTCACTTAGCAGATATGATACCAGGCTACATGAGTTTACCCGATCTTATGGGGTCACATCGCCTACTATGCTCGCTATTCAGTACCAAAGAGGCCCTGAACCGTAATTCTGTGGTTTTCGAAGGGGTGGTCGTCAGTTGACTAAGTGTAGAGTCCACCCAGGCCAAAATGGAGAGTCATACTTGGTGTCACTTAGCAACTATGATACCATGCTACATAGGTATACCCGGTCATATGGGGTCACATCGCCTACTTTGCTCGCTATTCAGTACCAAAGAGGCCCGGAACCGTAATTCTGTGGTTTTCGAAGGGGTGGTCGTCAGTTCACTAAGTGTAGGGTACACCCAGGCCAAGATGGAGAGGCATACTTAGTGTCACTTAGCAGCTATGATACCAGGCTATATCGGTATACCCGGTTTCATGGGGTCACATCGCCTACGTTGCTCACTATTCAGTACCAGAGAGGCCCGCAACCATCATGATGTGGTTTTCGAAGGGGTGGTCGTCAGTTGACTAAGTGTAGAGTCCACCCAGGCCATATTGGCGAGGCAAACTTGGTGTCACTTAGCAGCTATGATACCAGGCTACATAGGTATACCCGGCATTATGGGGTCACATCGCCTACTTTTCTCGCTATTCAGTACCAAAGAGGCCCAGAACCGTAATTATGTGGCTTTCGAAGGGGTGGTCGTCATTTGACTAAGTGTAGGGTCCACACAGGCCAAGATGGAGAAGCATACTTGGTCTCACTTAGCAGCTATGATATCATGCTGCATGCGTATAGCCGGTCTTATGGGGTCACATCGCCTACGTTGCGCGCTATTCAGTACCAAAGAGGCCCGGAACCGTAATTCTGTGGTTTTCGAAGGGGTGGTCGTCAGTTGACTGCATGTAGAGTCCACCCAGGCCAAGATGGAGAGGCATATTTGGTGACCCGTAGCAGCTATGATACCAGGCTATATAGGTATACCCGGTCTCATGGGGTCACATCGCCTACTTTGCTCGCTAATTCAGTACCAAAGAGGCCCGGGACCGTAATTCTGTGGTTTTCGAATGGGTGGTCGTCAGTTGACTACGTGTAGGGTCCACACAGGCCAAGATGGAGATGCATACTTGGTGTCACTTAGCAGATATGATACCAGGCTACATAGGTATACACTGTCTTATGGGGTCACATCGCCTTCTTTGCTCGCTATTCAGTACCAAAGAGGCCCGCAACCGTAATTATGTTGTTTTCGAAGGGGTGGTCGTCAGTTGACTACGTGTAGTGTCTTCCCAGGCCACGATGGAGAGGCATTCTTTGTGTCAATTAGCAGCTATGATAACAGGCTACATAGGTATACCCGATCTTATTGGGTCACATCGCCTACTTTGCTCGCTATTCACTACCAAAGAGGCCCGCAACCGTAATTCTGTGGTTTTGACGGGGTGGTCGTCAGTTGACTAAGTGTAGGGTCTACCCTGGCCAAGATGGAGAGGCATACTTGGGGTCACTTAGCAGTTATGATAACAGGCTACATGAATGTTCCCGATATTATGGGGTCACATCACCTACTTTGCTCGATAGTCAGTACCAAAGTGTCCCGCAACCGTAATTCTGTTGTTTTCGAAGGGGTGGTTGTCAGTTGACTAAGTGTAGGGTACACCCAGGCCAAGATGGAAAGGCATACTTGGTGTCAATTAGCAGATATGATACCAGGCTACATAAATATAGCGGTCTTATAGGGTCACATCGCCTACTTTGCTCGCTATTCAGTACTAAATAGTCCCGGAACCGTAGAAGGGGTAGTCGTCAGTTGACTAAGGGTAGGGTCCACCCAGGCCAAGATGGAGATGCATACTTGGTGTCACTTAGCAGCTATGATACCAGGTTACATAGTTATACCCGGTCTTATGGGGTCACATCGCCTACTTTGCTCGCTAATTCAGTATCAAATAAGCCCGGAACTGTAATTCTGTTGTTTTCGAAGGGGTGGTCGTCAGTTGACTAAGTGTAGGGTCCACCCAGGCCAAGGTGGAGAGGCATACTTGGTGTCACTTAGCAGCTATGATACCAGGCTATATCGGTATACCCGGTTTTATGGGGTCACATCGCCTACTTTGCTCACTATTCAGTACCAGAGAGGCCCGCAACCGTAATTATGTGGTTTTCGAAGGGGTGGTCGTCAGTTGACTAAGTGTAGAGTTCACCCAGGCCAAAATAGAGAGGCATACTTGGTGTCACTTAGCAGCTATGATACCAGGCTATATCGGTATACCCAGTTTTATGGGGTCACATCGCCTACTTTGCTCGCTATCCAGTACCAAAGAGGCCCGGAACAGTAATTCTGTGGTTTTCGAAGGGGTGGTCGTCAGCTGACTAAGTGTAGGGTCCACACAGGCCAAAATGGAGAAGCATACTTGGTCTCACTTAGCAGCTATGATACCATGCTACATAGGTATACCCGGTCTTATGGGGTCACATCGCCTACTTTGCTCGTTATTCAGTACCAAAGAGGCCCGGAACCGTAATTCTGTGGTTTTCGAAGGGGTTGTCGTCAGTTCACTAAGTGTAGGGTACACCCAGGCCAAGATGGAGAGGCATACTTGGTGTCACTTAGCAGCTATGATACCAGGCTATATCGGTATACCGGCTTTATGGGGTCACATCGCCTACTTTGCTCACTATTCAGTACCAGAGAGGCCCGCAACCGTAATGATGTGGTTTTCGAAGTGGTGGTCGTCAGTTGACTAAGTGTAGAGTCCACCCAGGCCAAGATGGAGAGACATGCTTGGTGTCACTTAGCAGCTATGATACCTGGCTACGTGAATATACCCGATCTTATGTGGTCACATCGCTTACTTTGCTCGCTATTCAGTACCAATGAGGCCCGGAACCGTAGTTCTGTCGTATTCGAAGGGGTGGTCGTCATTTGACTAATGGAGAGGCATACTTGTAGTCACTTAGCAGCTATGATACCAGGCTACATAGGTATACCCGGCATTATGGGGTCACATCGCCTACTTGTCTAACTATTCAGTACCAAAGAGGCCCGGAACCGTAATTATGTGGCTTTCGAAGGGGTGGTCGTCATTTGACTACATGTAGAGTCCACCCAGGCCAAGATGGAGAGGCATACTTGGTGATTCTTAGCAGCTATGATACCAGGCTACATTGGTATACCCGGTCTTATGGGGTCACATCGCCTACTTTGCTCGCTATCCAGTACTAAAGAGGCCCGGAACAGTAATGTTGTGGTTTTCGAAGGGGTGGTCGTCAGCTGACTAAGTGTAGGGTCCACACAGGCCAAGATGGAGAAGCATACTTGGTCTCACTTAGCAGCTATGATACCATGCTGCATGCGTATAGCCGGTCTTATGGGGTCACATCGCCTACTTTGCTCGCTATTCAGTACCAGAGAGGCCCGCAACCGTAATTATGTGGTTTTCGAAGGTGTGGTCGTCATTTGACTAATGGAGAGGCATACTTGTAGTCACTTAGCAGCTATGATAACAGGCTACATATGTATACCCGGTCTTATGGGGTCACATCGCCTACTTTGCTCGCTATTCAGTACCAAAGAGGCCCGGAACCGTAATTCTGTGATTTCGAAGGGGTGGTCGTCAGTTGACTGCATGTAGATTCCACCCAGGCCAAGATGGATAGGCATACTTGGTGACACGTAGCAGCTATCATACCAGGCTATATAGGTATACACAGTCTTATGGGGTCACATCGCCTACTTTGCTCGCTATTCAGTAATAAAGAGGCCCGGAACCGTAATTGTGTGGTTTTCGAAGGGGTGGTCGTCAGTTGACTAAGTGTAGAGTCCACCCAGGCCAAAATGGAGAGGCATACTTGGTGTCACTTAGCAACTATGATACCATGCTACATAGGTATACCCGGTCATATGGGGTCACATCGCCTACTTTGATCGCTATTCAGTACCAAAGAGGCCCGGAACCGTAATTATGTGGCTTTCGAAGGGGTGGTCGTCATTTGACTACATGTAGAGTCCACCCAGGCCAAGATGGAGAGGCATACTTGGTGATTCTTAGCAGCTATGATACCAGGCTACATTGGTATACCCGGTCTTATGGGGTCACATCGCCTACTTTGCTCGCTATCCAGTACCAAAGAGGCCCGGAACAGTAATGTTGTGGTTTTCGAAGGGGTGGTCGTCAGCTGACTAAGTGTAGGGTCCACACAGGCCAAGATGGAGAAGCATACTTGGTCTCACTTAGCAGCTATGATACCATGCTGCATGCGTATAGCCGGTCTTATGGGGTCACATCGACTACTTTGCTCGCTATTCAGTACCAGAGAGGCCCGCAACCGTAATTATGTGGTTTTCGAAGGTGTGGTCGTCATTTGACTAATGGAGAGGCATACTTGTAGTCACTTAGCAGCTATGATAACAGGCTACATATGTATACCCGGTCTTATGGGGTCACATCGCCTACTTTGCTCGCTATTCAGTACCAAAGAGGCCCGGAACCGTAATTCTGTGATTTCGAAGGGGTGGTCGTCAGTTGACTGCATGTAGAGTCCACCCAGGCCAAGATGGATAGGCATACTTGGTGACACGTAGCAGCTATCATACCAGGCTATATAGGTATACACAGTCTTATGGGGTCACATCGCCTACTTTGCTCGCTATTCAGTAATAAAGAGGCCCGGAACCGTAATTGTGTGGTTTTCGAAGGGGTGGTCGTCAGTTGACTAAGTGTAGAGTCCACCCAGGCCAAAATGGAGAGGCATACTTGGTGTCACTTAGCAACTATGATACCATGCTACATAGGTATACCCGGTCATATGGGGTCACATCGCCTACTTTGATCGCTATTCAGTCCCAAAGAGGCCCGGAACCGTAATTATGTGGCTTTCGAAGGGGTGGTCGTCAGTTGACTAAGTGTAGGGTCCACCCAGGCCAAGATGGAGAGACATGCTTGGTGTCACTTAGCAGCTATGATACCTGGCTACATGAATATACCCGATCTTATGTGGTCACATCGCTTACTTTGCTCGCTATTCAGTACCAAAGAGGCCCGCAACAGTAATTCTGTCGTTTTGGAAGGGGTGGTCGTCATTTGACTAATGGAGAGGCATACTTGTAGTCACTTAGCAGCTATTATAACAGGCTACATATGTATACCCGGTATTATGGGGTCACATCGCCTACTTTGCTCGCTATTCAGTACCAAAGAGGCCCGGAACCGTAATTCTGTGGTTTTCGAAGGGGTGGTCGTCAGTTGACTGCATGTAGAGTCCACCCAGGCCAAGATGGATAGGCATACTTGGTGACCCGTAGCAGCTATGATACCAGGCTATATAGGTATACCCGGTCGTATGGGGTCACATCGCCTACTTTGCTCGCTAATTCAGTTCCAAAGAGGCCCGGAACCGTAATTCTGTGGTTTTCGAATGGGTGGTCGTCAGTTGACTACGTGTAGGGTCCACCCAGGCCAAGATGGAGATGCATACTTGGTGTCACTTAGCAGATATGATACCAGGCTACATAGGTATACACAGTCTTATGGGGTCACATCGCCTACTTTGCTCGCTATTCAGTAATAAAGAGGCCCGGAACCGTAATTGTGTGGTTTTCGAAGGGGTGGTCCTCAGTTGACTGTGTGTAAGGTCCACCCAGGCCAAGATGGAGAGGCATAATTGGTGTCAATTAGCAGATATGATACCAGGCTACATACATCTTCTCGGTCTTATTGGGTCACATCGCCTACTTTCTCGCTATTCAGTACCAAAGAGGTCCGCAACCGTAATTCTGTTGTTTTCGAAGTGGTGGTCGTCAGTTGACTAATGGAGAGGCATACTTGGTGTCTCTTAGTAGCTATGATACCAAGCTACATAGGTATCCCAGTCTTATGGGACACATCGCCTACTTTGCAAGATATTCAGTACCAAAGAGGCCCGGAACAGTAATTATGTTGCTTTCGAAGGCGTGGTCATCATTTGACTACAGGTAGATTCCACCAGGCCAAGATGGAGAGGCATACTTGGTGATTCTTAGCAGCTATGATGCCAGGCTACATTTGTATACCCGGTCTTATGGGGTCACCTTGCCTACTTTGCTCGCTATTCAGTACCAAAGAGGCCCGGAACCGTAATTCTGTGGTTTTCGAAGGGGTGGTCGTCAGTTGACTACGTGTAGGGTCCACCCAGGCCAAGATGGAGAGGCATACTTGGTGTCACTTAGCAGATATGATACCAGGCTACATAGGTATACCAGTCTTATGGGGTCACATCGCCTACTTTGCTCGCTATTCAGTAATAAAGAGGCCCGGAACCGTAATTGTGTGGTTTTCGAAGGGGTGGTCCTCAGTTGACTGTGTGTAAGGTCCACCCAGGCCAAGATGGAGAGGCATAATTGGTGTCAATTAGCAGATATGATACCAGGCTACATACATCTTCTCGGTCTTATTGGGTCACATCGCCTACTTTCTCGCTATTCAGTACCAAAGAGGTCCGCAACCGTAATTCTGTTGTTTTCGAAGTGGTGGTCGTCAGTTGACTAAGTGTAGGGTCCACCCAGGCCAAGATGGAGAGGCATACTTGGTGTCTCTTAGTAGCTATGATACCAAGCTACATAGGTATCCCAGTCTTATGGGACACATCGCCTACTTTGCAAGATATTCAGTACCAAAGAGGCCCGGAACAGTAATTATGTTGCTTTCGAAGGCGTGGTCATCATTTGACTACAGGTAGATTCCACCAGGCCAAGATGGAGAGGCATACTTGGTGATTCTTAGCAGCTATGATGCCAGGCTACATTTGTATACCCGGTCTTATGGGGTCACCTTGCCTACTTTGCTCGCTATCCAGTACCAAAGAGGCCCGCAACCGTAATTATGTGGTTTTCGAAGGGGTGGTCGTCAGTTGACTATGTGTAGAGTCCACCCAGGCCAACATGGAGAGGCATACTTGGTGTCACTTAGCAGCTATGATAACAGGCTACATATGTATACCCGGTCTCATGGGGTCACATCGCCTACTTTGCTCGCTATTCAGTACCAAAGAGGCACGGAACCGTAATTCTGTGGTTTTCGAAGGTGTGGTCGTCAGTTGATTAAGTGTAGGGTCCACCCAGGCCAAGTTGGAGAGGCATACTTGGTGAACCTTACCAGCTATGATACCAGGCTACGTACATATACCCGGTCTTATGTGGTCACATCGCCTACGTTGCTCGCTATTCAGTACCAAAGAGGCCCGGAACCGTAATTCTGTGGTTTTCGAAGGGGTGGTCGTCAGTTGACTGCATGTAGAGTCCATCCAGGCCAAGATGGAGAGGCATACTTGGTGACACGTAGCAGCTATTATACCAGGCTATATAGGTATACCCGGTCGTATGGGGTCACATCGCCTACTTTGCTCGCTAATTCAGTACCAAAGAGGCCCGGAACCGTACTTCTGTGGTTTTCGAATGGGTGGTCGTCAGTTGACTAAGTGTAGGGTCCACCCAGGCTAAGATGGAGAAGTACACTTGGTGTCACCTAGCAGCTATGACACCAGGCTATATAGGTATACCCGGTCTTATGGGGTCACATCGCCTACTTTGCTCGTTATTCAGTTCCAAAGAGGCTCGGAAACGTAATTCTGTGGTTTTCGAAGGGGTGGTCGTCAGTTGACTAAGTATAGGGTCCACACAGGCCAAGATGGAGAGGCATAATTGGTGCAGATATGATACCAGGCTATATACGTATACCCGGTCCTATGCTATACCCGGTCACATCGACTACTTTGCTCGCTATTCAGTACCAAAGGGGCCCGGAACCGTAATTATGTTGTTTTCGAAGAGGTGGTCGTCATTTGGCTACATGTAGAATCCACCCAGGCCAAGATGGAGAGGCATACTTGGTGAATCTTAGCAGCTATGATACCAGGCTACATTGGTATACCCGGTCTTATGGGGTCACATCGCCTACTTTGCTCGCTATTCAGTACCAAAGAGGCCCGCAACGGTAATTCTGTGGATTTCAAGGTGTGGTCGTCAGTTGACTGCGTGTAGGGTCCACCCAGGCCAAGATGGAGAAACATACTTGGTCTCACTTAGTAGCTATGATACCAGGCTGCATGCGTATACCCAGTCTTATGGGGTCACATCGCCTTCTTTGCTCGCTATTCAGTACCAGAGAGGACAGCAACCGTAATTCTGTTGTTTTCGAAGGGGTGGTCGTCAGTTGACTAAGTGTAGAGTCCAACCTGGCCAAAATGGAGAGGCATACTTAGTGTCACTTAGCAACTATGATACCATGCTACATAGGTATACCCGGTCATATGGGGTCACATCGCCTACTTTGCTTGCTATTCAGTACCAAAGAGGCCCGGAACCGTAATTCTGTGGTTTTCGAAGGGGTGGTCGTCAGTTGACTAAGTGTAGGGTACACCCAGGCCAAGATGGAGAGGCATACTTGGTGTCACTTAGCATCTATGATACCAGGCTGCATGGCTATACCCGGTCCTATGGGGTCACCTCGCCTACTTTGCTCGCAATTCAGTACTAAAGAGGCCCGCAACCGTAATTATGTTGTTTTCGAAGGGGTGGTCGTCAGTTGACTACGTGTAGGGTCCACCCAGGCCAAGATGAAGAGGCATACTTGGTGTCAATTAGCAGATGTGATACCAGGCTACATAAAATTTCTCGGTCTTATTGGGTCACATCGCCTACTTTGCTCGCTATTCAGTACCAACGAGAACCGCAACCGTAATTATGTTGTTTTCTAAGGGGTGGTCGTCAGTTGACTACGTGTAGGGTCCACCCAGGCCAAGTTGAAGAGGCATGCTTGGTGTCCATTAGCAGATACGATATAAGGCTACATACATTATACCCGGTCTTATGGGGTCACATCGCCTACTTTGCTCGCTATTCAGTATCAAATAAGCCCGGAACTGTAATTATGTTGTTTTCGAAGGGGTGGTCGTCAGTAGACTAAGTGTAGGGTCCACCCAGGCCATGATGGAGAGGCATACTTGGTGTCACTTAGCAGCTATGATACCAGGCTATATAGGTATACCCGGTTTATGGGGTCACATCGCCTACTTTGCTCACTATTCAATACCAAAGAGGCATGCAACCGTAATTCTGTGGTTTTGAAGGTGTGGTCGTCAGTTAACTAAGTGTAGGGTCCACCCAGGCCAAGATGGAGAGGCATACTTGGTGTCACATAGCAGCTATGATACCAGGCTACGTAAGTATTCCCGGTCTTATGGGGTCACATCGCCTACTTTGCTCACTATTCAGTACAAAAGAGACACGGAACCGTAATTCTGTGGTTTTCGAAGGGGTGGTCGTCAGTTGACTAAGTGTAGGGTACACCCAGGCCAAGATGGAGAGGCATACTTGGTGTCACTTAGCATCTATGATACCAGGCTGCATGGCTATACCCGGTCCTATGGGGTCACCTCGCCTACTTTGCTCGCAATTCAGTACTAAAGAGGCCCGCAACCGTAATTATGTTGTTTTCGAAGGGGTGGTCGTCAGTTGACTACGTGTAGGGTCCACCCAGGCCAAGATGAAGAGGCATACTTGGTGTCAATTAGCAGATGTGATACCAGGCTATATAAAATTTCTCGGTCTTATTGGGTCACATCGCCTACTTTGCTCGCTATTCAGTACCAACGAGAACCGCAACCGTAATTATGTTGTTTTCTAAGGGGTGGTCGTCAGTTGACTACGTGTAGGGTCCACCCAGGCCAAGTTGAAGAGGCATGCTTGGTGTCCATTAGCAGATACGATATAAGGCTACATACATTATACCCGGTCTTATGGGGTCACATCGCCTACTTTGCTCGCTATTCAGTATCAAATAAGCCCGGAACTGTAATTATGTTGTTTTCGAAGGGGTGGTCGTCAGTAGACTAAGTGTAGGGTCCACCCAGGCCATGATGGAGAGGCATACTTGGTGTCACTTAGCAGCTATGATACCAGGCTATATAGGTATACCCGGTTTATGGGGTCACATCGCCTACTTTGCTCACTATTCAATACCAAAGAGGCATGCAACCGTAATTCTGTGGTTTTGAAGGTGTGGTCGTCAGTTAACTAAGTGTAGGGTCCACCCAGGCCAAGATGGAGAGGCATACTTGGTGTCACATAGCAGCTATGATACCAGGCTACGTAAGTATTCCCGGTCTTATGGGGTCACATCGCCTACTTTGCTCACTATTCAGTACAAAAGAGACACGGAACCGTAATTCTGTGGTTTTCGAAGGGGTGGTCGTCAGTTGACTAGATGTAGGGTCCACCCAGGCCAAGATGTACAGGCATGCTTGGGGTCACTTAGCAGCTATGAAACCATGCTACAGGGTTTTCCCGTTCTTAGGCGGTCACATCGCCAACTATGTTCGCTATTCAGTACCAAATAGGCCCGCAACCGTAATTCTGTTGTTTTCGAAGGAGTGGTCGTCAGTTGACTACGTGTAGGGTCCTCCCAGGCAAAGATGGAGAGGCATAATTGGTGTCACTTAGCAACTATGATACCAGGCTACATAGATATACCAGTTCATATGGGATCACATCGCCTACTTTTCTCGCTATTCAGTACCAAAGAGGCCCTGAAACGTTATTCTGTGGTTTTCGAAGGGGTGGTCGTCCGTTGACTACGTGTAGTGTCCACCCATGCCAAGATGGAGAGGCATACTTGGTGTCACTCAGCAAATATGATACCAGGCTACATGGGTTTACCCGGTCTTATGGGATCACATCGCCTACTTTGCTCGCTATTCAGTTCCAAAGAGGCTCGGAACCGTAATTCTGTGGTTTTCGAAGGGGTGGTCGTAAGTTGACTAAGTGTAGGTTCACCCAGGCCAATATGGAGAGGCATACTTGGTGTCACTTAGCAGCTATGGTAACAGGCTACATAAATATAACGGGTATTATGGGGTCACATCGCCTACTATGCTCGCTATTCAGTACCAAAGAGGCCCTGAACCGTAATTCTGTGGTTTTCGTAGGGGTGGTCATCATTTGACTACGTGTAGTGTCCACCCATGCCAAGATGGAGAGGCATACTTGGTGTCACTTAGCAAATATGATACCAGGCTACATGGGTTTACCCTGTCTTATGGGGTCACATCGCCTACTTTGCTCGTTATTCAGTTCCAAAGAGGCTCGGAAACGTAATTCTGTGGTTTTCGAAGGGGTGGTCGTCAGTTGACTAAGTATAGGGTCCACACAGGCCAAGATGGAGAGGCATACTTGGTGTCACTTAGCAGCTAGGATAACAGGCTACATAGGATTAGCCGGTCTCATGGGGTCACATCGCCTATTTTGCTCGCTATTCAGTACCAAAGAGGCACGGAACCGTAATTCTGTGGTTTTCGAAGGTGTGGTCGTCAGTTGATTAAGTGTAGGGTCCACCCAGGCCAAGATGGAGAGGCATACTTGGTGACCCTTAGCAGCTATTGTACCAGGTTACGTACGTGTACCCGGTCTTATGTGGTCACCTCGCCTACGTTGCTCGCTATTCAGTACCAAAGAGGCTCGGAACCGTAATTCTGTGGTTTTCGAAGAGGTGGTCGTCAGTTGACTACATATAGAGTCCACCCAGGCCGAGATGGAGAGGCATACTTGGTGTCACCTAGCAGCTATGATAAAAGGCTATATAGGTATACCCGGTATTTTGGGGTCACATCGCCTACTTTGCTCGCTATTCAGTACAAAAGTGGCCCGGAACCGTAATTCTGTGGTTTTCGAATGGGTGGTCGTCAGTTGACTGCATGTAGAGTCCACCCAGGCCAAGATGGAGAAGTATACTTGGTGTCACCTAGCAGCTATGACACCAGGCTATATAGATATACCCGGTCTTATGGAGTCACATCGCCTATTTTGCTCGCTATTCAGTACCAAAGAGGCCCGCAACCGTAATTATGTGGTTTTCGAAGTGGTGGTCGTCAGTTGACTACGTGTAGGGTCCTCCCAGGCCATGGTGGAGAGGCATACTTGGTGAAACTTAGCAGCTATGATAAAAGGCTATATAGGAAAACCCGGTTTTATGGGATCACATCGCCTACTTTGCTCGCTATTCAGTACCAAAGAGGCACGGATTCGTAATTATGTGGTTTTCGAAGGGGAGGTCGTCAGTTGACTACGTGTAGGGTCCTCCCAGGCAAAGTTGGAGAAGCATACTTGGAGTCACTTAGCAGCTATGATACTACGATACATACAAATACCCGGTCCTATTGGGTCACATCGCCTACTTTGCTCGCTATTCAGTACCAAAAAGGCCCGGAACCGTAATTCTGTGGTTTTCGAAGGGGTGGTCGTCATTTGACTACGTGTAGGGTCCACCCAGGCCAAGATGGAGAGGCATACTTGGTGTCTCTTAGCAGCTATGATACCAGGCTACATAGACATTCCCAGTCTTATGGGGTCACATGGCCTAGTTTGCTCGCTATTCAGTACCAAAGAGGTCCGCAACCGTAATTCTGTGGTTTTCAAAGGGGTGGTCGTCAGTTGACTACGTGTAGTGTCCACACAGGCCAAGATGGAGAGGCATACTTGGTGTTACTTAGCAGCTATTATACCAGGCTACATGCATATACCCGGTCCTATGGGGTCACATCGCTTACTTTGCTCGTAATTCAGTACCAAATAGGCCCGGAACCGTAATTCTGTGGTTTTCGAAGGGGTGGTCGTCAGTTGACTACGTGTAGGGTCCACCCAGGCCAAGATGGAGAGGCATATTTGGTGTCACTTAGCAGCTATGATAACATGCTACATAGGCATTCTCAGTCTTATGGGGTCACATCGCCTACTTTGCTCGCTATTCAGTACCAAAGAGGCCCGCAACCGTAATTCTGTGGTCTTCGAAGGGGTGGTCGTTAGTTGACTACGTGTAGGGTCCACCCAGGCCAGGATGGAGAGGCAAACTTGGTGTTATTTAGCAGGTATGATACCAGGCGACATACATATACCCGGTATTATGGGGTCACCTCGCCTACTTTGCTCGCTATTCAGTAACAAAGAGGCCCGCAACCGTAAGTATGTGGTCTTCGAAGGGGTGGTCGTCAGTTGACTACGTGTAGGGTCCACCCAGGCCAGGATGGAGATGCATACTTGGTGTTACTTAGCAGCTATGATACCAGGCTACATGAATATACCCGGTCCTATGGGGTCACATCGCCTACTTTGCTCGCTATTCAGTACCAAAAAGGCCCGGAACCGTAATGCTGTTGTTTTCGAAGGGGTGGTCGTCAGTTGACTAAGTGTAGGGTCAACCAAGGCCAAGATGGAGAGGCATACTTGGTGTCACTTAGCAGCTATGATACCAGGCTACATAGGTATATCCATTCTTACGGGGTCACATCGCCTAGTTTGCTCGCTATTCAGTACCAAACAGGCCCGGAACCGTAATTATGTGGTCTTCGAAGGGGTGGTCGTCAGTTGACTACGTGTAGTGTCCACCCAGGCCAAGATGGAGATGCATACTTGGTGTCACTTAGCAGCTATGATACCAGGCTACATGCATATACCCGGTCATATGGGGTCACATCGCCTACTTTGCTCGCTATTCAGTACCACAAAGGCCCGGAACCTTAATTCTATGGTTTTCGAAGGGGTGGTCGTCAATTGACTACGTGTAGGGTCCACCCAGGCCAAGATGGAGAGGCATACTTGTTGTCACTTAGCAGCTATGATACCATGCTACATAGGCATTCTCAGTCTTATGGGGTCACATCACCTACATTTCTCGCTATTCAGTACCAAAGAGGCCCGAAACCGTAATTCTGTGATTTTCGAAGTGGGGGTCGTCAGTTGACTACGTGTAGGGTCCACCCAGGCCAAGATGGAGAGGCATACTTGTTGTCACTTAGCAGCTATGATACCATGCTACATAGGCATTCTCAGTCTTATGGGGTCACATCGCCTACTTTGCTCGCTATTCAGTACCAAAGAGGCTCGCAACCGTAATTCTGTGGTCTTCGAAGGGGTGGTCGTTAGTTGACTACGTGTAGGGTCCACCCAGGCCAGGATGGAGAGGCATACTTGGTGTTATTTAACAGGTATGATACCAGGCGACATAAATATACCCGGTATTATGGGGTCACCTCGCCTACTTTGCTCGCTATTCAGTACCAAAGAGGCCCGCAACCGTAATTATGTGGTCTTCGAAGGGGTGGTCGTCAGTTGACTACGTGTAGGGTCCACCCAGGCCAGGATGGAGATGCATACTTGGTGTTACTTAGCAGCTATGATACCAGGCTACATGAATATACCCGGTCCTATGGGGTCACATCGCCTACTTTGCTCGCTATTCAGTACCACAAAGGCCTGGAACCGTAATTCTATGGTTTTCGAAGGGGTGGTCGTCAGTTGACTACGTGGAGGGTCCACCCAGGCCAAGATGGAGAGGCATACTTGGTGTCACTTAGCAGCTATGATACCATGCTATATAGGTATTCCCGGTCCTATGTGGTCACATCGCCTACTTTGCTCGCTATTCAGTACAAAAAGGCCCGGAACCGTAATTCTGTGGTTTTCGAAGGGGTGGTCGTCAGTTGACTACGTGTAGGATCCACCAGGCCAAGATGGAGAGGCATACTTGGTGTCAATTAGCAGATATGATACCAGGCTACATGAGTATTCCCGATCTTATGGGTCTCACATCGCCTACTTTGCTCGCTATTCAGTACCAAAGAGGCCCGCAACCGTAATTCTGTTGTATTCGAAGGGGTGGTCGTCAGTTGACTACGTGTAGGGTCCACCCAGGCCAAGATGGAGAGGCATACTTGGTGTCACTTAGCAGCTAGGATACCAGGCTACATAGGTATACCCGGTCTTATTGGGTTACATCGCCTACTTTGCTCGCTATTCAGTACCATATAGGCCCGGAACCGTAATTCTGTGGTTTTCGAAGGGGTGGTCGTCAGTTGACTACGCGTAGGGTCCACCCAGGCCAAGATGGAGAGGCATACTTGGTGTTATTTAGCAGGTATGATACCATGCGACATACATATACCCTGTATTATGGGGTCACCTCGCCTACTTTGCTCGCTATTCAGTACTAAAGAGGCCCGCAACCGTAATGCTGTGGTTTTCGAAGGGGTGGTCGTCAGTTGACTACGTGTAGGGTCCACCCAGGCCAAGATGAAGAGGCATACTTGGTGTCACTTAGCAGCTATGATAACATGCTACATAGGCATTCCCAGTCTTATGGGGTCACATCGCCTACTTTGCTCGCTATTCAGTACCAAAGAGGCCCGCAACCGTAATTATGTGGTCTTCGAAGGGGTGGTCGTTAGTTGACTACGTGTAGGGTCCACCCAGGCCAGGATGGAGAGGCATACTTGGTATCACTTAGCAGCTATGATACAAGGCTACATAGGTTTTTCCCGGTCCTATGGGGTCACATCGCCTACTTTGCTCGCTATTCAGTACCAAAAAGGCCCGGAACCGTAATTCTGTGGTTTTCGAAGGGGTGGTCGTCAGTTGACTACGTGTAGGATCCTCCAGGCCAAGATGGAGAGGCATACTTGGTGTCAATTAGCAGATATGATACCAAGCTACATGAGTATTCCCGATATTATGGGTCTCACATCGCCTACTTTGCTCGCTATTCAGTACCAAAGAGGCCCGCAACCGTAATTCTGTGGTCTTCGAAGGGGTGGTCGTTAGTTGACTACGTGTAGGGTCAACCCATGCCAGGATGGAGAGGCATACTTGGTATCACTTAGCAGCTATGATACAAGGCTACATAGGTATTCCCGGTCCTATGGGGTCACATCGCCTACTTTGCTCGCTATTCAGTACCAAAAAGGCCCGGAACCGTAATTCTGTGGTTTTCGAAGGGGTGGTCGTCAGTTGACTACGTGTAGGATCCACCAGGCCAAGATGGAGAGGCATACTTGGTGTCAATTAGCAGATATGATACCAGGCTACATGAGTATTCCCGATCTTATGGGTCTCACATCGCCTACTTTGCTCGCTATTCAGTACCAAAGAGGCCCGCAAGCGTAATTCTGTTGTATTCGAAGGGGTGGTCGTCAGTTGACTAAGTGTAGGGTCCACCCAGGCCAAGATGGAGAGGCATACTTGGTGTCATTTAGCAGATATGATACCAGGCTACATAGGTATATCCGGTCTTATGGGGTCACATCGCCTACTTTGCTCGCTATTCAGTACCAAAAAGGCCCGGAACCGTAATTCTGTGGTTTTCGAAGTGGTGGTCGTCAGTTGACTACGTGTAGTGTCCACCCAGGCTAAAATGGCTAGGCATACTTGGTATCAATTAGCACATATGATACCAGGCTACATGAGTATTCCCGATCTTATGGGGTCACATCGCCTACTTTTCTCGCTATTCAGTACCAAAGAGGCCAACAACCTTAATTCTGTGGTTTTCGAAGGGGTGGTCGTCAGTTGACTAAATGTATAATCCGCCCAGGCCAAGTTGAAGAGGCATGCTTGGTGACCATTAGCAGATATGATATCAGGCTACATACATTATACCCGGTCGTATGGGGTCACATCGCCTACTTTGCTCGCTATTCAGTACCAACCAGGCCCAGAACCGTAATGCTGTGGTTTTCGAAGGGGTGGTGGTCAGTTGACTACGTGTAGGGTCCACCCAGGCCAAGATGGAGAGGCATACTTGGTGTCACTTAGCAGATAGGATACCAGGCTACTTAGGTATACCCGGTCTTATTGGGTTACATCGCCTACTTTGCTCGCTATTCAGTACCAAAAAGGCCCGGAACCGTAATTCTGTGGTTTTCGAAGGGGTGGTCGTCAGTTGACTACGCGTAGGGTCCACCCAGGCCAAGATAGAGAGGCATAATTGGTGTTATTTAGCAGGTATGATACCAGGCGACATAAATATACCCGGTATTATGGGGTCACCTCGCCTACTTTGCTCGCTATTCAGTACCAAAGAGGTCCGCAACTGTAATTATGTGGTTTTCGAAACGATGGTCGTCAGTTGACTACGTGTAGGGTCCACCCAGGCCAAAATGGCTAGGCATACTTGGTGTCAATTAGCAGATATGATTCCAGGCTACATGATTATTCCAGATCTTATGGGGTCACATCGCCTACTTTGCTCGCTATTCAGTACCAAAAAGGCCCGGAACCGTAATTCTGTGGTTTTCGAAGTGGTGATCGTCAGTTGACTACGTGTAGGGTCCCACATAGGCCAAGATGGAGAGGCATACTTGGTGTCACTTAGCAGCTATGATACCATGCTACATAGGTATTCCCAGTCTTATGGGGTCACATCGCCTACTTTGCTCGCTATTCAGTACGAAAGAGACCCGGAACCGTAATTCTGTGGTTTTCGAAGGGGTGGTCGTCAGTTGACTACGCGTAGGGTCCACCCAGGCCAAGATGGAGAGGCAAACTTGGTGTTATTTAGCAGGTATGATACCAGGCTACATACATATACCCGTATTATGGGGTCACCTCGCCTACTTTGCTCGCTATTCAGTACCAAAGAGGCCCGCAACCGTAATTCTGTGGTTTTTGAAGGGGTGGTCGTCAGTTGACTACGTGTAGCGTCCACCCAAGCCAAAATGGCTAGGCATACTTGGTATCAATTAGCACATATGATACCAGGCTACATGAGTATTCCCGATCTTATGGGGCCACATCGCCTACTGTGCTCGCTATTCAGTAACAAAGAGGCCAGCAACCTTAATTCTGTGGTTTTCGAAGGGGTGGTCGTCAGTTGACTAAATGTATGATCCGCCCAGGCCAAGTTGAAGAAGCATGCTTGGTGACCATTAGCAGATACGATATCAGGCTACATACATTATACCCGGTCGTATGGGGTCACATCGCCTACTTTGCTCGCTATTCAGTACCAACCAGGCCTAGAACCGTAATTCTGTGGTTTTCGAAGGGGTGGTCGTCAGTTGACTACGTGTAGGGTCCACCCAGGCCAAGATGGAGAGGCATAATTGGTGTTATTTAGCAGGTATGATACCAGGCGACATAAAAATACCCGGTATTATGGGGTCCCCTCGCCTACTTTGCTCGCTATTCAGTACCAAAGAGGCCCGGAACCGTAATTATGTGGTTTTCGAAGGGGTGGTCGTCAGTTGACTACGTGTAGGGTCCAACCAGGCCAATATGGAGATGCATACTTGGTGTCACTTAGCAGCTATGATACCAGGCTACATGAGTATTCCCGACCTTATGGGGTCACATCGCCTACTTTGCTCGCTATTCAGTACCAAAGAGGCCCGCAACCGTAATTTTGTGGTTTTCGAATGGGTGGTTGTCAGTTGACTACGTGTAGGGTCCACCCAGGCCAAGATGGAGAGGCATACTTGGTGTCACTTAGCAGCAATGATATCATGATACATAGGTATTCCCAATCTTATGGGGTCACATAGCCTACTTTGCTCGCTATTCAGTACTAAAGAGGCCCGCAACCGTAATTCTGTGGTTTTCAAAGCGGTGGTCGTCAGTTGACTACGTGTAGGATCCACCTAGGCCAAGATGGAGAGGCATACTTGGTGTTACTTAGCAGCTATTATACCAGGCTACATGCATATACCCGGTCCTATGGGGTCACATCGCCTACTTTGCTCGCTATTCAGTACCAAAAAGGCCCGGAACCGTAATTCTGTGGTTTTCGAAGGGGTGGTCGTCAGTTGACTACGTGTAGGGTCCACCCAGGCCAAGATGGAGAGGCATACTATGATACCATGCTACATAGGCATTCCCAGTCCTATGGGGTAACATCGCCTACTTTGCTCGCTATTTAGTACCAAAGAGGCCCGCAACCGTAATTATGTGGTCTTCGAAGGGGTGGTCGTCAGTTGACTACGTGTAGGGTCCACCCAGGCCAGGATGGAGAGGCATACTCGGTATCACTTAGCAGCTATGATACAAGGCTACATAGGTATACCCGGTCCTATGGGGTCACATCGCCTACTTTGCTCGCTATTCACTACCAAACAGGCCCGGAACCGAAATTATGTGGTTTTAGAAATGGTGGTCGTCTGTTGACTACCCGTAGGGTCCACCCAGGCCAAGATGGAGAGGCATACTTGGTCTTATTTAGCAGGTATGATACCAGGCGACATACATATACCCGGTATTATGGGGTCACCTCGCCTACTTTGCTCGCTATTCAGTACTAAAGAGGCCCGCAACCGTAATTATGTGGTCTTCGAAGGGGTGGTCGTCAGTTGACTACGTGTAGGGTCCACCCAGGCCAGGATGGAGATGCATACTTGGTGTTACTTAGCAGCTATGATACCAGGCTACATGTATATACCCGGTCCTATGAGGTCACATCGCCTACTTTGCTCGCTATTCAGTACCACAAGGGCCCGGAACCGTAATTCTGTGGTTTTCGAAGGGGTGGTCGTCAGTTGACTACGTGTAGGGTCCACCCAGGCCAAGATGGAGAGGCATACTTGGTGTCACTTAGCAGCTATGATACCATGCTACGTAGGTATTCTCAGTCATATGGGGTCACATCGCCTACTTTGCTCGCTATTCAGTACCAAAGAGGCCCGCAACCGTAATTTTGTGGTTTTCGAAGGGGTGGTCGTCAGTTGACTACGTGTAGGGTCCACCCAGGCCAAGATGGAGAGGCATACCTGGTGTCACTTAGCAGCTATGATACCAGGCTACATAGGTATACCCGGTCTTATGAGGTCATATCGCCTACTCTGCTCGCTATTCAGTACCAAAGAGGCCAGCAATCGTAATGCTGTGGTTTTCGAAGGGGTGGTCGTCAGTTGACTAAATGTAGGACCCGCTCAGGCCAAGTTGAAGAGGCATGCTTGGTGACCATTAGCAGATAAGATATCAGGCTACATACATTATACCCGGTCGTATGGGGTCACATCGCCTACTTTGCTCGCTATTCAGTACCAAAAAGGCCCGGAACCGTAATGCTATTGTTTTCGAAGGGGTGGTCTTCAGTTGACTAAGTTTAGGGTCCACCAAGGCCAAGATGGAGAGGCATACTTGGTGTCACTTAGCAGCTATGATACCAGGCTACATAGGTATATTCATTCTTACGGGGTCACATCGCCTACTTTGCTCGCTATTCAGTACCAAAGAGGCCCGCAACCGTAATTCTGTGGTTTTTGAAGGGGTGGTCGTCAGTTGACTACGTGTAGCGTCCACCCAAGCCAAAATGGCTAGGCATACTTGGTATCAATTAGCACATATGATACCAGGCTACATGAGTATTCCCGATCTTATGGGGCCACATCGCCTACTGTGCTCGCTATTCAGTAACAAAGAGGCCAGCAACCTTAATTCTGTGGTTTTCGAAGGGGTGGTCGTCAGTTGACTAAATGTATGATCCGCCCAGGCCAAGTTGAAGAAGCATGCTTGGTGACCATTAGCAGATACGATATCAGGCTACATACATTATACCCGGTCGTATGGGGTCACATCGCCTACTTTGCTCGCTATTCAGTACCAACCAGGCCTAGAACCGTAATTCTGTGGTTTTCGAAGGGGTGGTCGTCAGTTGACTACGTGTAGGGTCCACCCAGGCCAAGATGGAGAGGCATAATTGGTGTTATTTAGCAGGTATGATACCAGGCGACATAAAAATACCCGGTATTATGGGGTCCCCTCGCCTACTTTGCTCGCTATTCAGTACCAAAGAGGCCCGGAACCGTAATTATGTGGTTTTCGAAGGGGTGGTCGTCAGTTGACTACGTGTAGGGTCCAACCAGGCCAATATGGAGATGCATACTTGGTGTCACTTAGCAGCTATGATACCAGGCTACATGAGTATTCCCGACCTTATGGGGTCACATCGCCTACTTTGCTCGCTATTCAGTACCAAAGAGGCCCGCAACCGTAATTTTGTGGTTTTCGAATGGGTGGTTGTCAGTTGACTACGTGTAGGGTCCACCCAGGCCAAGATGGAGAGGCATACTTGGTGTCACTTAGCAGCAATGATATCATGATACATAGGTATTCCCAATCTTATGGGGTCACATAGCCTACTTTGCTCGCTATTCAGTACTAAAGAGGCCCGCAACCGTAATTCTGTGGTTTTCAAAGCGGTGGTCGTCAGTTGACTACGTGTAGGATCCACCTAGGCCAAGATGGAGAGGCATACTTGGTGTTACTTAGCAGCTATTATACCAGGCTACATGCATATACCCGGTCCTATGGGGTCACATCGCCTACTTTGCTCGCTATTCAGTACCAAAAAGGCCCGGAACCGTAATTCTGTGGTTTTCGAAGGGGTGGTCGTCAGTTGACTACGTGTAGGGTCCACCCAGGCCAAGATGGAGAGGCATACTATGATACCATGCTACATAGGCATTCCCAGTCCTATGGGGTAACATCGCCTACTTTGCTCGCTCTTTAGTACCAAAGAGGCCCGCAACCGTAATTATGTGGTCTTCGAAGGGGTGGTCGTCAGTTGACTACGTGTAGGGTCCACCCAGGCCAGGATGGAGAGGCATACTCGGTATCACTTAGCAGCTATGATACAAGGCTACATAGCTATACCCGGTCCTATGGGGTCACATCGCCTACTTTGCTCGCTATTCACTACCAAACAGGCCCGGAACCGAAATTATGTGGTTTTAGAAATGGTGGTCGTCTGTTGACTACCCGTAGGGTCCACCCAGGCCAAGATGGAGAGGCATACTTGGTCTTATTTAGCAGGTATGATACCAGGCGACATACATATACCCGGTATTATGGGGTCACCTCGCCTACTTTGCTCGCTATTCAGTACTAAAGAGGCCCGCAACCGTAATTATGTGGTCTTCGAAGGGGTGGTCGTCAGTTGACTACGTGTAGGGTCCACCCAGGCCAGGATGGAGATGCATACTTGGTGTTACTTAGCAGCTATGATACCAGGCTACATGTATATACCCGGTCCTATGAGGTCACATCGCCTACTTTGCTCGCTATTCAGTACCACAAGGGCCCGGAACCGTAATTCTGTGGTTTTCGAAGGGGTGGTCGTCAGTTGACTACGTGTAGGGTCCACCCAGGCCAAGATGGAGAGGCATACTTGGTGTCACTTAGCAGCTATGATACCATGCTACGTAGGTATTCTCAGTCATATGGGGTCACATCGCCTACTTTGCTCGCTATTCAGTACCAAAGAGGCCCGCAACCGTAATTTTGTGGTTTTCGAAGGGGTGGTCGTCAGTTGACTACGTGTAGGGTCCACCCAGGCCAAGATGGAGAGGCATACCTGGTGTCACTTAGCAGCTATGATACCAGGCTACATAGGTATACCCGGTCTTATGAGGTCATATCGCCTACTCTGCTCGCTATTCAGTACCAAAGAGGCCAGCAATCGTAATGCTGTGGTTTTCGAAGGGGTGGTCGTCAGTTGACTAATGTAGGACCGCTCAGGCCAAGTTGAAGAGGCATGCTTGGTGACCATTAGCAGATAAGATATCAGGCTACATACATATACCCGGTCGTATGGGGTCACATCGCCTACTTTGCTCGCTATTCAGTACCAAAAGGCCGGAACCGTAATCTTTGTTTTCGAAGGGGTGGTCTCAGTTGACTAAGTTAGGGTCCACCAGGCCAAGATGGAGAGGCATACTTGGTGTCACTTAGCAGCTATGATACCAGGCTACATAGGTATATCTCTTAGGGGTCACATCGCCTACTTTGCTCGCTATTCAGTACCAAAGAGGCCCGAACCGTAATTCTGTGGTTTTGAAGGGGTGGTCGTCAGTTGACTAGTGTAGGTCCACCCAGCCAAATGGAGGCATACTTGGTTCATTAGCAATATGATACCAGGCTACATGAGTATTCCCGTCTTATGGGGCACATCGCCTACTTGCTCGCTATTCAGTACAAAGAGGCCGAACCGTAATTCTGTGGTTTTCGAAGGGGTGGTCGTCAGTTGACTAAATGTATGTCCGCCCAGGCCAAGTTGAAGAGCATGCTTGGTGACCATTAGCAGATAGATATCAGGCTACATACATATACCCGGTCGTATGGGGTCACATCGCCTACTTTGCTCGCTATTCAGTACCAAAGGCCTGAACCGTAATTCTGTGGTTTTCGAAGGGTGGTCGTCAGTTGACTAGTGTAGGGTCCACCCAGGCCAAGATGGAGAGGCATATTGGTGTATTAGCAGTATGATACCAGGCACATAATACCCGTTTATGGGGTCCTCGCCTACTTTGCTCGCTATTCAGTACCAAAGAGGCCCGGAACCGTAATTATGTGGTTTTCGAAGGGGTGGTCGTCAGTTGACTACGTGTAGGGTCCAACCAGGCCAATATGGAGATGCATACTTGGTGTCACTTAGCAGCTATGATACCAGGCTACATGAGTATTCCCGACCTTATGGGGTCACATCGCCTACTTTGCTCGCTATTCAGTACCAAAGAGGCCCGCAACCGTAATTTTGTGGTTTTCGAATGGGTGGTTGTCAGTTGACTACGTGTAGGGTCCACCCAGGCCAAGATGGAGAGGCATACTTGGTGTCACTTAGCAGCATGATATCATGATACATAGGTATTCCCATCTTATGGGGTCACATAGCCTACTTTGCTCGCTATTCAGTACTAAAGAGGCCCGCAACCGTAATTCTGTGGTTTTCAAAGCGGTGGTCGTCAGTTGACTACGTGTAGGATCCACCTAGGCCAAGATGGAGAGGCATACTTGGTGTTACTTAGCAGCTATTATACCAGGCTACATGCATATACCCGGTCCTATGGGGTCACATCGCCTACTTTGCTCGCTATTCAGTACCAAAAAGGCCCGGAACCGTAATTCTGTGGTTTTCGAAGGGGTGGTCGTCAGTTGACTACGTGTAGGGTCCACCCAGGCCAAGATGGAGAGGCATACTATGATACCATGCTACATAGGCATTCCCAGTCCTATGGGGTAACATCGCCTACTTTGCTCGCTCTTTAGTACCAAAGAGGCCCGCAACCGTAATTATGTGGTCTTCGAAGGGGTGGTCGTCAGTTGACTACGTGTAGGGTCCACCCAGGCCAGGATGGAGAGGCATACTCGGTATCACTTAGCAGCTATGATACAAGGCTACATAGCTATACCCGGTCCTATGGGGTCACATCGCCTACTTTGCTCGCTATTCACTACCAAACAGGCCCGGAACCGAAATTATGTGGTTTTAGAAATGGTGGTCGTCTGTTGACTACCCGTAGGGTCCACCCAGGCCAAGATGGAGAGGCATACTTGGTCTTATTTAGCAGGTATGATACCAGGCGACATACATATACCCGGTATTATGGGGTCACCTCGCCTACTTTGCTCGCTATTCAGTACTAAAGAGGCCCGCAACCGTAATTATGTGGTCTTCGAAGGGGTGGTCGTCAGTTGACTACGTGTAGGGTCCACCCAGGCCAGGATGGAGATGCATACTTGGTGTTACTTAGCAGCTATGATACCAGGCTACATGTATATACCCGGTCCTATGAGGTCACATCGCCTACTTTGCTCGCTATTCAGTACCACAAGGGCCCGGAACCGTAATTCTGTGGTTTTCGAAGGGGTGGTCGTCAGTTGACTACGTGTAGGGTCCACCCAGGCCAAGATGGAGAGGCATACTTGGTGTCACTTAGCAGCTATGATACCATGCTACGTAGGTATTCTCAGTCATATGGGGTCACATCGCCTACTTTGCTCGCTATTCAGTACCAAAGAGGCCCGCAACCGTAATTTTGTGGTTTTCGAAGGGGTGGTCGTCAGTTGACTACGTGTAGGGTCCACCCAGGCCAAGATGGAGAGGCATACCTGGTGTCACTTAGCAGCTATGATACCAGGCTACATAGGTATACCCGGTCTTATGAGGTCATATCGCCTACTCTGCTCGCTATTCAGTACCAAAGAGGCCAGCAATCGTAATGCTGTGGTTTTCGAAGGGGTGGTCGTCAGTTGACTAAATGTAGGACCCGCTCAGGCCAAGTTGAAGAGGCATGCTTGGTGACCATTAGCAGATAAGATATCAGGCTACATACATTATACCCGGTCGTATGGGGTCACATCGCCTACTTTGCTCGCTATTCAGTACCAAAAAGGCCCGGAACCGTAATGCTATTGTTTTCGAAGGGGTGGTCTTCAGTTGACTAAGTTTAGGGTCCACCAAGGCCAAGATGGAGAGGCATACTTGGTGTCACTTAGCAGCTATGATACCAGGCTACATAGGTATATTCATTCTTACGGGGTCACATCGCCTACTTTGCTCGCTATTCAGTACCAAATCGGCCCAGAACCGTAATTCTGTGGTTTTCTAAGTGGTGGTCGTCAGTTGACTACGTGTAGGGTCCACCCAGGCCAATATGGAGATGCATACTTGGTGTCACTTAGCAGCTATGATACCAGGCTACATGAGTATTCCCGATCTTATGGGGTCACATCGCCTACTTTGCTCGCTATTCAGTACCAAACAGGCCCGGAACCGTAATTCTGTTGTATTCGAAGGGGTGGTCGTCATTTGACTAAGTGTAGGGTCCACCCAAGCCAAGATGGAGAGGCATACTTGGTGTCACTTAGCAGATAGTATACCAGGCTATATACGTATGCCCGGTCTTGTGGGGTCACATCGCCTACTTTGCTCGCTATTCAGTACCAAAGAGGCCTGCAACCGTAATTCTGTGGTTTTCGAAGGGGTGGTCGTCAGTTGACTAAATGTAGGGTCCACCCAGGCAGGCAGGCAGGCAGGTAGGTAGGTAGGTAGTCAAATAGATAGATAGATAGATAAATTGATAGATAGATAGATAGATAGATAGATAGATAGATAGATAGATAGATAGATAGATAGATAGATAGATAGATAGATAGATAGATAGTCAAATAGGTAGATAGATAGATTAGTATAAGATACTATGTTGAGTCCAGCCCCAGCCTTTAACATTTTTGCTAAGCGGCTGGCCACTGTACCATTAAAGATAGATAGATAGATATAGAAGATAGATATAGATAGATATATATAGATAGATAGATAGTCAGATAGATATATAGATAGTTAAATAGATACTATGTACAGTCCAGCCCCAGCCTTTACCATTTTTGCTGAGCGTCTGGCCACTGTACCACTTGGGACTGTTTTTGACCTTACTATGTGGTTATTGTCAACATTCTGTGTCTCAAATGAGATGTTTATCAACGGTCCCCGACAAGCGCCACCCTGTCATACTCAGTAGTGTGTGCTGGGAGTACCCAGTATATGTGGATGAATAAGTTACTACCCGAAATCATCGTTAGACGAAAGGGGTTTATTGACGAAACTAGTACATGAATTCGTGTTTACTCAGTAGTTATATAAATACGGATAGAATATAGTTATAAAACAACTTACCCTAGTAAGCAGAGTATGTCGAAGGTAGTATATTGCCAAAATACGCTAAACCGGTGGTTTTATAACGAACGGTTTTAATGTTTATATACCTGTTTATAAGTATCTGGGTAAAGACGGTGTCCAAACCGTGTTTCCGTGTATTAATGTGTGCTCACTAATGAGGGCTCACTTGTGATCACCTCACTCCATTTGGAAGGAGGAAGTTTATATTTATTGTAGGTTGTATTTTTTCACTTTACTTGACAATGTTTAGTATTCTTAAAACGCTATATTTACTGGAATTTAAAGATATGTACTTTGCTTCAATATTTGTAATATTACATTCAGCAGTGTGTCATCACTAGGTATGACTGTTTGACACTGTTATGTTATGTTATATTTCGGGTTCTTGTCTGTGAATAGGGAGACCGCCATTTTGGGCAACGTGCTCTAATACTCTAGTAACTGTGTAAATATACGTCGAATGTTTGAAGCATGGGTGGAGGCTTTTATAGCATTTATAGTTTTTATATTGTTTTTTAAATTATGACTACATAGTAAGTCAACTTTTAACCGTTAAACTATCTACAAGTACTAGTACTTGGTGTTCCCATAAGTGGAAAGAAAATAAGGAAAATAAGAAGAATATCACCGGCGGGCAGTTTACCTAACAACACCTTTCCTGGGCAGGCTCCAGCGGTTAACCAGTAGTTGGGTGCACCAACTTCCGTAAGAAACTGCCAACTTTTTCATATAAATGAGACACGGCTTGAGGTGGGCTCGAACCTGTGACCATCAGTGACTGACATTAATAAAGTATACTCGATTTCGGATATAATAAATTTAAATATTTAATCTATTAAATAATACATTAATGAAGGTAATAATACACATTGTTTACATCAGCATGTTACTTTGATACCTGACAGACTATTTGGATAATATGCAGACTATATGGTAGTAATGTGTACGCCAACAAATGAGAAATGTATATATATACATATACTGTGAATGTGTACACATGGAAAACGAAAGTAAACAACATAGTGCAGTTCATTTAGCCAAATAAAATGACCGAACCAGAAATTAAAGTGTACAGATAATGCAACTATATTGCCATCATCTATAAGGATCTATTCTTCCTCTAGATCTACGTTCACAGCTGAACCTAGTTAAATACAATTACACTGTCTTTCTATATGTGAGTGTGTCCATGTTGTATGCTAGTACATTTAATAAAATAGCAAATCAGTCACACTAGCAAATAAGCTTAAATGTTGTGCATAGATCAATGGTGTGCATATATCAATGGTGTGCATAGATCAATGGTGTGCATATATCAATGGTGTGTACAGATCAATGGTGTGTAGATCAATGTTGTGCATAGATCAATGGTGTGTAGATCAATGGTGTGCATAGATCAATGTTGTGCATAGATCAATGGTGTGCATTGATCAATGGTGTGTCAATGTTGTGCATATATCAATGGTGTCCATAGATCAATGGTGTGTCAATGTTGTGCGTAGATCAATGGTGTGCATAGATCAATGTTGTGCATAGATCAATGGTGTGCATATATCAATGGTGTGTTGATCAATGTTGTGCATATATCAATGGTGTGTAGATCAATGTTGTGCATAGATCAATGGTGTGCATAGATCAATGGTGTGCATAGATCAATGGTGTGTAGATCAATGTTGTGCATAGATCAATGGTGTGTAGATCAATGTTGTGCATATATCAATGTTGTGCATAGATCAATGGTGTACATAGATCAATGGTGTGCATAGATCAATGGTGTGTCAATGTTGTGCATATATCAATGGTGTGCATAGATCAATGGTGTGTCAATGTTGTGCATAGATCAATGGTGTGCAACGATCAATGTTGTGCCTAGATCAATGGTGTGTATAGATTAATGTTGTGCATAGATCAATGTTGTGCATAGAACAATGGTGTGCATATATCGATGGTGTGTATAGATCAATGGTGTGCATATATCAATGGTGTACATAGATCAATGTTGTGCATATATCAATGGTGTGCATAGATCAATGGTGTGTAGATCAATGTTGTGCATATATCAATGGTGTGCATAGATCAATGGTGTGCATAGATCAATGGTGTGTAGATCAATGTTGTGCATATATCAATGGTGTATTGATCAGTGGTGTGCATATATCAATGCTGTTCATAGATCAATGGTGTGTAGATCAATGTTGTGCATATATCAATGTTGTGCATAGATCAATGGTGTGCATAGATCAATGGTGTGCATAGACCAATGGTGTGTTATGTTGTGCATAGATCAATGGTGTGCATAGATCAATGTTGTGCATAGATCAATGGTGTGTCAATTTTGTGCATAGATCAATGGTGTGCATAGATCAATGGTGTGTAGATCAATGGTGTGCATAGATCAATGGTGTGCATAGATCAATGGTGTGCATATACCAATGGTGTGTCAATGTTGTGCATAGATTAATGGTGTGCATAGATCAATGGTGTGCATATATCAATGGTGTGTCAATTTTGTGCATAGATCAATGCTGTGCATAGATCAGTGGTGTGTAGATCAATTGTGTGCATATATCAATGGTGTGCATAGATCAATGGTGTGTTAATGTTGTGCATAGATCAATGGTGTGCATAGATAAATGGTGTGTAGATCAATGGTGTTCATAGATCAATGGTGTGCATAGATCAATGGTGTGTCAATGTTGTGCATAGATCAATGGTGTACATATATCAATAGTGTGCATAGATCAATGTTGTGCATAGATCAATGTTGTACATATATCAATGATGTGCATATATCAATGGTGTGCATAGATCAATGTTGTGCATAGATCAATGATGTGTCAATGGTGTACATAGATCAATGGTGTACATATATCAATGATGTGCATATATCAATGGTGTGCATAGATCAATGTTGTGCATAGATCAATGTTGTGCATAGATCAATGGTGTGTCAATGGTGTACATAGATCAATGGTGTACATATATCAATGATGTGCATATATCAATGGTATGCATAGATCAATGTTGTGCATAGATCAATGGTGTACATATATCAATGATGTGCATATATCAATGGTATGCATAGATCAATGTTGTGCATAGATCAATGTTGTGCATAGATCAATGGTGCGTAGATCAATGTTGTGCATAGATAAATGTTGTACATATATCAATGATGTGCATAGATCAATGGTGTGCATAGATCAATGGTGTGTCAATGTTGTGCATAGATCAATGGTGTGCATAGATCAATGGTGTGCTTAGATCAATGATGTACATATATCAATGATGTGCATAGATCAATGGTGTACATAGATCAATAATGTGCACAGATCAATGGTGTATATAGATCAATGGTGTACATAGATCAATGATGTGCATATATCAATGGTGTGCATATATCAATGGTGTACATATATCAATGATGTGCATAGATCAATGGTGTGCATATATCAATGGTGTACATATATCAATGATGTGCATATATCAATGATGTACATATATCAATGATGTGCATAGATCAATGTTGTGCATAGACCAATGATGTGCATATATCAATGGTGTGCATATATCAATGGTGTGCATAGATCAATGTTGTGCATAGATCAATGGTGTGCATAGATCAATGTTGTGCATAGATCAATGGTGTACATATATCAATGGTGTGCTTAGATCAATGGTGTACATAGATCAATGGTGTACATAGATCAATGGTGTGCTTAGATCAATGGTGTACATATATCAATGGTGTACATATATCAATGTTGTGCATAGATCAATGGTGTACATAGATCAATGGTGTACATATATCAATGTTGTGCATAGATCAATGGTGTACATATATCAATGGTGTACATATATCAATGTTGTGCATAGATCAATGGTGTACATAGATCAATGGTGTACATATATCAATGTTGTGCATAGATCAATGGTGTACATATATCAATGGTGTACATATATCAATGGTGTACATATATCAATGTTCTGCATATATCAATTGTGTGCATAGATCAATGATGTTCATAGATCAATGGTGTACATAGATCAATGGTATGCATATATCAATGATGTGTATATATCAATGGTGTGCATAGATCAATGGTGTGCATAGATCAATGATGTGCATAGATCAATGTTGTGCATAGATCAATGGTGTGTAGATCAATGTTGTGCATAGATCAATATTGTGCATAGATCAATGGTGTGCATATATCAATGATGTACATAGATCAATGGTGTGCATAGATTAATGGTGTGCATAGATCAATGGTGTGCATATATCAATGGTGTGCATAGATCAATGGTGTGTATATCAATGTTGTGCATATATCACTGGTGTGCATAGATCAATGGTATGTAGATCAATGTTGTGCATAGATCAATGGTGTGCATAGATCAATGGTGTGCATAGATCAATGGTGTGTAGATCAATGATGTGCATAGATCACTGGTGTGCATAGGTCAATGGTATGTAGATCAATGTTGTGCATAGATCAATGGTGTGCATAGATCAATGGTGTGTAGATCAATGTTGGGCATAGATCAATGTTGTGCATAGACCAATGTTTTGCATATATCAATGTTTGCATAGATCAATGGTGTGCATATATCAATGTTGTGCATATATCAATGGTGTGCATATATCAATATTGTGCATATATCAATGGTGTACATATATCAATGTTGTGCATAGATCAATTGTGTGCATAGATCAATGATGTTCATAGATCAATGGTGTACATAGATCAATGGTATGCATAGATCAATGGTGTGTAGATCAATGATGTGCATAGATCACTGGTGTGCATAGGTCAATGGTATGTAGATCAATGTTGTGCATAGATCAATGGTGTGCATAGATCAATGGTGTGTAGATCAATGTTGGGTATAGATCAATGTTGTGCATAGACCAATGTTTTGCATATATCAATGTTTGCATAGATCAATGGTGTGCATATATCAATGTTGTGCATATATCAATGGTATGCATATATCAATATTGTGCATATATCAATGGTGTACATATATCAATGTTGTGCATAGATCAATTGTGTGCATAGATCAATGATGTTCATAGATCAATGGTGTACATAGATCAATGGTATGCATATATCAATGATGTGTATAGATCAATGGTGTGCATAGATCAATGGTGTGCATAAATCAATGATGTGCATAGATCAATGTTGTGCATAGATCAATGGTGTGTATATCAATGTTGTGCATAGATCAATATTGTGCATAGATCAATGGTGTGCATATATCAATGATGTACATAGATCAATGGTGTGCATAGATTAATGGTGTGCATAGATCAATGGTGTGCATAGATCAATGGTGTGCATAGATCAATGGTGTGTAGATCAATGTTGTGCATATATCAATATTGTGCATAGATCAATGGTGTGCATATATCAATGATGTACATAGATCAATGGTGTGCATAGATCAATTGTGTGCACAGATCAATGATGTTCATAGATCAATGGTGTACATAGATCAATGGTATGCATATATCAATGATGTGTATAGATCAATGGTGTGCATAGATCAATGGTGTGCATAGATCAATGATGTGTATAGATCAATGTTGTGCATAGATCAATGGTGTGTAGATCAATGTTGTGCATAGATCAATATTGTGCATAGATCAATGGTGTGCATATATCAATGATGTACATAGATCAATGGTGTGCATAGATTAATGGTGTGCATAGATCAATGGTGTGCATAGATCAATGGTGTGCATAGATCAATGGTGTGTAGATCAATTTTGTGCATAGATCAATATTGTGCATAGATCAATGGTGTGCATATATCAATGATGTACATAGATCAATGGTGTGCATAGATCAATGGTGTGCATATATCAATGGTGTGCATAGATCAATGGTGTGCATAGATCAATGGTATGTAGATCAATGTTGTGCATAGATCAATGGTGTGCATAGATCAATGGTGTGTAGATCAATGTTGTGCATAGATCAATGCTGTGCATAGACCAATGTTGTGCATATATCAATGGTGTGCATATATCAATGGTGTGCATAGATCAATGTTGTGCATATATCAATGGTGTGCATATATCAATGGTGTGCATAGAACAATGGTGTGCATATATCAATGGTGTGCATATATCAATGTTGTGCATAGATCAATATTGTGCATAGATCAATGGTGTGCATATATCAATGATGTACATAGATCAATGGTGTGCATAGATTAATGGTGTGCATAGATCAATGGTGTGCATATATCAATGATGTTCATAGATCAATGGTGTACATAGATCAATGGTATGCATATATCAATGATGTGTATAGATCAATGGTGTGCATAGATCAATGGTGTGCATAGATCAATGATGTGTATAGATCAATGTTGTGCATAGATCAATGGTGTGTAGATCAATGTTGTGCATAGATCAATATTGTGCATAGATCAATGGTGTGCATATATCAATGATGTACATAGATCAATGGTGTGCATAGATTAATGGTGTGCATAGATCAATGGTGTGCATATATCAATGATGTACATAGATCAATGGTGTGCATAGATCAATGGTGTGCATATATCAATGGTGTGCATAGATCAATGGTGTGCATAGATCAATGGTATGTAGATCAATGTTGTGCATAGATCAATGGTGTGCATAGATCAATGGTGTGTAGATCAATGTTGTGCATAGATCAATGTTGTGCATAGACCAATGTTTTGCATATATCAATGGTGTGCATATATCAATGGTGTGCATAGATCAATGTTGTGCATATATCAATGGTGTGCATATATCAATGGTGTGCATAGATCAATGGTGTGCATATATCAATGGTGTGCATATATCAATGTTGTGCATATATCAATGTTGTGCATAGATCAATGGTATGCATATATCAATGTTGTGCATATATCAATGGTGTGCATATATCAATGTTGTGCATATATCAATGGTGTGCATATATCAATGGTGTGCATATATCAATGTTGTGCATAGATCAATGGTGTGTAGATCAATGTTGTGCATATATCAATGGTGTGTCAATGTTGTGCATATATCAATGGTGTGCATAGATCAATGGTGTGTAGATCAATGTTGTGCATAGATCAATGTTATATTAAACGTGCCAAACGAAATGGCGGCTAAGATTGACTTTTCGTGTGAACTACATAATATTATTATAATATTTACTACAAATTACTTCCCCTGATTTGGAGCCACCATTTGTAACCAAAGGAAGTTTATATTTATTGTAGGTTTCGCTTTACTTGTTTAGTATTATTAAAGCTATATTTATTGGAATTTAAAGATATGTACTTTGCTTCAATAATTGTAATATTACATTCAACAGTGTGTCATCACTAGGTATGACTGTTTGACACTGACTGACATTAATAAAGTATACTCGATTTCGGATAAAATAAATTTAAATATTTAATCTATTAAATAATACATTATTGAAGGTAATAATACACATTGTTTACATCAGCATGTTACTTTGATTCCTGACATACTATCTGGATACTATGCTGAATATATGGTAGTAATGTGTACGCTAACAAATGAGAAATGTATATATATACATAAACTGTGAAGGTGTACACATGGAAAACGAAAGTAAACAACATAGTGCAGTTCATTTAGCCAAATAAAATGACCGAACCAGAAAAAAGTGTACAGATAATGCAACTGTATTGCCATCATCTATAAGGATCTATTCTTCCTCTAGATCTACATTCACAGCTGAACCTAGTTAAATACAATTACACTGTCTTTCTATATGTGAGTGTGTCCATGTTTTATGTTAGAACCTTTAATAAAATAGCAAATCAGTCACACTAGCAAATAAGCTTAAATGTTGTGCATAGATCAATGTCGTGCATATATCAATGGTGTGCATAGATCAATGGTGTGCACAGATCAATGATGTGTAGATCAATGTTGTGCATAGATCAATGGTGTGTAGCTCAATGTTGTGCATAGATCAATGGTGTGCACATATCAATGTTGTGCACATATCAATGGTGTGCACAGATCAATGGTGTGTAGATCAATGTTGTGCAGAGATCAATGGTGTGCACATATCAATGGTGTGCATATATCAATGGTGTGCATAGATCAATGGTGTACATATATCAATGTTTTGCATAGATCAATGGTGTGCATATATCAATGGTGTGCATAGATCAATGGTGTGCATAGATCAATGTTGTGCATAGATCAATGTTGTGCATATATCAATGATGTGCATAGATCAATGGTACATAGATCAATGCTGTGCATAGATCAATGGTGCATAGATCAATGCTGTGCATAGATCAATGATGTGCATAGATCAATGGTGCATAGATCAATGCTGTGCATAGATCAATGGTGCATAGATCAATGGTGTGCATATATCAATGTTGTGCATAGATCAATGGTGTACATAGATCAATGGTGTGCATAGATCATTGGTGTGCTTATTTCAATGGTGTGCATAGATCAATGGTGTGCATATATCAATGTTGTGCATAGATCAATGGTGTGCATATATCAATGGTGTGCATAGATCAATGGTGTGCATAGATCACTGATGTGCATATATCAATGGTGTGCATAGATCAATGGTGTGTCAATGTTGTGCATAGATCAATGGTGTGCATATATCAATGGTGTGCATAGATCAATGGTGTACATAGATCAATGGTGTGCATATATCAATGGTGTGTCAATGTTGTGCATAGAGCAATGTTGTGCATATATCAATGACGTGCATATATCAATGTTGTGCATATATCAATGGTGTGCATAGATCAATGGTGTGTCAATGTTGTGCATAGAACTATGGTGTGCATATATCAATGGTGTGCAGAGATCAATGGTGTGCATAGATCAATGTTGTGCATAGATCAATGGTGTGTCAATGGTGTGCATAGATCAATGGTGTGCATAGATCAATGGTGTGATCAATGGTGTGCATATATCAATGTTGTGCATGGATCAATGTTGTGCATAGATCAATGGTGTGCATAGATCAATGTTGTGCATAGATCAGTGTTGTGCATAGATCAATGTTGTGTATAGATCAATGTTGTGCATAGATCAATGTTGTGCATAGACAATTTATTTGCAATTTTGATTTTGTTTCAGGGAAACCAAGCTATTGAGAAATCTAAAAAAGATAATCTTCAAAATATAGATATCTTTCACAAATTTTGACAGCCAGGAATATGATACAATACACTGAAATATTCATATTTTGACAAACATGCAAATTAAGAAAGATGAAATGATTTTTCGTTATGATCATGGTGTCACATTACAATGTCATGGGTTATTTATTGCCATAATTGGTCAACAAGTTGGAACCTCATTCTAATGACTCGAACATAAAATTGACCTAAAGTACAACAATTTAGTATTAACTTTAAGACGCATTAAATTAGTAAAAGATCAATTCCTGACATTCAGTGTCTTCCGATTATTATGAAATAGGGTTAAATTGAGCCCCTTTAATTTGATATACAGTCTAACCTGCCTTAAGCAGCCAGCCAAGGAAATCACAGAAAGTGGCTGATTAGCACAGGTGGCTGCTTAATAGAGGTCAAAAGTATAACAAAACTTCAGGAGTCAGGAAGTTGGCTGCTTAATACAGGCTGGCTGTTTAATGGAGGTGACCGCTAACACGGTAGACTGAGGTAATCTTAGATTCACTTTGTTCCAGTCACTTACGTTGTATTTCAAATTCTTGGTAGATTGGCGTGATATTCACATATATGAAAAATACGACCACATTTGTCACAAGTGAAGACTGTGATCTGTGACATACATGTAGATGATCCTACAGACGGTGATACCGTTCTTGTCTTATACATACATGTAGATGATCCTACAGACGGTGATACCATTCTTGTCTTATACATACATGTAGATGATCCTACATACGGTGATACCGTTCTTGTCTTATACATATACATACATGTAGATGATCCTACAGACGGTGATACCGTTCTTGTCTTATACATACATGTAGATGATCATACAGACGGTGATACCGTTCTTGTCTTATACATTCATGTAGATGATCCTACAGACGGTGATATCGTTCTTGTCTTATACATACATGTAGATGATCCTACAGACGGTGATACCGTTCTTGTCTTATACATACATGTAGATGATCCTACAGACGGTGATACCGTTCTTGTCTTATACATACATGTAGATGATCCTACAGACGGTGATACCATTCTTGTCTTATACATACATGTAGATGATCCTACAGACGGTGATACCGTTCTTGTCTTATACATACATGTAGATGATCCTACAGACGGTGATACCGTTCTTGTCTTATACATACATGTAGATGATCCTACAGACGGTGATACCGTTCTTGTCTTATACATACATGTAGATGTAGATGATTCTACAGACGGTGATACCGTTCTTGTCTTATGCATACATGTACATGTAGATGATCCTACAGACGGTGATACCGTTCTTGTCTTATGCATACATGTACATGTAGATGATCCTACAGACGGTGATACCGTTCTTGTCTTATACATACATGTAGATGTAGATGATTCTACAGACGGTGATACCGTTCTTGTCTTATGCATACATGTACATGTAGATGATCCTACAGACGGTGATACCGTTCTTGTCTTATGCATACATGTACATGTAGATGATCCTACAGACGGTGATACCGTTCTTGTCTTATGCATACATGTACATGTAGATGATCCTACAGACGGTGATACCGTTCTTGTCTTATACATATACATACATGTAGATGATCCTACAGACGGTGATACCGTTCTTGTCCTATACAGTTATGCATGCAGATTGGTGACACTGGTTTGTTTCGCACATTTACTGCATGCTATTGTGTTGTGGAATGCTTCTAATTCAAAGAAAGCAATTTCTGAGATTGGGTCATATGACATCATACATATTTAATTATTTATTGTTTTTAACTTACTAATATTATTTCAGCTAAATAAACAAAAGGATACAGACCATGAGTATGTTCGGAAGACAAAGGGGATGAGTATTGCACCACTTGGCAGAATTTGACAGAACTAGACTATCATGGCTGATGCACACCGTATGGTCTTTTTGAATTATGAACTTATCTAATATTTCTACTACATGTAGTATAATTATGCGTTGATGTCTGTGTTATCAATAAATGATGGTATAATTGAATTACATGTTATTGCATTATTATTATATACATGTAATCATCAATACAAAGATCAAAGCAAATATAGCAAATAGATCGGGCCACATGTTCCGACATTACCTTTTTTCGGGTTTATATTAGGCAAATCGGAAAATCCAATAAGCTTTTAGCTTTCATTTCAACCCACTTGTATGAATTGTGTACGTAATTATTTGTTGTAAATTATGTTATATAATGTCGAATAAATACAATGTATGTTTAAACCAAATCGACAAATACACAAAAAATAAAGACTGTATATGAATAACACATAATATATAATGAACATATATACGCCTAAGTATACTAATCTAACATACATAAAGACTGTATATGAATAACACATAATATATAATGAACATATATACGCCTAAGTATACTAATCTAACATACATAAAGACTGTATATGAATAACACATAATATAGAATGAACATATATACGCCTAAGTATACTAATCTAACATACATAAAGACTGTATATGAATAACACATAATGTAGAATGAACATATATACGCCTAAGTATACTAATCTAACATACATAAAGACTGTATATGAATAACACATAATATATAATGAACATATATATGCCTAAGTATACTAATCTAACAAACATAAAGACTGTATATGAATAACACATAATATATAATGAACATATATATGCCTAAGTATACTAATCTAACAAACATAAAGACTGTATATGAATAACACATAATATAGAATGAACATATATACGCCTAAGTATACTAATCTAACATACATAAAGACTGTATATGAATAAGACATAATATAGAATGAACATATATACACCTAAGTATACTAAACTAACGTACATAAAGACTGTATATGAATAACACATAATATAGAATGAACATATATACACCTAAGTATACTAATCTAACATACATAAAGACTGTATATGAATAAGACATAATATAGAATGAACATATATACACCTAAGTATACTAATCTAACATACATAAAGACTGTATATGAATAACACATTTGAATGCATACGTAAGAACGACAACAACGGTTTCTTTTCTAATAATAAAAGCATCAGTCACAAATTTTGCAATATTCCATAAGTTTTCTCATTTCTAGACGAGTAATGTCACAAATTTATGCATATTACTAATGATCCAGGCGGATTTGGGGTTAGGGGCATAACATAGAGCAGCGATGGTGCAAGTCTTGTAGGGAGGTCTGGAGGCTTTGAAAGTTATGGTGCATTCTGGGTGGAGACATAATTATAGAGCATTGAAAGCTAATTTTCATATCAAATTTAATCATTAACCCTTTCCTTCATTGAGATTTAGGTTACCGTAATATATTGTTATATCTCCATACAAACGACAGCCATTTAGCTATCATGCATTGAATAAGTAGTCGCAATATCTATCCCACCTCCATAGATATTACTGGGACTACATGAGATTTAGGTTAATATACTGTTATATCTCCATACAAACGACAGCCATTTAGCTATCATGCATTGAGTAAGTAGTCGCCATATCTATCCCACCTCCATAGCTATTACAGGGACTACATAGAGATTTAGGTTAATATATTGTTATATCTCCATACAAACAACAGCCATTTACCGGTAGCTATCATGCATTGAATAAGTAGTCGCCATATCTATCCCCACCTACATAGATATTACTGGGACTACATAGAGATTTAGGTTAATATACTATTATATCTCCATACAAACGACAGCCATTTAGCTATCATGCAGTGGATACGTAGTCGCCATATCTATCCCACCTCCATAGATATTACTGGGACTACACGAGATTCTGGCCTTTATTATGAGCATTGGTTTGGCTACTATTGTCAATGTATGTTGTATTGGTAATGACGTTTGTATGGAGATATAATAGTATATTAACCTAAATCTCTGAAGGAAAGAGTTAATTAGCTCAATTTATATGACACTAAGAGTCGCCAATTCAACCATGATAAATTTACCTATGCTTGCCATATGTTAGGGGATGCACACCGGTTCCCCACCCCAAAACCGCCCATGTAATCAGCCCTCCCCAGTGAAGTTCATATTATTGAACACAACTAAATTGAAACGCATAATTTTATGTTCATAAACATGTACATGTATTTATAATAATATACTTTGAAAAAATATTTTGAGTTAAAAATAATGTACTGATTGATGACCCCTCCCAATAATGTGTTACAACCCTCATGCAAACTAAGTTCCGTAGATGATACCTCAGGACCTCTGTTCAACCAATCATTTATATAAGTAAAAGTCGTGATAGCGCAGTGGAAGCGCGTTCGCTTCAGGTGCGAAAGGTCTGGAGTTCCAGCCCTGCTGGAGCCGTTATGAGTGTGCCCTTAGGCAATGCATTTAATTTCCACGTTGCCTCTTCTCTCTCCCTCGTGGCGATGGATTCCATCAGGAATGAGGTCTCGAGAGTGATTAATATAAGTTATAAGAACTTGTTTTGCAATCGAGCTAAAATAAATTTGTATAAACTATATAAGTAAAACACGTTGTTGCTAGTTGGAATAATTTTAAAATTAATTATATTGTTTCTGTCATACTTATGTTTGCGAAGGTGAAATATACCAAATGTGACTTTCAGTGATTTAATTAATTTCTACAGTAATAGTAGCTTAAAACATTAAAGCGACACTACATCGATGAAAACGCAAATGTCTGCAGAATGTAGTTTCCTATTATATGGTATAATATTTCTACCAATATTTGCCTCAATAACTGAGTATTTCAACAAATAAACAAACGTCGTATATAGTTTGTTGACATAATAAAATAATGTAAATAGGGTCGACATTCATGCGTAATAATATGCGTGTATCCTGAATAACACGATTTATCATACAAATTTACCGTTATATCTCACATTTGTGCCTATGCATATTTATTTGTAGACTAATCTTAGTTAAATTATCTCTGAACGAAAGTATCGTGCGTTTAGTATTGACTCCAATGACAAACATACGTAATTTCAGGAGCGTGGATGACCGTTATATGAAATCCTACTTTCACTTTTGAAAGTTTGTTGACCACAAAAACACTGTTTATTGATTCAATGTTAGTGTTCGAATTTATTCGGAAGAGTTTGTAATAGCAATGCATTTATACGTGAAAACATGCATTTTTTGCTTTTTGCGATGTCGCTTTAAGCACAACCTGCAGTTTTATGTGCTATACATGTATATCTGTTTATTAATGCAAAAACAAACATAATCATATGTTCTATGCATGTAGACAGACATAAATAATTATAAATAAGGCCTATTAACCCTTTCCAGCGGCAAATAAAATCGCTTTTGCAAACAGCATAGAGCCAGATCAGATGGCACAGAATGTTCCGTCTGATCAGGCTCTATGCTGTTTGCTATTCGGATAGTGAAGCTAAATCACTTGGCTGAATAGCAAACAACATAGATCCTGATCAGTTGCGTCGTTTCGCCGAGGCTGATCTGGATCTATGCTGTTTGCAGGCAAAGGGTTAATGGTTTGTTTCTGGACCCCCGATCTTACATTACCCATATTTGCAATCTGGTTACTAGAGGCACAACTGTGCTATGGTTTTTGTTATGTTTTAGTCTTGGCAAACTACATTATACTCTTATTAACTATAATGTCCGACTTGAAACTAAGGGAAGTAACTTTGTAGGTTAAAAATGTAAATGTTAGGTTTTAAAGCAACAAATAAATTGCCTATGTAATACATAGTAAAAAGTAAAAACATACAGTCTGTTCATTTATATTTCCAATCTTTCACATCTTCTGATACCACATCCACTGTCTGAAACACACCAAGAATATTTCAAAATTTAAGTTTCAAATACCCAGTGCTCACCTGTGAATAATGTCACTGTGTTTACATGCTGTATTCCTCCGCCAAATAATACAGTAGACCAACCTTCACCTTACAATGGCCTGAATTCTTATACAACATCTTTTCTACACATCAACTAGTCTGAAGTCTTCTCAAGTCACATAATTTCTCAAGAATCACAAAAACTATACACTGCCTGTCATGAAAATGCATTTTTATTAAAAAGAAAAATTAACTATTAGTTATTGGGACTACATTCGAGTGGACCGCGGATGCACTTCTGGTCTATTTACGTATATACAACCTGTTATTCAGCACATTAATCCACCACAGCTTCTTCGGAAACACTGTTTTCATGATGAATATGTATTTATAAATGCTTGTCTAAAACAATGTGGATACATTTAAAGTTAAATCCGCATGCGATACAAATGTTACAAACATATCCTATATACATGTACCATACATATTGTTGTCTTGTTTGTTGTGCTAAACAGAAATATTTGTTAATCAAGTTGAATGCTTAAAATGGAATATGTAAAACAATTAGAACATTTATGAATTGTATTTTTTCATGCATTCTGTAACACATCATTAATCATAAATAATACGCTTTCAGCTAAGCTTGCCGAAGTTCCGAAAGACAAAGTTCTTCTCACTATTGCTAGTTATATAGGTGCAAGCTGGGAATTGTTGGCTCCATATCTTTTTGAGACGAACTCCAGAGTGATAGTAGACCGGATAAAAATAGATAATCAAGGAGATTGTAAGCGTCAAATATATAAGCTGTTTGTGGAATGGAAGCAACAGACGGGACGTACAGCGACATTGGGAAATTTGTTTGGTCTGATTCATGAAGCTGAAGCGGTGCATGTAGAGTGGAATATAATTGCAGGCAAACTAGGCATTCCTCAAGCGCTAATTCATAATCGTAAGTGTAAATTATATTAATTAGAATTGTTATTTTATAGTTTATGTTTTTTTATTTAACAAAAATCGACCAAATTATTTAATGGACTTTGTCGGCCGACATCTGTTCATTTTCATTACTCCTGACTCCATCTCCCTCCGGACATTGTCCATCTCCCTAGCGTTTGCCATATTGATCATGCCAGTCCCTGCTTTTAAACTTTTACCACAACTTGTTTTCATTACTTTCTTAAATTATGCTTTTAACTACTCGTACTTTTACCTTCTTTGCGGTTTTTTGATGCGCAACATGTCTTCATCCCCGCGAGTGGTTCGACATTAAAGGAAGATAGATATATAGACAGACAGACAGACAGATATATAGATAGATAGATTGGCACAATACTGTTATATTCTGTCCCACCTACACATAGAACCTTACTTTTGATGCTCGTACCTATTTAAGTATATTTATTTAACCCGTTCAACACCACATACCTCTAAATAGGCTTACAAAAAGTGTAGATCTGCATGGGAACTGTAGGTGAGCAGACTTTAGCTCAATAGTTATACACTGTCAGACAATAACATGCCTTTAGGCAGACTTAAATTAAACAGACGGATCTGTAGTCCAGTGGTAACACGCTGGACTGGTAATCCAGGGATCGAAGGTTCGATCCCCCGTCTGACCCTAATAAATTTAACAGTCTTTCAGATGGGATTTTAAACCGAGGTAGTGCTTTACACCATGCAAGTAAAAGAACCAGAGGAGACTCTACAATGTGTCTCTGTCTGTATCATGCACTATCCTCCAAAATCTAAAATGACTAATCTCTTCAGGAGGCGTCGCTCATATGGGCAACCGGTTGCAACGATAAATAAACGTAAAGCACACACAAACTTAAATTGGCGTTGCTTACATTTATATGTTGTGGTAAATACAAATACATAGCATTTATATAGTGCAAAAATTAAACATTATTATATTGCGCTTCACAATTTACAGATGCAATTTTAAACATTTACACATGACAGTAATATATGGAAATATAAATAAAAATGTATGCATATATAGATATAACTAGGATTGTAGTAATTAGATAAGAACATATATATCATATCTACACCATTACAGTATATAAGTGAGTGATTGGATTAGCGATAACAGTAAACAGTAAATATAAGGTATATCTACAATATTTTGCAGCTAAATATAAGTACAACTAAGTAACGCTGAGATCAAGAGTGCTGGCTACAATACAGGCATGAGTTCGAACCGTATGGCAGGGATCATTCTAGAGGGGCGATGTGGGCAAAATAGCCCTTTGGGGGCCCCACTTCTCCACTTCTCCCCCCCCCCCACCATTTTTTTATTACTATTTTCATACAATTTTGTCCAATAAGATACACTGGCCCATTATAAAGCACTCCTTCTATTCCAGTGGTCTATTTAATGGTCATACTGTGCATTTTAATCATATTTTGTTGAAATTTATTAAATAACACCATTTAAGGATGCGATTGTGCACTTTCTCACTTCTCCCAAAAATTCTGACCTAGAATGAACCCTGTTGTGGTGGTCTTTTTTAGGTTTGTTTCTTAAAGTAAGTAACATGCTTCTTATTATATTGTACATAATACATATAAAGACACATTTGTATAATACTTGTGAACGAATTTAATGTATCTATATCAAGAAACACCAGTTGACAATTTAAAGTCAATATGTTACGTTACAATGATCCGTGAATTTGTTCATGTAAGTGATAAATTGTTTCGTGTAAGAGATAAATTGGTTCGTTTAGGAGATAAATTGTTTCGTGTAAGAGATAAATTGGTTTTCGTGTAAGAGATAATTGTTTCGTGTAAGAGATCAATTGGTTTTCGTGTAAGAGATCAATTGTTTCGTGTAAGAGATCAATTGTTGTTCGTGTAAGAGATCAATTGATTCGTGTAAGAGATAAAATTGGTTTGTGTAAGAGATAAAATTGATTTGTGTAAGGTGTAAAATTGGTTTGTGTAAGAGATAAAATTGGTTTGTGTAAGAGATAAAATTGATTTGTGTAAGGTGTAAAATTGGTTTGTGTAAGAGATAAAATTGGTTTGTGTAAGAGATAAAATTGGTTTGTGTAAGGGATAAAATTGGTTTGTGTAAGGGATACATTGATTTGTGTAAGGGGTAAAATTGGTTTGTGTAAGAGATACAATTTGTTTGTGTAAGGGATCAAATTGGTTTGTGTAAGAGATAAAATTTGTTTGTGTAAGGGATAAAATTGGTTTGTGTAAGGGATACATTGCTTTGTGTAAGGGATAAAATTGGTTAGTGTAAGAGATAAAATTTGTTTGTGTAAGGGATAAAATGGGTTTGTCTAAGGGATAAAATTGGTTTGTGTAAGAGATACATTGATTTTTGTGTAAGGGATAAAATTGGTTTGTGTAAGAGATCAAATTGGTTTGTGTAAGAGATAAAATGTGTTTGTGTAAGGGTACATTGGTTTGTGTAAGAGATAAAATGTGTTTGTGTAAGGGATAAAATTGGTTTGTGTAAGGGATACAATTGATTTGTGTAAGGGATAAATTTGTTTGTGTAAGAGATAAAATGTGTTTGTGTAAGGGATAAAATGGGTTTGTGTAAGGGATAAAATTGGTTTGTGTAAGGGTTACATTGATTTGTGTAAGGGTTACAATTGATTTGTGTAAGGGATAAAATTGGTTTGTGTAAGCGATAAAATTGGTTTGTGTAAGAGATATAATTGGTTTGTGTAAGGGATAAGTTGGTTTGTGTAAGGGGTAAAATTGGTTTGTGTAAGGGATAAAATTGGTTTGTGTAAGGGATAAAATTGGTTTGTGTAAGAGATACAATTTGTTTGTGTAAGGGATAAAATTGGTTTGTGTAAGAGATCAAATTTGTTTGTGTAAGGGATAAAATTGGTTTGTGTAAGGGATACATTAATTTGTGTAAGGGATAAAATTTGTTTGTGTAAGGGATAAAATGGGTTTGTGTAAGGGATAAAATTGGTTTGTGTAAGCGATAACATTGGTTTGTGTAAGGGATATAATTGGTTTGTGTAAGGGATAAGTTGGTTTGTGTAAGGGGTAAAATTGGTTTGTGTAAGGGATACATTGATTTGTGTAAGGGATAAAATTGGTTTGTGTAAGGGATACATTGATTTGTGTAAGGGATAAAATTGGTTTGTGTAAGAGATAAAATTTGTTTGTGTAAGGGATAAAATGGGTTTGTGTAAGGGATAAAATTTGTTTGTGTAAGAGATACATTGATTTGTGTAAGGGATAAAATTGGTTTGTGTAAGGGATAAAATTGGTTCGTGTAAGGGATAAGTTGGTTTGTGTAAGTGGTAAAATTGGTTTGTGTAAGGAATACATTGATTTATGTAAGGGATAAAATTGGTTTGTGTAAGGGATACATTGATATATGTAAGGGATACATTGGTTTGTGTAAGAGATAAAATTGGTTTGTGTAAGGGATAAAATTGGTTTGTGTAAGGGATAAATTGATTTGTGTAAGGGATAAATGAATAGAAATCAATAAGAACTACATAAATAAAAAGTAGAAGCGATACATGTGATTCGAACTCCCAAACTATTGGTTACTAGCTATGTTACCTCTGTGCCACAGAGACAACTGCTTTCAACCAATTAATTGTACACATAGAACATCTATATTGACATCATTTTCAATAACAAAATATGTAAACAACGCCATTTTAAGTTTGTTTTATGGTACTTATTAGCCCTCCACCTTATGAAAGAAATATTGACATTCTCTGTGAGACTTCTGTTAATGTCACACACTTGTAGTAAGCACCTGCATTCGGTTGATATCCACCACAGTACTCTTGCTCATCCATGTTTTTCCACATTGTCTTTGGTTGTTTCAATATCAACTTCATTTCTATCAGATTCAGGGCTCATTCTAGAAGATGACTTGCACAAACTGTTCGCCCTCTGTGAGCCCCACTTCTCCCTGACAACATCAATTTTGTATTTTCTTTTTTTACAATTTTCACACCAAATTTTGTCCAGTAAGATACACTGTCCCATTTATAAAGCACTCCTTCTATTCAAATGTTCTATTTAATGATCATACTGTGTATTTTAACCCTGTTTTGTTAAAATGTTATTAAATAACACTATTTACATTGTAAGTACGCAATCGCGCGCTTTCTCACTTCTATCAAATATTCTGACCTAGAATGAGCCCATGTCCAGCACTGTTAAGAGATTGACAGTGTGATACATTGACATTTACCTGGAACGTCCATTTTCAAAGATTTATAAGCAACACGTTGCCATATTTTCTTCATATTTGGCAGATATATGTGATAGTCTCCATAGACTCCAGTGCTCCTCATTGATGTATGGTTTTATATATCACTGTTATCGAGATCATCTTCACCATCCTTTACATATTAAAGCACAATACTGTAAGTCAGCACTTTTCAGTCATGTATTGATACCATTGGTGGTGCTCTTGTTTGCCTGTTTTCTGGTATCTACAAGGTATTGTATCTAATTATCAGCTGAGTCTGAAATACATTGGGAATCTTCTGATGATTTTCCACGTACAATTAGTCTACAATGAAATACACTTATTATTCACGTTCATGGATGGTATGACACTAGCCAGTTAGAACTGGACTGTAGACTGACTAGTAACTATGTTTACAGTTGCCTCCGTGATATATTTCTAATTGCCAGCTCATATGGATGGTATGACACTAGCCAGTTAGAACTGGACTGTAGACTGACTAGTAACTATGTTTACAGTTGCCTCAGTGATATATTTCTAATTGCCAGCTCATATGGATGGTATGACACAAGCCAGATAGAACTGGACTGTAGACTGACTAGTAACTATGTTTACAGTTGCCTCCGTGATATATTTCTAATTGCCAGCTCATATGGGTGCTAGTGAAGAAATTGATGGAACACACGAACATGAATTAGAAACAACTGGCGGAGGACAACCGGAAGAAGAATCATTGCACGATCGATTGAACCGTAAAAGATATAGATCACCAAAAGATTCATGTATATTTGACGGCAGATTGATTAAACTTTCTAGTGAAGACATACTACTCCTGAACGATAAGTGCACTTCACTGATTGGAAAAGGTGCATTTGGGAAAGTATACAAAAGTAAGCGATATTGTATGAAAATATGATTGTGCTAATATTTAATAGTAAACCACTTTTTCTATAACGTGAGATAATGTTGAAACGAGAAACCTAAATGTGATTATCAGTTATGGCACATGTTAATGTGTGATTGTCTTTCAGGTAAAGAAGTACTTGAGGGGTTTGGTATAAGAGTTGCTTTGAAAAAGATCCTAGCAAATACTACAGAGAAGTTCAAATCAGCCAGACGCGTAATCACATTTTTATCTCATATGTACTGCTTGTTGATGGCGACAGTATCGTTTACATATGTTTGACAGTGGAATCTGTATTGTTTACCAATGTTTTCCAATGAAATAGTTATTGTTTACCACTGTTTTCCAATGAAATAGTTATTGTTTACCAATGGTTTCCAATGAAATAGTTATTGTTTACCAATGGTTTCTGATGGTATCTGTATTGTTTACCAATTGTTTCCGATGGTGATGGTTTCCGATGGTATCTGCATTGTTTACCCATGGTTTCCGATGGTATCTGCATTGTTTAACAATGGTTTCCGATGGTATCTGCATTGTTTAACAATGGTTTCCGATTCTATCTGCATTGTTTACCATGGAATAGTTATTGTTTACCAATGGTTTCCGATGGTATCTGCATTGTTTAACAATGGTTTCCGATTCTATCTGCATTGTTTACCATGGAATAGTTAGTGTTTACCAATGGTTTCCAATGGTATCTGCATTGTTTAACAA
>CM026403.1:25442657-25479304 GCA_014843695.1 Archivesica marissinica
TTTAGATCCTGGAGAGAACACTGTAACAATGGTTTCCGATTGTATCTGCATTGTTTAACAATGGTTTCCAATGGTATCTGCATTGTTTAACAATGGTTTCCAATGGTATCTGCATTGTATAACAATGGTTTCCAATGGTATCTGCATTGTATCCAAATCGTTTCCAATAGTATCTCCATTGTTTAACAATGGTTTCCAATGGTATCTGCATTGTTTAACAATGGTTTCCGATGGTATCTGCATTGTTTAACAATGGTTTCCGATGGTATCTGCATTGTTTACCAATGGTTTCCGATGGTATCTGCATTGTTTAACAATGGTTTCCGATGGTATCTGCATTGTTTAACAATGGTTTCCGATGGTATCTGCATTGTATACCAATCGTTTCCAATGATATCTGCATTGTTTAACAATGGTTTCCAATGGTATCTGCATTGTTTAACAATGGTTTCCGATGGTATCTGCATTGTTTAACAATGGTTTCCGATTCTATCTGCATTGTTTACCATGGAATAGTTATTGTTTACCAATGGTTTCCGATGGTATCTGCATTGTTTAACAATGGTTTCCGATTGTATCTGCATTGTTTAACAATGGTATCTGCATTGTTTAACGATGGTTTCCAATGGTATCTGCATTGTATACCAATCGTTTCCAATGGTATCTGCATTGTTTAACAATGGTTTCCAATGGTATCTGCATTGTTTAACAATGGTTTCCGATGGTATCTGCATTGTTTAACAATGGTTTCTGATGGTATCTGCATTGTTTACCAATGGTTTCCGATGGTATCTGCATTGTTTAACAATGGTTTCCGATAGTATCTGCATTGTTTAACAATGGTTTCCGATGGTATCTGCATTGTATACCAATCGTTTCCAATGGTATCTGCATTGTTTAACAATGGTTTCCAATGGTATCTGCATTGTTTAACAATGGTTTCCGATGGTATCTGCATTGTTTAACAATGGTTTCTGATGGTATCTGCATTGTTTACCAATGGTTTCCGATGGTATCTGCATTGTTTAACAATGGTTTCCGATAGTATCTGCATTGTTTAACAATGGTTTCCGATGGTATCTGCATTGTATACCAATCGTTTCCAATGGTATCTGCATTGTTTAACAATGGTTTCCAATGGTATCTGCATTGTTTAACAATGGTTTCCGATGGTATCTGCATTGTTTAACAATGGTTTCCGATGGTATCTGCATTGTTTAACAATGGTTTCCGATTCTATCTGCATTGTTTACCAATGGTTTCCGATGGTATCTGCATTGTTTACCATGGAATAGTTATTGTTTACCAATGGTTTCCGATGAAATAGTTATTGTCTACCAATGGTTTACGATAGTATCTGCATTGTTTACCAAATGTATCCAATGTTATCTGCATTGTTTACCAAACGTTTCCAATAGTATCTGCATTGTTTAACAATGGTTTGCGATTGTATCTGCATTGTTTAACAATGGTTTCCAATGGTATCTGCATTGTTTAACAATGGTTTCCGATGGTATCTGCATTGTTTACCAATCGTTTCCGATGGTATCTGCATTGTTTAACAATGGTTTCCGATGGTATCTGCATTGTTTACCAATGGTTTCCGATGGTATCTGCATTGTTTAACAATGGTTTCCGATGGTATCTGCATTGTTCAACAATGGTTTCCGATGGTATCTGCATTGTTTATCAAACGTTTCCAATATTATCTGCATTGTTTACCAAATGTTTCCAATGGTATATGCATTGTTTACTAAATGTTTCTGATGGTATCTGCATTGTTTAACAATGGTTTCCAATGGTTTCCAATGGCATCTGCATTGTTTACCAAATGTTTCCGAAGGTATCTGCATTGTTTATCAATGGTTTCCAATGGGATCTGCATTGTTTATCAAACGTTTCCAATGGTATCTGCATTGCTTACCAAATGTTTCCGATGGTATCTGCATTGTTTACCCATGGTTTCCAATGGTATCTGCATTGTTTAACAATGGTTTCCAATGGTATCTGCATTGTTTACCAATGGTTTACGATGGTATCTGTATTGTTTATCAATGGTTTCCGATAGTATCTGCATTGTTTACCAATGGTTTCCGATGGTATCTGCATTGTTTAACAATGGTTTCCGATGGTATCTGCATTGTTCAACAATGGTTTCCGATGGTATCTGCATTGTTTATCAAACGTTTCCAATATTATCTGCATTGTTTACCAAATGTTTCCAATGGTATATGCATTGTTTACTAAATGTTTCTGATGGTATCTGCATTGTTTAACAATGGTTTCCAATGGCATCTGCATTGTTTACCAAATGTTTCCGAAGGTATCTGCATTGTTTATCAATGGTTTCCAATGGGATCTGCATTGTTTATCAAATGTTTCCAATGGTATCTGCATTGCTTACCAAATGTTTCCGATGGTATCTGCATTGTTTACCCATGGTTTACGATGGTATCTGTATTGTTTATCAAACGTTTCCAATGGTATCTGCCTTGTTTACCAAATGTTTCCAATGGTATCTACATTGTTTAACAATGGTTTGCGATTGTATCTGCATTGTTTAACAATGGTTTCCAATGGTATCTGTATTGTTTACCAAATGTTTCCGATGGTATCTGCATTGTTTACCAAATGTTTCCAATGGTATCTGCATTGTTTATCAAACGTTTCCAATGGTATCTGCATTGTTTACCAATGGTTTACGATGGTATCTGTATTGTTTATCAAACGTTTCCAATGGTATCTGTATTGTTTATCAATCGTTTCCAATGGTAACTGCATTGTTTACCAAATGTTTCCAATGGTATCTGCATTGTTTATCAATCGTTTCCAATGATATCTGCATTGTTTACCAATCGTTTCCAATGGTATCTGCATTGTTTATCAAACGTTTCCAATGGTATCTGCATTGTTTACCAATGGTTTACGATGGTATCTATATTGTTTATCAAACGTTTCCAATGGTATCTGCATTGTTTATCAATCGTTTCCAATGGTATCTGCATTGTTTTCCAAATGTTTCCAATGGTATCTGCATTGTTTATCAATCGTTTCCAATGGTATCTGCATTGTTTATCAATTGTTTCCAATGGCATCTGCATTGTTTACCAATCGTTTCCAATGTTATCTGCATTGTTTAACAATGGTTTCCGATGGTATCTGCATTGTTTAACAATCGTTTCCAATAGTATCTGCATTGTTTAACAATCGTTTCCAATGGTATCTGCATTTTTTACCAATGGTTTACGATTGTATCTATATTGTTTATCAAACGTTTCCAATGGTATCTGCATTGTTTATCAATCGTTTCCAATGGTATCTGCATTGTTTTCCAAATGTTTCCAATGGTATCTGCATTGTTTATCAATCGTTTCCAATGGTATCTGCATTGTTTATCAATTGTTTCCAATGGTATCTGCATTGTTTACCAATCGTTTCCAATGTTATCTGCATTGTTTAACAATGGTTTCCGATGGTATCTGCATTGTTTATCAATCGTTTCCAATGGTATCTGCATTGTTTATCAATCGTTTCCAATGGTATCTGCATTGTTTATCAATTGTTTCCAATGGTATCTGCATTGTTTACCAATTGTTTCCAATGTTATCTGCATTGTTTAACAATGGTTTCCGATGGTATCTGCATTGTTTAACAATCGTTTCCAATGGTATCTGCATTGTTTAACAATCGTTTCCAATGGTATCTGCATTGTTTAACAATCGTTTCCAATGGTATCTGCATTGTTTAACAATCGTTTCCGATGGTATCTGCATTGTTTAACAATCGTTTCCAATGGTATCTGCATTTTTTACCAATGGTTTACGATGGTATCTGCAGTGTTTACCAATCGTTTCCGATTGTATCTGTATTGTTTACCAATCGTGTCCTATGGTATCTGCATTGTTTACCAATCGTTTCCGACGGTATCTGCATTGTTTACCAATGGTTTACGATGGTATCTGCATTGTTTACCAATGGTTACGATGGTGTCTGCATTGTTTACCAATGGTTTACGATGGTATCTGCATTGTTTAACAATGGTTTACAATGGTATCTGCATTGTTTACCAATCGTTTCCGATGGTATCTGCATTGTTTACCAATGGTTTACGATGGTATCTGCATTGTTTACCAATGGTTTACGATGGTATCTGCATTGTTTACCAATGGTTTACGGTGGTATCTGCATTGTTTACCAATGGTTTACGATGGTTACTGCATTATTTACCAATTGTATCTGCATTGTTTACCAATGGTTTATGATGCTATCTGCATTCTGCATTGTTTACCAATCGTTTACGATGGTATCTGCATTGTTTACCAATGGTTTACGATGGTATCTGCATTGTTTACCAATGGTTTACGATGGTATCTGCATTGTTTACCAATGGTTTACGATGGTATCTGCATTGTTTACTAATGGTTTACGATGGTACTGCATTGTTTACCAATCATTTACGATGGTATCTGCATTGTTTACCAATGGTTTACGATAGTATCTGCATTGTTTACCAATGGCTTACGATGGTATCTGCATTGTTTACCTATGGTTTATGATGGTATCTGCATTGTTTACCAATGGTTTACGATGGTATCTGCATTGTTTACCAATGGTTTACGATGGTATCTGCATTGTTTACCAATGGTTTCCAATAGTATCTGCATTGTTTACCAATGGTTTCCAATGGTATCTGCATTGTTTACCAATGGTTTACGATGCTATCTGCATTCTGCATTGTTTACCAATGGTTTACGATGGTATCTGCATTGTTTACCAATGGTTTACGATGGTATCTGCATTGTTTAACAATGGTTTACGATGGTATCTGCATTGTTTACCAATGGTTTACGATGGTATCTGCATTGTTTACCAATGGTTTACGATGGTATCTGCATTGTTTACCAATGATTTACGATGGTATCTGCATTGTTTACCAATGGTTTACGATGGTATCTGCATTGTTTACCAATGGTTTACGGTGGTATCTGCATTGTTTACCAATGGTTTACGATGGTTTCTGCATTGTTTACCAATGGTTTACGATGGTATCTGCATTGTTTACCAATGGTTTACGATGGTATCTGCATTGTTTACCAATGGTTTACGATGGTATCTGCATTGTTTACCAATGGTTTACGATGGTATCTGCATTGTTTACCAATGGTTTCCGATGGTATCTGCATTGTATACCAATGGTTTCCGATGGTATCTGCATTGTATACCAATGGTTTACGATGGTATCTGCATTGTTTACCAATGGTTTACGATGGTATCTGCATTGTTTACCAATGGTTTACGGTGGTATCTGCATTGTTTACCAATGGTTTACGATGGTTTCTGCATTGTTTACCAATGGTTTACGATGGTATCTGCATTGTTTACCAATGGTTTACGATGGTATCTGCATTGTTTACCAATGGTTTACGATGGTATCTGCATTGTTTACCAATGGTTTCCGATGGTATCTGCATTGTATACCAATGGTTTCCGATGGTATCTGCATTGTATACCAATGGTTTACGATGGTATCTGCATTGTTTACCAATGGTTTACGATGGTATCTGCATTGTTTACCAATGGTTTACGGTGGTATCTGCATTGTTTACCAATGGTTTACGATGGTTTCTGCATTGTTTACCAATGGTTTACGATGGTATCTGCATTGTTTACCAATGGTTTACGATGGTATCTGCATTGTTTACCAATGGTTTACGATGGTATCTGCATTGTTTACCAATGGTTTACGATGGTATCTGCATTGTTTACCAATGGTTTACGATGGTATCTGCATTGTTTACCAATGGTTTCCGATGGTATCTGCATTGTATACCAATGGTTTACGATGGTATCTGCATTGTTTACCAATGGTTTACGATGGTATCTGCATTGTTTACCAATGGTTTACGATGGTATCTGCATTGTTTACCAATGGTTTATGATGGTATCTGCATTGTTGCTTGTAGTACAATTATATACTGAATCTTTTTATTAATTTTTTATGACATTTAAATGATATTTAGCCTAAGCACATTCTCTCATTCTCATCAGTTTGTTCAGACTTAGTGCCCTTGAGTTGCTAATAACGATAAACTATCTGTTAAAATGATAGATCTATATTGTTAGTCCTATGCTATCAATGGTCCTATCTGGCACAAACACCAATTCAGCAAATTCCTTTTTTACAGGAAATGATGGCATCCAGAATTCTGCATCCATTTATTCTTCCGCTGTTAGCTGTTTTGGAACGTGAGAATAGGTACTGTCTTTATAGCATATTATTATATATCATTGATAATTCTGCAGTTTCATTGGCTGAAACCCGTTCATGTGGATGTTAGTAATGCTTGACTATTCGACCTATTTCCCACAGTTTCGGTCCAATCCGGTATTTACGTTGTACGTTGTTACGCTAGCATTTTGGCGCTGTAGATTTTGGTTGCGATTGCGAATTCATGAGCTTTTCTACAAATAACAATGAGCTGATGAGAAGTGATATCGTAGTCACTGATCTTGCAATTTGATATTAACAAATAAATTTGTATTTGTAAATAACTTTGTGTTCTAACAAATAAGGCTCTTATGATATTGCAAATGGCCCCATGCTTGGTAAACTTTGCTAATCGAAGTGCCATATATATGTATGATGACTGATACTAATTCCAAGAATAACGTAAATAATGGTTGTGTTTATTTAAGACTATATAATAAAACAATTATCCGTAAGTCTTCATGTCAACAGATCAGACGAATTGTTTGAGCTATTGACCTGAAGAAAAGTAAATACTACTACATACTACATTTGATAGGAATTGTTAATAAACGATTGCGAAGCAAGTTTTAACAACTTATATTAATCACTCTCGTTGGCGCAGATGGAAGCCTAAATGTGGTCATTCGTGTGGGAGGAAATCGTAGAAAACCCACCTGTCCGATCTGGCGACCACCATATCATCTCTCATACTTCCCGGTCCGAGAATCTAACCTTGTTACATTGGTGAGAAGCGAGCACGCTAACCACTGCGCCAATCGGACAGCCAAAGGAATTATTAATGTTACAGTGTAACAAGGATAATAAGAGAAGTAATCCATGAGGGTATTAACAATGAAGGGAAGGAATTGTGTAGTCATGGATATCACACGAAATAGTAAAGCTCATTAGAAAAAGTGACAAACTTTATTCAAAACTCAAAAGGTCACCAACAACAAATAAAAACATGGTCAGCAAATTCAAATCATTAAAATCCATCATGCAAAAGAAGATCAGAAATTCTTGTTGGTCACACTCAAGAGTCGGTCATCTTTAATGACATCAGTAATGCAGGTCAACAGAACACGTTCTACTCCTTCATCAAACCCGACAAAACTGAAAATTCTGGAATAGTCCCACTCGGTAGTAATTGTCAAATCCATTCTGACCCAACGTTAAAAGCCAATATCTCTTTTCTCAGTCTCAAACAATTGTCAAAAAGTGCAGCCTCAATGCCCACTCACCCACCCATGCCACCAATCACTATCACAGTGCAAGGAGTTGATAAGCTCATGTGGAAGTCGTGATAGCGCAGTGGATGCGCGTTCGCTTCAGGTGCGAAAGGTCCGGAGTTCGAGCCCCACTGGAGCCGTTACGATTGTGCCCTTAGGCAAGGCATTTAAATTCCACGTTGCTTCTTCTCTATCCCTCGTGGCAATGGATTCCATCAGGAATGAGGTCTCGAGAGTGATTTATATAAGTTGAAATAACTTGTTTCGCAATCGAGCTAAAATAAATGTCCAAACCTAGCAACTACTGCCCAATTTCTCTAACATGTATAGCATCCAAATTCTTAGAACACATCCTGGTTTCCAACGTTATGTCATACTCAAACTCTCACCATATTCTTAGCCCATAAGCTGCATGAGTTCAGGTCAAAACACAGCTGTGAAACCCAATTCGAGCCAGTCGAGCCAGACGGATGTCATCATAATGGAGTTCAGTAAAGCAAGCTCATCCACAAACTCAAACACTTTGGTTTCACACAAGAAATAGCTGACAATCTCGAGCTCTGTCACCGGACGGATGTCATCATAATGGATTTCAGTAAAGCATTTGACAAAGTAGATCACCACAAGCTCATCCACAAACTCAAACACGGATAACAGGTCACAACAGGTTCTCGTCGACTGTAAATGCTCTGACAGGTTACCAGTTCTCTCAGGTGTCCCCAAGGGTCTGTTGTTCTGGGGCCTGTCTCTTTCAATCCTATATAAATGACATACCAAACAGCATCAAAAGTCGGGCCCGCCTCATTGCCGATGACACCATCGTCTACCTCACCATCAAATCCCAGCCCGAAGCTCTACAACATGACCTACACATCTTAGAATCTTGGGAAAAGAAATGGTAAATGAGAATTCGTAGAAAACAAACCCCAATATGTTACATAATACACAATTAAGGTCAACTGAACACTCCAAATATCTCAGAGTCACCATTAGTAAAAATACCAACTGGGCCCGACACATCAATAATATTACCTCAAAAGCTAACAACACCCTCCGCGTCATCAAAAGGAATGTTAAAACTAATAACAAACAGGACAGGGAAATCGCATATACAACTTATTTCCGTCCGCAGGTTGAATAATGGTCCACAGTCTGGAATCCCTGGCAGAAACACCTCACCTACAAACTAGAAATGCTCTGAAGATCTATGCAGCCCGTTCTATATTCAATGATTACAACTACACTAGTAGTGTATCACAAATGATATCCACGCTCAAATGGAAAACTTTATAACATTTACGAAATCAAACCACTGATCATGTTTTACTAAATAAGAAATGAACTAGTTGCTGTAGATCACCATCACCTAACACTCACAAGAAACCTTAACCATCTATTCCCACAGTCAAAAACCCAATATCATGCCAACTCATTTTTCCCAAGAACAATCGGGCTATGGAACAACAGTCTATGACATATATACAGTTGAGTCTCAGCCTGTCGACTTTTGTTAGCAGACTGGACTCGAACTCTCTCTAATCCTTGTACTGTCTGCTTTTAACTATAGTTTTGTAGATCCTTTTATCTTTTTAACTTGCACATAGATTAACTGACTGTTCTAGACTATGTCTGCCAATCATAAACTGATTGTTCGGCAGTAAACAGTTGAAGATTGCAAATTCATTAATTCAAGCATTATTTGTAGTGGAACAATTATTGGAAGATCACTAAAGCGTGGCACTGGTAGGAGGGGAGTGTTTCGCCATTTCATAGTACAGTCAACCCTTTCTTAAGCAGCCAGCCAAGGGAATCACAGAAAGTGTCTGCTTAGCGCAGGTGGCTGCTTAATATAGGTCAAATGTATAGTAAGCTAGCATATTGGGAATCTTGAAACTGGCTCCTGATTACAGGTTTGACTGTATAATAGAGGTGACCACTGACACAGGTTTGACTGTATAATAGAGGTGACCACTGACACAGGTTTGACTGTATAATAGAGGTGACCACTGACACAGGTTTGACTGTATAATAGAGGTGACCACTGACACAGGTTTGACTGTATAATAGAGGTGACCACTGACACAGGTTTGACTGTATAATAGAGGTGACCACTGACACAGGTTTGACTGTATGGCCTAGAACCAATAACGTTTGGAAATTAAAAGTTGTCTTTAATATCGTGTGCGGTGTCCACACGCATTGATAACGGCTTGACAACGCCTACACATTAGTCTTCAAATCTTGTTGGGGTATAGCCCATTCCTCAAGGAGTGCCTGTCTAAGGTCGGTGATCGTGGTTGATTGATTGGACAGGACGAGCAGAAATCGCAGTCTGCAGCATGTCCCATATATGCTATGCTGTCAAATCTTTCTTAAGCAGCCAGTCAAGTGAATCACAGAAGTGGTTGCTTAGCACAGGTGGCTGCTTAATAGAGGTCAAATGTATAATAAAACAACATATTGGGAATCTGGAAACTGCCTGCTTAATACATGTTGGCTGCTTAATAGAGGTGACCACTGACACCATTCTTACTGTAATTATAATTTGTATAACCTCTATATAAAGCTTGTTTTCAGATCGTGGTTGTCTTACAATTCTTACACTTGGTTTCTGATTGTTGTATTATTCTGTTAACCAGTACTAAGCAATGTGTGTGAGGTGCCTTGCTTAATGACACTACATACATACTACTACAATCGTTTCCAAATCTGATGCTCTACCACTACTGGACCATGGATGCCACTATTTAAATTAGTCTAAGAATTTTTTTTCATTCAGTGAGTTCTGGTTTATTTCCCCCTTCTGCGAGAATGGTGATCTTCAGAAGGCTATTGAGGAAAAGAAAGTACATCTAGTGCAGGTGATTAGGGTCAGGATTGTGTGGCAGATGTCGTTAGCCATCCAATACCTACATACACCTGTTCCAAATGTGAGGTAGGTCCAAAGACCAACAAACGTGCTCACCTCTAAAACATTCTCAACCAATGCATATATCATATATTGCTTTTAACCCATTGCCTGCTGAGTAAATCAAATCACATTTCCAGGCAAGTGTTTTAGCTCCACATTAAAGCAGCATTACATCGTTTGAAATAAAATATATTTGAAAAATTCAATTTTTACGTATGGGTAGCAATGCTGCTACACATTCTAACATTATTCTTTGTATGCTTATATTCATTTGGTAAACAGTGTTTTTTTGCGATAAAACAAACTCGAAACCGAAAGTAGGACTTTCCGAGTCGATCGGTCACGCACTTGTTTACAACCGGAACACATCATCTGCAGTTGTTTACATTCGGAATACATCGTCCCCATTTGTCCCACGTTGTCTTTTTTAATTAAATTACTTGATATATTGATACATACCTCTGTTAGCTAAGTCTTTTAGGGACATTTCTACATCCTTGCGAGGGGTTCGACATTAGATGATGGTTTAAATTTATCGGAATTTTATCGTTTCTGAGCGACTATTTCGATTTTTGTAAACATACACACATTAGTATTTATATTTTACCCAAAACATCCTTTATTACGATGTAATGCTGCTTTAAATGCTGTTTGATCTGGCTCTATGCTGTTTGCAAAGGTGATTTGATCTGCCGCTAGCATGCAAAGGGTTAACGTACATGAATATTAAGAATTTATCAATTACTCAATTCTAATAACTGTAATTTCCTACATTCATGTGAATTCTAATAACTGTAATTTCCTACATTCATGTGAATTATAATAACTGTAATTTCCTACATTCATGTGAATTCTTAATAACTGTAATTTCCTATATTCATGTGAATTCTAATAACTGTAATTTCCTACATTCATGTGAATTATAATAACTGTAATTTCCTACATTCATGTGTGTTCTAATAACTGTAATTTCCTACATTCATGTGAATTATAATAACTGTAATTTCCTACATTCATGTGTGATCTAATAACTGTAATTTCCTACATTTATGTGAATTATAATAACTGTAATTTCCTACATTCATGTGTGTTCTAATAACTGTAATTTCCTACATTCATGTGAATTATAATAACTGTAATTTCCTACATTCATGTGTGTTCTAATAACTGTAATTTCCTACATTCATGTGAATTCTAATAACTGTAATTTCCTACATTCATGTGAATTATAATAACTGTAATTTCCTACATTCATGTGAATTCTAATAACTGTAATTTCCTACATTCATGTGAATTAAACACCAGTAATAGGAAGTAAAAGGAAGTCGTGATAATGCTTCAGGTGCGAAATACCCAGAGTTCGAGCCTCCGCTGGAGCCATTGCGATTGTGCCCTTAGACAAGGCATTTAAATTCCACATTGCATCTTCTCGTGGCGATGGATTCCATCAGAAATGAGGTGATCGAGAGTGATTAATATAAGTTGTAAGAACTTGTTTCGCAATCGAGCTAAAATTAAGTTGTATAAACTAAACACCAGTAAATTGTCTCGAATTTCTCATTTTGGAACATGTGTAACATAATGACTGTTTACAAGATAGTTTGTCAAGGTGATTACAATTAATTAGATTGTGATTTGATGAAACTTAATCCCATCATTTATATATTGTGAAAAAGTGCAGGAACATGTGGTATTAGGTCGCCTGGTGTATTTCGCTATTACTGCGTGGTTGATTGTATACCTGTGGGAATGCACTAAAGGAGACTGGACTGTAGTATAGATAAGATTTTGTCACTTTCTATCTGATGCACCCGAATTCGATAAACATGGTTTTGACAGAAGCTATAAATTGTAGGCTCAGTTTAGCTATGGAACCAGTTGTACAAACAAACACGCCCGTGGGAATTGGCAGCTGAGCTGGTAATCAACATTGTCCAAATACAGATTGAGTGTGCCTAGCGGATATAAAACTGGTTTTCATTTGTCACCAATTCTGTCAAATGTTGTTTTATTAGTCGCATTTGGCTCCACCTTGTTAGCAAAATGGGCGGCCATGTTGTGGGGATATACTATTAAACTTGGTGCACAGCACTTTGGGAGGGAGGATCATTTTGATTCTATTACTGAAAACTGAACAATCATGCTATTGATGTTACAAATTATTAATTTGGGACTTAAAGTAATGCAATGTGTGGAAATAATGGCTAACTTGTCTAGATAGATACTTTGTGTGTATTCTCATTAATTAACCACTATGCAATCAGAATTGTTGTATTTCAATAAGAAATAGCTTGACTATGCTACACATGTTGTGTTTGTGTGTTTTACATTTATTTATCGTCGCTACCAGTTGCCCATATGAGCAAAACCTGGAGAGATTAGTAATTTTAGATTTTGGAGGATAGTGCAATGATACAGACCCATTCCAGAGTCTCATCTGGTTCTTTTACGTGCACAGTGTAAAGCACCAACACGACCTCAGATTAAAGTCACATCTGAAAGAGTGTTATTATTATTAATGTCAGACGATAGAACTTGCGATCACTGCATTTGCAGTCCAGCATGGAATACATTGTTGTTCTAGTTATACTAATGCTCATGCTTAATTTAGAGATGGGATCGTTCATAAAGACATTTCGTCTAAGAACGTCGTACTGGATGAAAGGTTTAATGCTCGTCTCATTGACTTCGGATTGGCCAGGGAGATAGGAGATCAAACCACTACATTACAGGGGAGATGGCTGTATTTGCATCCTATGGTTGGACATGGACCGTTGGCTCCCGAAAATTTGGATTATTACAGCTTTGGAGTAGGTGTGTGATTTTTATCGTGTTTGCATGATTTAAGTTCAACCTGCATTCAAGAACTTGTTCTTTGTGCTGGGAGAATATATTTGTATATATGTTACTTGCAAGTAGAACGTATGGGCTTTATTTCCCCGAGTGTACATGCTCATTGTCCTACACATAACATATGTACAAGAATTATGAGATCATGGAGGACTAAGACAATAACCTGTGACTAAACAACACATGTATACAACATAATATCAAGATTTAGTCAAGTTGGGTGATCAACGGTAGAAATGTTTGTCTGTTCCCTCTGTTAAAAGGTCATCTCCAGTAAGCAGCCAATAATGGCCTTTCCCCTCACTGGCTGCTTAAAGGTGGCTGTCCGATTAGTGCAGTGGTTAGCAGCTCGCTTCCCACCAATGCGACCCGGGTTCGATCCTCGGACATGGTATGTGAGATGGTACGATGGTCGCCAAATCGGACAGGTGAGTTTTCTCCGGGTACTCCGGTTTCCTCCCACATGAATGACCACATATACGCTCTCATCCGAGCCAACGAGAATGATTAATATAAGTTGTTAAAACTTGCTTCGCAATCGTTGTAAAATAAATAAAGTATAAAAATGGGAGGTTTTACTGTATCCATATATTTTCAAATATTCAGTAGGTAGTACAAATTCATTTATCTGTTTATTCATTTTCCTTCCGTATTGTATGAAATAATTAATCCACATACCGATAACTCTTTCCTCAAATGGCGAGTGGTTATGGTGGTCATTTACTTCAAATCACTTGCCCACTCCGCTGTATGTTCGAATCCCACTGGGGATGTCCTACTTGGGTGCACATCCATGTCTGCAATACTGCACGCACGGATGAGCACCCGGGAGCTTGCTCCACCAATAATGGCTGGAGATTCACTGTAATGTTGGTAGGATTTAAACCTCAAAATCAAAAACTTTCCTCAAATTTATATTAACATATGTAGTATATAGTTGCATGAACCAAAGAGGTTGTACACATTATTTTTACTTTAGTCATCAGAGAACTACTGACTGGACTGGGGCCATTTGGTAGCAATAGTACGCACCTGAAGAACATGTCATCAAAGATAGTTCTCGGTTATATACAGGTAAGACAGAGAGTGGGTTTGCTGTCTCGATGGAATAAAGTAAAGTAAAGTGTTTGTTTATTATAGTGTCGCCCTATTTAAAAGGCCAACCATTTCTGACGTATGAGACACATCTTTTTATGAACATCAGTACTTCCCGAATCCTATGCTTGTATGCCAGGCTGATAGGCAATCGGTAACCATTATTTAACAAGATGGCGTCTCACTAACCGGCCATATCAGAATTAAGCCCTGACGAGGTTCGAACCTTCGACCTCCTGCTCCATAGGCAGACGCCTTAAGCACTAGGCCACGAACAACACAATGCATTTGTAATATTAGCACTTGATTAGTAATTTTATTTCAATTTGAGGCCCCTAGCGGGTAACCCCTTTTATTTCCAGTTATAGACATAGTATTTTGCTAACTTGTCTATGTTATACATATTCGCATTTTATGTGTACAATAGGTATTGTTTTGAAGAGTGATGTAGAAATGGGGAAAAGAGAGAACTAAAATGGGGCGTTAATATCTGAAGGATTCATTTGTAACAGTTTTTTTAGCAAACAATATGTTCAAATAAATCTAGACCACTTTATGTTGTGTTTTGCTAATTCTGTTGCCAGGATGTGTATTGCTAATTCTGTTGTCAGGATGTGTATTGCTAATTCTGTTGTCAGGATGTGTATTGCTAATTCTGTTGCCAGGATGTGTATTGCTAATTCTGTTGCCAGGATGTGTATTGCTAATTATGTTGCCAGGATGTGTATTGCTAATTCTATTGCCAGGATGTGTATTGCTAACTCTATTGTCATGATGTGTATTGCTAACTCTGTTGTCATGATGTGTATTGCTAACTATGTTGTCAGGATGTGTATTGCTAACTCTGTTGTCAGGATGTGTATTGCTAACTCTGTTGTTAGGATGTGTATTGCTAATTCTGTTGTCAGGATGTGTATTGCTAACTATGTTGTCATGATGTGTATTGCTAACTCTGTTGTCATGATGTGTATTGCTAACTCTGTTGTCATGATGTGTATTGCTAACTATGTTGTCAGGATGTGTATTGCTAATCCTGTTGCCAGGATGTGTATTGCTATCTATGTTGCCAGGATGTGTATTGCTAACTATGTTGTCAAGATGTGTATTGCTAACTATGTTGTCAGGATGTGTATTGCTAATCATGTTGTCAGGATGTGTATTGCTAATCCTGTTGCCAGGATGTGTATTGCTAATCCTGTTGCCAGGATGTGTATTGCTAATCCTGTTGCCAGGATGTGTATTGCTAACTATGTTGCCAGGATGTGTGTTGCTATCTCTGTTGTCAGGATGTGTATTGCTAACACTGTTGCCAGGATGTGTATTGCTAACTATGTTGTCAGGATGTGTATTGCTAATCCTGTTGTCAGGATGTGTATTGCTAATCCTGTTGTCATGATGTGTATTGCTAACATTGTTGTAAGGATGTGTATTGCTAACTCTGTTGTCAGGATGTGTATTGCTAATCCTGTTGTCATGATGTGTATTGCTAACTCTGTTGTCATGATGTGTATTGCTAACTCTGTTGTCAGGATGTGTATTTCTAACTCTGTTGTCATGATGTGTATTGCTAACTCTGTTGTCAGGATGTGTATTTCTAACTCTGTTGTCAGGATGTGTATTGCTAACTCTGTTGTCAGGATGTGTATTGCTAACTATGTTGCCAGGATGTGTATTGCTAATCCTGTTGCCAGGATGTGTATTGCTAATCCTGTTGTCAGGATGTGTATTGCTAATCCTGTTGTCAGGCTGTGTGTTGTTAATTCTGTTGCCGATATGTGTGTTGCTAACTCTGTTGTCAGGATGTATATTGCTAACTCTGTTGTCAGGATGTGTATTGCTAACTCTGTTGTCAGGATGTGTATTGCTACCTCTGTTGTCAGGATGTGTATTGCTAACTCTGTTGCCAGGATGTGTATTGCTAATCATGTTGCCACGATGTGTGTTGCTAACTCTGTTGTCAGGATTTGTATTGCTAATCCTGTTGTCACGCTGTATGTTGTTAATTCTGTTGTCAGGCTGTGTGTTGCTAACTATGTTGCCAGGATGTGTATTGCTAACTCTGTTGTCAGGATGTGTATTGCTAATCCAGTTGACACGCTGTATGTTGTTAATTCTGTTGTCAGGATGTGTGTTGCTAACTATGTTGCCAGGATGTGTATTGCTAATCCTGTTGCCAGGATGTGTAGTGCTAATCCTGTTGCCAGGATGTGTATTGCTAATCCTGTTGTCAGGATGTGTATTGCTAATCATGTTGCCACGATGTGTGTTGCTAACTCTGCTGTCAGGATGTATATTGCTAACTCTGTTGTCAGGATGTGTATTGCTAACTCTGTTGTCAGGATGTGTATTGCTAACTCTGTTGTCAGGATGTGTATTGCTAACTCTGTTGTCAGGATGTGTATTGCTAACTATGTTGCCAGGATGTGTGTTGCTAACTCTGTTGTCAGGATTTGTATTGCTAAACCTGTTGTCACGCTGTATGTTGTTAATTCTGTTGTCAGGCTGTGTGTTGCTAACTATGTTGCCAGGATGTGTATTGCTAACTCTGTTGTCAGGATGTGTATTGCTAATCCTGTTGCCAGGATGTGTATTGCTAATCCTGTTGCCAGGATGTGTATTGCTAATCCTGTTGTCAGGATGTGTATTGCTAATCATGTTGCCACGATGTGTGTTGCTAACTCTGCTGTCAGGATGTGTATTGCTAATCCTGTTGTCATGCTGTGTGCTGTTAATTCTGTTGTCAGGATGTGTGTTGCTAACTATGTTGTCACGATGTGTATTGCTAACTCTGTTGTCAGGATGTGTATAGCTAATCCTGTTGTCATGCTGTGTGTTGTTAATTCTGTTGTCAGGATGTGTGTTGCTAACTATGTTGCCAGGATGTGTATTGCTAACACTGTTGTCAGGATGTGTATTGCTAATCCAGTTGCCAGGATGTGTATTGCTAACTCTGTTGCCAGGATGTGTATTGCTAACTCTTGCCAGGATGTGTATTGCTAACACTGTTGTCAGGATGTGTGTTGCTAACACTGTTGTCAGGATGTGTATTGCTAACACTGTTGTCAGGATGTGTGTTGCTAACACTGTTGTCAGGATGTGTATTGCTAACACTGTTGTCAGGATGTGTGTTGCTAACACTGTTGTCAGGATGTGTGTTGTTAACACTGTTGTCAGGATGTGTGTTGCTAACACTGTTGCCAGATGTCAAGAATGAACAGTACAAACCTAGTTCTCCTTTACTTTTTTGTATTTCTTGTTAACAATTATATGTAGTGAAGAAACATTTTATTCTAATCCTTTACATTTGGTGGTTTTACGTTTGTTTACCGTCGCTACCGGTTGCCCATATGAGCGACGCCTCCTGAAGGGATTAGTCATTTTAGATTTTTGGAGGATAGTGCAATGATACAGAGACCCATTCCAGAATCTCCTCTTGTTCTTTTACGTGCACAGTGTAAAGCACCGACGCGAGACCTCGGTTTAGACCTTCTGAAAGACTGTTAATTTTATTAGGGTCAGACGGGGAATCGAACCTGCGATCCATGGATTACCAGTCCAACGCGTTACCACTGTACTACAGCTCCGTCTGTCCTTTACCTTTAAATTGATATGTGTTATATATGCAGTTTGCAAATTGTATAACATTGGAAATCAAATATTGTTGAATTATTACTTATAAATCCCAACAATTAGTCTGTTTAACATATTCTGTGCTGATGTGATGTATTTAGCTTTAAATCTGTATTACATTATACGGGTGCTGTATGAAATGGGTGTTCCTTTTTAGTTTATACAAATTTATTTTAGCTCGGTTGCACAACAAGTTCTTACACCTTATATTAATCACTCACGAGACCTCATTCCTGATGTAATCCATCGCCACGAGGGGGAGAGAAGAGGCAACATGGAATTAAATACCTTGCCTAATGGCACACTTGTAATGGTTCCAGTGTGGCTCGAACTCCGGACCTTTCGCACCTGAAGCGAACGTGATACCATTGCGCTATCAAGACATCTACGTGTGCAGACGTCACCCAACAGCACTGTATGTTTGCCGTGAAATAGAAAACAAAACGCAAACTATTTAGGTCATATTATAAAATTGTCTCTATTATCCTCTTGTATTTATTATTTAAAAGGAAGGTATTTGGTCAGAATCATCGGTTTACACAAGCCTCAATGAAATCGTGAATACGTGTTTGAATACGAAGGAAGAGAAATTGGACTTTAACACAATTGTCATACAGGAATTGAAGGTAAGTTAGAATTAACATTAAATCAATGGATTTAACAAAACCTCACCTGGTTCATTCACCATGTCACCCAATTTTGCACAATCTCACCTAGTACATTCACCATATCACCCAATTATGCACAATCTCGCCCTGTTCATTCACCATATCACCCAATTATGCAAGAAAAAGCAAATAAAAATGTTGTTATATAAACCAGATGGTGGGTGTATATGCTTTGTGTGCTTACTAGGCAATGTGTTACATAAACCAGATGGTGGGTGTATATGCTTTGTGTGCTTACTAGGCAATGTGTTACATAAACCAGATGATGGGTGTATATGCTGTGTGTGTTTACTAGGCAATGTGTTATATAAACCAGATGGTGGGTGTATATGCTTTGTGTGTTTACTAGGCAATGTGTTATATAAACCAGATGGTGAGTGTATATGCTTTGTGTGTTTACTAAGCAATGTGATATATAAACCAGGTGGTGGGTGTATATGCTGTGTGTGTTTACTAGGCAATGTGTTATATAAACCAGATGGTGGGTGTATATGCTTTGTGTGTTTACTAGGCAATGTGTTATATAAACCAGATGGTGGGTGTATATGCTGTGTGTGTTTACTAGGCAATGTGTTATATAAACCAGATGGTGGGTGTATATGATGTGTGTTTACTAGGCAATGTGTTATATAAACCAGATGGTGAGTGTATATGCTGTGTGTGTTTACTAGGCAATGTGTTATATAAACCAGATGGTGGGTGTATATGCTTTGTGTGTTTACTAGGCAATGTGTTATATAAACCAGATGGTGAGTGTATATGCTTTGTGTGTTTACTAAGCAATGTGTTATATAAACCAGGTGGTGGGTGTATATGCTGTGTGTGTTTACTAGGCAATGTGTTATATAAACCAGATGGTGGGTGTATATGCTTTGTGTGTTTACTAGGCAATGTGTTATATAAACCAGATGGTGGGTGTATATGCTGTGTGTGTTTACTAGGCAATGTGTTATATAAACCAGATGGTGGGTGTATATGCTTTGTGTGTTTACTAGGCAATGTTGTTATATAAACCAGATGGTGGGTGTATATGCTTTGTGTGTTTACTAGGCAATGTGTTATATAAACGAGATGGTGAGTGTATATGCTTTGTGTGTTTACTAGGCAATGTGTTATATAAACCAGATGGTGAGTGTATATGCTGTGTGTGTTTACTAGGCAATGACCTATTAGAAAATGGTATTTGTTGGAATCTCTCTTCCGTTCATTTGTACACCATGCCTATATTCATCATTTGTACACCATGTCTATGTTCACCATTTGTACACCATGCCTACGTTCACCATGTGTACACCATGCCTACATTCACCATGTGTACACCATGCCTACGTTCATCATTTGTAAACCATGCCTACATTCATCATTTGTAAACCATGCCTACATTCATCATTTGTAAAACCATGCCTACGTTCTCCATTTGTACACCATGCCTGCGTTCATCATGTGTACACCATGCCTACGTTCATCATTTGTAAACCATGCCTACGTTCATCATTTGTACACCATGCCTATGTTCTCCATTTGTACACCATGCCTACGTTCATCATTTGTACACCATGCCTACGTTCACCATTTGTACACCATGCCTACGTTCATCATTTGTACACCATGCCTACGTTCACCATTTGTACACCATGCCTCCATTCATCATTTGTACACCATGCCTACGTTCATTATTTGTACACCATGCCTACGTTCACCATTTGTACACCATGCCTACATTCACCATTTGTACACCATGCCTACGTTCATCATTTGTACACCATGTATTTAAAGATGCACAACTGTCCAAAACTCTAGGTGTCTACAGATGTTTAGCTTATTCAAAATGTGCTGGCTTCTATTATATTTAAGACTGCATTATTTAACATTATTAAAGTGACACTACATCCGGTGAAAACACAAATTTCTACAGAATGTATTTTCCTATTATATGGTATAATTTTTCCCCAAATATTTGCCTCAAATACTCAGTATTTCAACTAATAAACAAACGTCGTATACGTGGTTTGTTGACATAACAAAATAATGTAAACATCCATGCGTAATACAACTCGTGTATTCTGAATAACATGATTTATGCTACAGATTATTATTACCGGTAACAGTTATATCTCACATGTATGCCTATTTATTTGTAGATTATTCTTTGTTAAATAATCTCTAAATGACATTATCTCACGTTTAGTATTGACTCCGATGACAAACAAACGTCAGTTGAGGAGTATAGATGACCGTTATATAAAATCATACTTTCAATCCACAAAAACACTGTTTATTGATTCAATGTTAGTGTTCGAGTGTATTCGGAAGAATTTGTAGTAGCAATGCATTTATACATGAACAAATGCATTTTATTTGCTTTTTGCGATGTAATGTTGCTTTAAGCTAAGTATTAGAATTGTAATAAAAGCGCATAATGGCTGCATAACGGACAATGGATTAATGTGTTTCTCTACAGTACTAATGATATTATTACAACCCAGCTTAATTTATTTTCATAATCTTCCAGAGCATCTACAATAATACGAACCTAATGAAAACATATGATGACAGTCAGACAGAGAGCAAACAGTGCCATATATGTATAATAAATCCAAAAGGTACAGTGCATAATAGGATATTACTAATGGGGTTATGTAGCTATAAATAATACATGTATTGGTATTATTATCATAGACGTCAGAGCCAGGCAGGCGGATTTGTTATTTTATACTTGTGGAAGTTATGTCCGCGGCCCCAATATTTTTGCAAGCCATGTGTATTTTTATTCTATACTTGTGGAATTGACGGCTATGTAGATCTACTCTGGCTTCCTACGCACTGTATGCAGGGTGGGTAACATGTAACGGGTACCCGTTTATTGAACATCACATTTATGTATAAGACAGAGCAAGCACAGTTCATCTAGTGACAGTGTTATTAACCATCATCGTCAGCAAGATGTCACTGTCAACGTGACTGGAACACAATTATATTTTTGTAAAATAATATTATAAAAAATAAGTTTACTTTTATGTCCAGAACTCATTAAATTCGTTTTTACAGTATCTACATCTCAAAATGTTCCCCTTGACCCCCTAGCAGACTCGGAAGTGGCCCTCAAATGTCGGAGCCCCAATGTCAGCTGCCTTCCGACGCTGCTGTTAATTACTATAGCTATAGTGCAATCGGTCAGCTTGTTCAGTGTTTGGTTTTTTATTTGTTTTATATAGAAAATATGTAACAACTTTATTTCGATTTAGGACTAGCTCCCATGGTCTTTTTATTGAAACAGGTAGATATGATGGAACACCTAGAGAGCAAAGACTTTGTAAATCGTGTACCATGAACGCTGGTGAAAGCGAATACCACTGTTTACCTGTTTGCTCTAATTATAAAGATTTAAGAAAGAAATATTTTAAACAGTACTTCAAGATATGTTATTAATAATTTGTCAAGATATTTTTACTTTGCATACCAAATCCATACTACAGAAAAAATTTAATTATGTTCCATAGTAAGCATGCTTTGTTGAGAATAATTATGCAAATTGTTTATGTTGTACTCATTATTTATTTAGCTATAAACATTGTATTATGTTTTATGCTTTAATAAACAATTGTATTGTATATATAATGTATGCAGGATACTCATGCAATGTGAAATGGCCAGCACTCTTACTATTATTATAATGTGTTTTACGTTTATTTATCGTCGATACCGGTTTGGGCAATGAGCGACGCCTCCTGAGAAGAGATTAGTCATTTTAGATTTGTGGACGATAGTGCAGTGATACAGACAGAGACCCATTCCAGAATCTCCTCTGGTTCTTTTACGTGCACGGTGTAAAGCACTGACACGAGACGGTTTAAAGTCCCATCTAAAAGACTGTTAATTTTATTAGGGTAAGGCGTGGGATCGAACATGCGATCCCTGGATTACCAGTCCAATGTGTTACCACTGGACTACAGATCCGTCTGTGCTCTTTGATTTAATTTCATTGTCCTATGTTATATACTGATGAGACCAGACAGACAGACAGACAGACAGACACCTCAGAATATGTAGTTTTCTCAAGGGAGCTTTGTCTTAATCATTCTTCAATGATTATATATATTAATGGAAGTCGTGATTGCACAGTGGTAATGCGTTCACTTCATGTGCGAAAGGTCCGGAGTTCTAGAGACATGCTGGAGCAGTTACGATTGTGCCTTTAGGCAAGGCATTTCTATTCCATGTTCCAAGATCCGAGAGTGATTTATATAAGTTGTAGGAACTTGTTTCGCAATCAAGCTAAAATATATTTGTATAAACTAAGTTTTTACAACTTATATTAATCACTCTCGCGACCTCATTCCTGATAGAATCCATCGTCACAAGGGAGAGAGAAGAGGCAACGTGGAATTTAAATGCCTTGCCTAAGGGCACAATCGTAACGGCTCCAGTGGGGCTGAAACTCCAGGCCTTTCGCACCTGAAGCGAACGCGCTACCAGTGCACTATCACGACTTCCACAAATTATTTTATTCTCATTATTATTCATAGCGAACTACTTTTATATTATGTGACAAATATTTGTAAAATATTAGTTGTAATTATTTCTTATAATAATTTGCATAAAACATTCATATTCAATTGTCATCTATATATCCATTTGAGAAGAAAATATTCATTAAATTCGGCATGGCCTACTTTTGGAAAATGTTTGTATAATTTATAATGTCAACAATCAATCAATTGTTTTTTTTTATTGTTTTTTTTTTATGACATACAAACATAGTTTTCACATGTTAACAATATACATAGCACTGAAAGAATACATAGTCTATATAAATAATGATAACATGCTTACATTAATTTTTGTTTTCAATATTTGTTTCTACTAATTAGTAGGCATGTCATAACATATGTAAAATTTGTAATGTGACCCTCCTGATGGGTACATTTTAAGATAAGTAATGTTTCATGGAAATCCTTCTGAAATGGAAATACATAAACACATTCACATTACACATTCTTGCCAACTATATTAAAGAAGCAATACGTGAACATACCGGTACCATTACCATGGTAACTGTTCCGTAATTTATTATATTGGTGTAATTGTTTTGTCTTATAAATTCGAAGTTACAGCAGCATCGTAATAAAGTATGTTTTGGGTAAAATATAAATAAATACTAATGTGTGTGTTTACAAAAATCGAAATAGTCGCTCAGAAATGATAAAATTCCAATACATTTAAACTGTCGTATACGCGAATTTCATTTTGTTTATCAACACACAATATGTAAACACGCACAGTGCGCATGCGTGAAACAACAGAGGATGTAGAAAACAACGTATATATTTTGAACATGAAAGACTATCTATCTATCTTCCTCTAATGTCGAACCCCTCGTGGATATGTAGACATGGCCCTAAAAGACGTAAGCCCCAGTCCCATCGAGATACCGGTAGATAACGGTAGACCGCGGTAGAAGGTACCATGGTCAACCTGCATCAACCGTGAGCTAACCTATCTCTACTTATCTCAGCCGCGATGAACCTTGTTCAACCTTGGTGTAACGGTATCAACCGTAATTCTACCGGAGAACTATTTTTAATTTTAAGGAGGGACTTAAAAAATTCCTTCAACCGCGTCTACCGTGTTCAACCGCCATTCTAACCCAAGTCTGCCGCGGTGAGCCGTAAGTCCGCCGCATGTACCGTAACTCAACCGTAGCTCAACCATGATGTACCGGGAGCTAACATATCTATAATTTTGACCCCCGTTAGACCGCGGTAGAGATAACTATGGTCAGGGTTGACTTACGGTAGGCTGAAGCTGACTTACGGTTCACCGCGTGAAAGACACGGTACACCATGCTTGTAAGCGGCAGACCGCGATACGGTAGAGATATGTTAAGATGACGGTATAGATATGGTTGAGCGCGGTAAGATCCGTAAGAGCAAGGCAGATATACGGTTGAACGTGTTAGAGATACGGTTGATTTACGGTATTCCCGATTAAGATACGGTATTGACCGGTAGACACCGTTGTACAAAAGGTAGACCCCGGTAGGACCCACAGCACACTCTAAATGAAGGTGCATTTTGCATTTCTAATCATTATTCTTTTTTATTCTTTTCTTTAATGACAACTTGAATATCATAAAATAAACATAAACACATAACAAGGGGAGGTATGTGGGTTCTTAAAAGAACCTTTGCCTTCTTTTCTTGTCTTCACAGCGTCGGATTGTTCAGAAGCATGTCAGTCAGAGTCCCACCAGAGATGTTTCCGATAGTACCGGATATGTTGCCGAAGGATCCCAGTGACATGTTCGGCGTGCTGGATGGACGAGACGCTTCTGGTTGCCCTGCAGCTGGTCCGGGCGTGTTCCACTGCGGCCATTGAGTTGGAGCTTCTTGCCTATGTTGGTAGCGAACGTCCTGGATCACCAACGGTTGAAAGGTAGACTGTTGACCATCTTGAGGCAGCTGGGGACCCTGTTGAGGCAGCTGTTGACCATCTTGTGGGGGTTGTTGAGGGAGCTGTTGAGTCGTTTGCTGAGTTATCTCCAGGGCTTGACCGGGGACATGTGGAGGCAATTTAGAGCTGGCCTCTATTAAGGAGATCATCATCTCTGTTGCCTGGCGATATAGGGTAGGGTGTAATCGGATGTCTATTTGCTGTGCCAATGTCCCCATCCACGTTCCCCAGGCTGAGGCAGACGATTGCTGATCTCGTGTCAGTAAACCCTCAATACGTCCCTGGATTTGAGCGGCTGTCTTCTGCTGCTGTGACAGTTGTTGCAGCATTCCCGTCATTTCCTCGTCATCGCTATCGGCCTCTTGCTCCTGCCCTTCACAACTCCTCTTCCCCCCTTCTTCACCTTCCGATGCAGAGGTGGAACGTCAGCTTCTGCTTCGTCTTCTTCTTCCGATCTTTCTTCCACGACCTCCTCGACATCCATCTCAGATCCGGAGAGCTCTGGTGCTGACTTCATCTTCACCTGGACGGCTGTACGACCTTCTTTTCGGACAATGTAGCCCTGCAGGAACCCAAAGTTAGTGTGTATGAACTTGTCTCTGTCAGTTCTGTGTATAACTCCCGAACCAGATTTGTCTTTCATCATCTTGCTGATTCTGGTGTGGATGGATTTGTACCATGTCTCCAGCATTTCTCCCGATTCAACGTCCAACTCCTCGGCCTTCTCTTTCCACAGCGTCTTCTTCTTCGCCGCATCTTTGAAGGAGGACATTGTACGGATGTACAACATGGGATGCGATCGCAGCCACTCTCCCATCTCGACCTCTTGTTCACCCGTCAGAATGATGCCAAAGTTTCGTTTCCGCTTCGGCTTCTGGGATGATTGTGACGACTCTTCCTTCTCGGACGCCTTCTTCTCAGAGACCCTCTCGGTCGATTGGTTTCGGGACGTGGCTTCGTCTTCTGAACTAGGAGGTGGGGATGGAGACCTCACTGGTTCTTCTGCTTCAGAATGGTAGGACTCGTCATCTTCCGACACTTCTTTTTCTTCTCGAACCTTCTTCCTGGCGACCTTGACCACCATCTTCTTCTTGGCAGCTGTCTTTCTTGGCGGCATCTTGGCTTCTTCTTATACTTTATAGCGATGTGAACTGTCGGAGCTCTGTATCTGGAATGATGGAGATCCAGAAAAGCGATTTCTTATATAATAGGTCACCATTCTACCGAGGTCTACCGGTCATACCGTATGTCTACCGCTCTGAACAGCGCATGTCAGCAGCCATCAACCGTATATCTACCTCTGTCAACCGCGGACTAGTGCATGTCTACCGGGGTGTACCGCATGTCTACCGTATAGCAACCGCTGTCAACCGTAAATCTACCGCTGTGTACCGTAACTAAACTGGATACCAACCGGACATTAACCTATCTCTACCGTATCTCTACCCTTTTCAACCGCAACTCTACCTTATGTTAACCGGTATGTACCGTATTTATGTCGGTGTCAACCGCCATGAACTGCTAAATTTCATTGCAGTCCCATCGAAAACACCATTTTTCTATCCGTTTGACATACGGTAGAGCGCGTTCTAGTGCGATCAACCGTGATCAACCGTTCCCTGCCGTACCTATACCGTATCTCGATGGGACTGGGGCTTTAAGCTAACAGAGGTATGAATCGACATATCAAGTAATTTAATTAAAAAAGACAACGTGTGACAAATGGGGACGATGCATTCCGAGTGTAAACAAGTGCGCACGATGCGTTCCGGTTGTAAACAATTGCATGACCGATCGACTCGGAAAGTCCTACCCTCGCAAAAAACACTGTTTATCAAATGAACATAAGCATACAAAGTATAATGTTAGAATGTGTAGCAGCATTGCTACCCATACGTAAAAATTTAATTTTTCAAATATCTTTTATTTCATACGATGTAATGCTGCTTTAAATGCATGTTTATATGTTTACATTTATTTCTCTGCAACTATTATTTCTTAATTGCCAAAAGCATGTATATATATTGCTGATTTGCCGAATAAGCTTTGAAACTTTGTTAATTTTGACTGGCCTTGTGTTTGTAAGTGATAACTAGTTAATCTACATAGTTCTGTGAGCTTTATTATTATTTAATCTATGATCCCACTGTAACCTATCATCACTGATGGTCACGGGTTCGAGCCTCGCTCAGGCCGTGTCTCTCATTTGTATGAAAAAGTTGGCAGTTTCTTACGGAGGTTGGTGCACCCAAGTACTGGTTAACCGCTGGAGCCTGCCCAGGAAAGGTGTTGTTAGGTAAACTGCCCGCCGGCGAGATAGCCCAAAATGGTGCTGATGCAGGCGTAAAACCCGAAATATAACATCTATTATTAATCTATGATGAAATATCATAAAGAATAAAATGGTTTTATAGATACAAGTGAGAATAGATTTAAAATTTAGTTTTAAAATATCTTTTACGGAAATATTTCTTTTCTGAGAAACTGCCCTACAGATGTATTTGATCCTATTTTTTGTCATGAAACTTTATAGCAACAATCATCGGGTGATCCTCATTCAAGAATGCTCAAATTAGGTCGCTATGTCTTAAATCCAGGTCATATAAGAGCTAACATATCAAAACTCTTCTCCTACGTAATTAAATGTACAAAGGTGGTGAAATTTGTGCGGAGCATTATTAGTTGATAGTCTCTCAAGTTTGTTCAAGCCATATCGATTCATCAAAAATGATTGCCAATAAGGTGGAAGTTATTTGCTATATTTCCTATAGAATTATATAGTACATGTAAAAACCTTCTCATAAACCACAATGCACAGATCTTTAAGTTTGCTCAAATTGTGATCCTGGAGTCATTATTGACTGCATGGTAGTGGTCACATAGTCTACATAGACTTATATAGTGCAACGCTTTAAACTCTTATTCTCAGAGACCACAATGCCCAGAGCTTTGTTATTTTGCAATGTACAGTCAATGTTTGTGTTAAAGGTTACCTTGTCTATTAAGCAATATATGTTTCATAGATCTTTCATCTTTTCAACACGGTTGAGCGATGCACGACCTCCATGGCCCTATTGACTTAGGTCCGGAGTTCGAGCCCCGCTGGAGCCGTTACGGTTGTGCCCTTAGGCAAGGCATTTAAATTCCACGTTGCCTCTTCTCTCTCCCTCGTGGCTATGGATTCCGTCAGGAATGATGTCTCGAGAGTGATTAATATAAGTTGAAATAACTTGTTTCGCAATTGAGCTAAAAGTAATTTGTATAAACTAAACTTACTTGCCTGTGTAAGGCAAATTGCACTTGACCATAAAGCATTTGAATAGTAAATTCATAAAATCATTCATTAATTTAAATTCATTTTATAGTTTACTCTATCGTAAAACTATGCAAATAACTTTATTTAGGTTAGTACGTATATATAAATGATACAGTATTGTCTGATTAATTTAATTATATCGTAAAACTATGCAAATAACTTTATTTAGGTTAGTACGTATATATAAATGATACAGTATTGTCTGATTAATTTAATTATATCGTAAAACTATGCAAATAACTTTATTTAGGTTAGTACGTATATATAAATGATACAGTATTGTCTGATTAATTTAATTATATCGTAAAACTATGCAAATAACTTTATTTAGGTTAGTACGTATATATAAATGATACAGTATTGTCTGATTAATTTAATTCTCCATTTTCAGCTAGTGACACAACATTTAATAAAGAACACGCTCCCAACTGCACACACAAAATTTGTGTCTGCATAGCATGTGTGAAAAACAGTTTTCTTAATCCCATCACATGTTACTGTGGTACAGAACTAAAGCCTAGCATAGGTAGGTATATAATAAATTATTTATTTATTATTAATAATACAAGAATGTTAGCTCACAAAAATAGCAGACAGATCTGTAGTCCAGTGGTTAACACTTTGGATTGGTAATCCAGGGATCACTGGTTCGATCCCTCATCTGACCCTAATAACATTAACAGTCTTTCAGATGGGACTTTAAACTGAGGTCTCATGTCGGTGCTTTACACCGTGCACGTAAAGAACCAGAGGAGACTCTGGAATGGGTCTCTGTCTGTATCATTGCACTATCCTCCAAAAATCTAAAATGACTAATCTCTTCAGGCAACGTCGTTCATATGGGCAACAGGTAGTTTAATCTCGAACTGCCAAGTCATTTATAATGCCCAACCCATTTGATTTTGTTATGTTGTATTACAATAACTATTGTCTAACTATATGCATGTGTATATAGGTAATTAAATATGGTTACGCTAAGCGTATGCTGAAACTTATGTTGCTCCATGGCAACTAATAAGATCAAATATTATTATGTCTAAAATAGAGAAAACCCACCTGTTCGATCTGGGGACCACCATACCATCTCACATTCTTCCCAGTCCGAGGATCGAACCCGGGTTGTGTTGGTGAGAAGCGAGCCTGCTAACCACTGCGCTAATCGGCACAGTTGGGTTTTCTCCGGGTTTTCTCAACTATATAGAGCATATTTGGTGTCAAACCAATTATAGCATATGTAATACAATGTTGGCATATTTCTTGTTCGGATATTCTTATTAGATGTCGGACTGGTTGCAGGCCGGTGGCCACACTGAGACACACCGAGGCAATTTCCAAAATGAAAAATTAAATAAATAAAATGCCAAAAATACCCCTTTGCTGTATATAATGTTGACTGCTAGAGTTGAAAGGTCAGTACATAATTATACGTCTAATCTCTTTAAGTCAGAAAACGCAGGGAATCGCTTCTACACCCCAACAATTTTAATGGGGAACATACCCCCGGACCCCCCCCCCCAGATTGCCCCGGTTGAAATTTGCCTCTGGTTACTGTACTGGGTTGTCTATGTTCATGATTTGTCAAGAGTTTTAGAATGTGGTTGGGGTACATTTCCAGAGGATATTGATACATCCCCGTATGAAATTGAATACCTCTTTATTTTCTTTTTCATGGATGTTGTGTTGTGTTTATTGGTACTGTTATTAACTAATATGTTAGACTATTGTACTTTAGGACACAAGCTCTCTGGTTCTCAGATTGAAATGTGAACTCGTACCTATTCTTGTATTTTAGGATGCGGATGGGGTGCGTTATTGATTGCAGGAAATGATACCAAAAACAAAGCAATTACTGAGGCCATCACGAAAGATGTCGTAGAGATTAAGAAAGTGATTACATCAAAAGCTCCGCTCATAATGGGTATTAGGTAATAATTGTTTTGTAAGATTATAAGGCTTTATAAAGTTTTGAGTCCGCCTCCGTGGTCGGGTGGTTAAGGTCGCTGACTTGTATACCACTGTAACCTATCATCACTGATGGTCACTGGTTCGAGCCCCGCTCAGACCGTGTCTCATTTATATGAAAAAGTTGGCAGTTTCTTACGGAGGTTGGTGCACTCAAGTACTGGTTAACCGCTGGAGCCTGCCCAGGAAATGTGTTGTTAGGTAAACTGCCCTCCGGCGATATAGCCCAAAATGGTGCTGATGCAACCCGAAATATAACATATATATAAAGTTTTGAAGGATTATTTATTTATTGATTAATAATACGATTGAATAAGTCATCCAATGTTATTCGTTGGCTGTTTGTAGTTGTATTATAGTTTCAATCTGTAAATATCTCTGCTCACCTGTCTTACTTAAAGCGACATTACATCGCAAAAAGCCAAAAAATGCTTTTGTTCACTTATAAATGCATTGCTACTACAAATTATTGCACTAACATTGAATCAATAAACAGTGTGTGCCATCCACACTACTTACTTGTTTGTAATTGCGGTCAATACTAACCGCGTGATATTGTCATTTAGAGATAATTTAACTAAGATTAGTCTACAAATAAATATGCATAGGCATAAATGTGAAATATAACGGTAAATCTGTATCATAAATCGTGTTACTCAGGATACGCGCCTTGTGTTACCCATGGATGTCGACCCAATTTACATTATTTTGTTATGTTTACAAACCGCATATACGACATTTGTTTATTAGTTGAAATACTCAAGTTTTTTAGGCAAGTATTTCGAACGAAATTATATCATATAGGAAATTACATTCTGCAGAAATCTGTGTTTTCACCGATGTAGTGTCGCTTTAATATCGCATGTCACTAGCTTAATTAAACATTCAACTATCATCTCATCTATATCGCAATTAGCAGAGAAACACTCCTGCAGAATTTCAAATATAATTTCAGTCATAGAAACAGAATGAGTTGGTGCTACACGGCTCATTCTAGGTAATAAGTTTTGGGAGAAGTGAGAAAGCAGTCGATGTGCTACCTTAAATTGTGTTATTGAATACATTTCAACAAAATAGGATTTAAAGACACACTATAGCCATTAAATACAACACCACAATATCGAAATAGGTTGTTGCCATTTATTTGTATTACCCAAGTGTTTGTGTTAATAAATGCAATCCTTTTACTGTATTCCAAAAATATCTATAATCTGATTTTGACTAGGTAGTTTGTTTTTAGTTTGACTCTCCATACCTCCGTATCAAATCATAATGCCAAATATCAACGATATTAATGTTATTATTCATCTACAATTCACTCCCATATCAAATTATACATTTGCAAACAGGCTGTCAGATTAGCACAGTGGTTAGCGCGCTAGCCTCTCACCAATGCAACCCGGGTTCGATCCTCGGACCGGAAAGTATGTGAGATGGTACGGTGGTCGCCACATCGGACAGGTGGGTTTTCACCGGGTACTCCGGTTTCCTCCCACACGAATGACCACATATACGCTTTCATCTGCGCAAACGAGAGTCATTAATATAAGTTGTTAAAACTTGTTTCGCAATCGTTGTAAAATAAATAAAGTTTTTGATACGTTTTGTTCATTTTCTGTTAAATAAAACATTATCTCGACTGGAATACAAAAAGTAATTTATAGGGCAGTGTTTTGTAAAAGTGGCCGTCGGCCAAATATCTGACAAGGAGACAAAACAATACAAACATTATTTGCCCATTTTATCAGGCTTGACACATATAGCACACTATATGACGCTGCATGAAATGTCTTGCTTACTTTATATAGCACACTATATGACACTGCATGAAATGTCTTGTATCCTTTATATAGCACACTATATGACGCTGCATGAAATGTCTTGTATCCTTTATATAGCACACTATATGACACTACATGAAATGTCTTGTATCCTTTATATAGCACACTATATGACACTTCATGAAATGTCTTGCTTACTTTATATAGCACACTATATGACACTGCATGAAATGTCTTGCTTACTTTATATAGCACACTATATGACACTGTGTGAAATGTCTTGCTTACTTTATATAGCACACTATATGACACTGCATGAAATGTCTTGCTTACTTTATATAGCACACTATATGACACTGCATGAAATGTATTGCTTCTTTTATATAGCACACTATATGACACTGCATGAAATGTCTTGCTTCCTTTATATAGCACACTATATGACGCTGCATGAAATGTCTTGTATCCTTTATATAGCACACTATATGACACTGCATGACATGTCTTGTATCCTTTATATAGCACACTATATGACACTGCATGAAATGCCTTGTATCCTTTATATAGCACACTATATGACACTGCATGAAATGTCTTGCTTACTTTATATAGCACACTATATGACACTGCATGACATGTCTTGCTTACTTTATATAGCACACTATATGACACTGCATGAAATGTCTTGCTTACTTTATATAGCACACTATATGACACTGCATGAAATGTCTTGCTTACTTTATATAGCACACTATATGACACTGCATGAAATGTTTTTCTTTATATAGCACACTATATGACACTGCATGAAATGTCTTGCTTACTTTATATAGCACACTATATGACACTGCATGAAATGTATTGCTTACTTTATATAGCACACTATATGACACTGCATGAAATGTCTTGCTTACTTTATATAGCACACTATATGACACTGCATGAAATGTATTGCTTCCTTTATATAGCACACTATATGACACTGCATAAAATGTATTGCTTACTTTATATAGCACACTATATGACAATGCATGAAATGTCTTGCTTACTTTATATAGCACACTATATGACACTGCATGAAATGTCTTGCTTACTTTATATAGCACACTATATGACACTGCATGAAATGTCTTGCTTACTTTATATAGCACATTGTATGACACTGCATGGAATGTCTTGCTTACTTTATATAGCACACTATATGACACTGCATGGAATGTCTTGCTTACTTTATATAGCACACTATATGACACTGCATGAAATGTCTTGTATCCTTTATATAGCACACTATATGACACTGCATGAAATGTCTTGCTTACTTTATATAGCACACTATATGACACTGCATGAAATGTCTTGCTTACTTTATATAGCACACTATATGACACTGCATGAAATGTCTTGCTTACTTTATATAGCACACTATATGACACTGCATGAAATGTCTTGCTTACTTTATATAGCACACTATATGACACTGCATGAAATGTCTTGCTTACTTTATATAGCACACTATATGACACTGCATGAAATGTCTTGCTTCCTTTATATAGCACACTATATGACACTGCATGAAATGTCTTGCTTACTTTATATAGCACACTATATGACACTGCATGAAATGTCTTGCTTCCTTTATATAGCACACTATATGACACTGCATGAAATGTCTTGTATCCTTTATATAGCACACTATATGACACTGCATGAAATGTCTTGTTTCCTTTATATAGCACACTATATGACACTGCATGAAATGTCTTGTATCCTTTATATAGCACACTATATGACACTGCATGAAATGTATTGCTTCCTTTATATAGCACACTATATGACACTGCATGAAATGTCTTGCTTCCTTTATATAGCACACTATATGACACTGCATGAAATGTCTTGTATCCTTTATATAGCACACTATATGACACTGCATGAAATGTCTTGTATCCTTTATATAGCACACTATATGACACTGCATGAAATGTCTTGCTTACTTTATATAGCACACTATATGACACTGCATGAAATGTCTTGCTTACTTTATATAGCACACTATATGACACTGCATGAAATGTCTTGCTTCCTTTATATAGCACACTATATGACACTGCATGAAATGTCTTGCTTACTTTATATAGCACACTATATGACACTGCATGAAATGTCTTGCTTACTTTATATAGCACACTATATGACACTGCATGAAATGTCTTGCTTACTTTATATAGCACACTATATGACACTGCATGAAATGTCTTGTTTACTTTATATAGCACACTATATGACACTGCATGAAATGTCTTGCTTACTTTATATAGCACACTATATGACATTGCATGAAATGTCTTGCTTACTTTATATAGCACACTATATGACACTGCATGAAATGTCTTGCTTCCTTTATATAGCACACTATATGACACTGCATGAAATGTCTTGCTTACTTTATATAGCACACTATATGACACTGCATGAAATGTCTTGCATCCTTTATATAGCACACTATATGACACTGCATGAAATGTCTTGCTTACTTTATATAGCACACTATATGACACTGCATGAAATGTCTTGTATCCTTTATATAGCACACTATATGACACTGCATGAAATGTCTTGTATCCTTTATATAGCACACTATATGACACTGCATGAAATGTCTTGTTTACTTTATATAGCACACTATATGACACTGCATGAAATGTCTTGCTTCCTTTATATAGCACACTATATGACACTGCATGAAATGTCTTGCTTCCTTTATATAGCACACTATATGACACTGCATGAAATGTCTTGCTTACTTTATATAGCACACTATATGACACTGCATGAAATGTTTGTCTTTTGTTTGTGTGAATGTTTGCTTACTTTATATAGCACACTATATGACACTGCATGAAATGTCTTGCTTACTTTATATAGCACACTATATGACACTGCATGAAATGTCTTGCTTACTTTATATAGCACACTATATGACACTGCATGAAATGTCTTGCTTACTTTATATAGCACACTATATGACACTGCATGAAATGTCTTGCTTACTTTATATAGCACACTATATGACACTGCATGAAATGTCTTGCTTACTTTATATAGCACACTATATGACACTGCATGAAATGTCTTGCTTACTTTATATAGCACACTATATGACACTGCATGAAATGTCTTGCTTCCTTTATATAGCACACTATATGACACTGCATGAATGTCTTGTTACTTTATATAGCACACTATATGACACTGCATGAAATGTCTTGCTTACTTTATATAGCACACTATATGACACTGCATGAAATGTCTTGCTTACTTTATATAGCACACTATATGACACTGCATGAAATGTCTTGCTTCCTTTATATAGCACACTATATGACACTGCATGAAATGTCTTGCTTACTTTATATAGCACACTATATGACACTGCATGAAATGTCTTGCTTCCTTTATATAGCACACTATATGACACTGCATGAAATGTCTTGTATCCTTTATATAGCACACTATATGACACTGCATGAAATGTCTTGCTTCCTTTATATAGCACACTATATGACACTGCATGAAATGTCTTGCTTACTTTATATAGCACACTATATGACACTGCATAAATGTATTGTTCCTTTATATAGCACACTATATGACACTGCATGAAATGTCTTGTCCTTTATATAGCACACTATATGACACTGCATGAAATGTCTTGCTTACTTTATATAGCACACTATATGACACTGCATGAAATGTCTTGCTTACTTTATATAGCACACTATATGACACTGCATGAAATGTCTTGTATCCTTTAAATAGCACACTATATGACAGTGCATGAAATGTCTTGCTTACTTTACATAGCACACTATATGACATTGCATAAATGTCTTGCTTACTTTATATAGCACACTATATGACACTGCATGAAATGTCTTGCTTACTTTATATAGCACACTATATGACACTGCATGAAATGTCTTGCTTACTTTATATAGCACACTATATGACACTGCATGGAATGTCTTGCTTACTTTATATAGCACACTATATGACACTGCATGGAATGTCTTGCTTCTTTATATAGCACACTATATGACACTGCATGAAATGTCTTGTATCCTTTATATAGCACACTATATGACACTGCATGAAATGTCTTGTATCCTTTATATAGAACACTATATGACACTGCATAAATGTCTTGCTTACTTTATATAGCACACTATATGACACTGCATGAAATGTCTTGCTTACTTTATATAGCACACTATATGACACTGCATGAAATATCTTGCTTACATTATATAGCACACTATATGACACTGCATGAAATGTCTTGTATCCTTTATATAGCACACTATATGACACTGCATAAATGTCTTGCTTACTTTATATAGCACACTATATGACACTGCATAAATGTTTGCTTACTTTATATAGCACACTATATGACACTGCATGAAATGTCTTGCTTACTTTATATAGCACACTATATGACA